>CM057150.1:19712961-20160974 GCA_029964075.1 Patiria pectinifera | reverse complement strand
TAGACAAGGATTTATCGGTCTACTGGGTTTTTATGAGTTTCTGGTATGCGCGCGCGTCGCCGTAGCCATGCGCGTCGGCAAAATAAAAAAGTTTTTTTTTTCAATGAAAGATGATGTCTCAAAACCGCCAAACTCACTGGTTTGACTGGAATCCTGCTGCTGCCCAATTTTAACGTGTTTTTAGATTGGATTATGGTCGAGAATAAGCTTGATGTGGCCTCTCTGGACTCCCATATATTTGCACTAAGTTTAGTCGGGCACCATTTGCAGTCATCAGCCGACATTTGAAGAAAAAAAATCAGGTAAAAAAAAGTAAAAAAAAAAACCAAAAGCTGCATTGCCCCACCACTTTTTGGGCAAGCTCCATACCAGAAACCGGAGACTTTTTGTTTGGCCTTAAGCATGAATAGTGTTTTTATTAAAACGAAACTACACTGGAATTGGCGTTTAGCATGACTAATTTCAATAAAAGCCCGTCCCACTCCTTTTAGGTTGGGGTTGTGTCACGGTAAACCTTGCTATTTGTTAATCTTGAGTACGGAATGCTAGCAACGTCAAAGAAACCAGTTTAAATGAAAAGAAAAACCTTCAGGGGAAAGGTATGAACATTTGTCATATTGAAAGATCGAATGAAAAATCGTAAAATAAAAATAAATAATGAAAAATAACAATGACCACAGTTCACGTGTAATAATGGGTAATGAGCCGACCGATACACGAAAGACAGATATTAGCACAACATGTTTTGTATAGGCCTACACGTTAATTGTTTAATGCCAGCGGGAAAGTGTATCTTGAGTACAGAATGCTACACTCTAGAAATTAATTCATCATTGAGGCCTCTTTGTTTGTCAAAATGAATAACTTTGTCTGGTAATTGCTGAATGACTAATTATCTGTTATGGAAGACTAATTTGCCGTCAGTGACGACTAAAATAAGTTGTCATTCTGACTAATGTACATTAGTTACGTGTATAAGAAAGTCATTGACTAACCTAAATTAGCCATCATTGGTGGTTTAGACAAATGACGCGCAGTCAATGTCTCAGAAGAAAGATCGAATACTTGTCAAAATTAGTCATAATTATATTCCTTCTGACTAATGAAGTTTGTTATTTTCCCGCCGTTGATGTGTTCACAAAAAAGCGGGACTCGATCGATGATGCTATGTAAGGCGTACGTGTATATGGATATGTTACACTCAGTTTGTCAGGCAGCCATTAAACGGACATCTTCCTTCCTCCATTTCAACCATGACGAAGGTAGGAAAACTATTTCGTATAAAGTTGTTAATTGACATTAGTTATGAAATGAGAGTACGGTTGTGAGGGAAGTAGGTTGAATCAGTAAGAATAAGCTGTAGCCTATAGATACCGAGTGAGACTCTTACAAAAAATTATGTTTGTACTTAGGCACATCTTTATGCTGCAAAAACGTATGCGGTATAGGCCTAATAGATACGTATCAGCCATGTCGTTGTGCAATTTCTTTGCAACACACTATGAGTTTGTTGTGCCAAACAATATGTACCATTCCTAAACTAACTATACTAAAGATAGGAGGGGAACTATACATGATTAAGGCCAAAAAAAAAAGTTCTGCTTCCGATTACATGCCTTTCAAAAATAGGGTCGGTCGGTCGGAAATTGTTTTTTTTTTTTGCCATTTTTTTTTATGCAGATTGAATGGGGTATTCAATTATATGCGAAGTTTTAGCCTGAACTATTTCCATTGCACTACAAAAGCTATACACAAAATGGCCACAAAAAGTGAGTAAAACCTACCTTAATTATTGTCAATATATTTACTTTCGATAATTCGCAAAAAAAATTGTGGAAAATTCAGGTCGTTCGCACCATAGGCACGACGCTAGTCAAGAATGAGAGCTGGCCAAAACTCCGAAGTGTGTGATGACTGTACATGTACCCGGCCCGCGGCCAACGGGTCGAAAATTTCAGGGAACACGCTGCATTGTATCACTCCAAATACGAGTAGTGCGATCTCAAAATGAACACGTGAAAACGGAAAATACATACACAGACAAGCTAGATCAAATCTGTGAATTAACTTGCAAAAATGTTCTTTCTCCATCGGTGTTTTCTTGGCATTTTTACGATGTCTTTCTCAGCATTTTTACGATGTCGAGTCCGACCAGTTGACAGAGCACGTGCCTGCGCCTGCTGCATAGCCACGCTACTGCTAGCGCTGTCGATCGCATAGCCGTGCACAAACTAGTTACCGCATTTTCATAATTGGCCCCTGCGCGGCGCGGCGGGAACCAGTCGTCGCCGCATTGTGCTTATTACGCACGTGATTATAGACAGCGAAGTACATGTAGTTGAATCGCGCAGCGAATTTGTAAAAATAACGGAGGTTTCTTTTGAAAAAATAGCGAATGTAAGTAAGAAAACAATAAATACAAGCATTTTTTTATGCAAAAGGGTTGTTGAGAGGTATTTTGTGAAGACAGACAAGACATAAGGTTTTTATTTTTATTTATTCAATCTTTTTTTTTTTTTTTTTTTGAATTGCCGATAAAATTTTTAGGGTCGCAGCCTAAAAATAGGGTCGGTCGGGTAACCGGAAGCAGAACTATTCTTTTTTTTGGCCTAAGAACATTCCACGATTTTGTTGATTTGAAATAAGGACATTAAATTTTGAGTAAAAAAAAAAAGAAGAACAAATAAAGAAAGATTTTCTCTGTGTGTTTCTTTTGCAGGTGTGATCATGATCATACAGTGGTAGATGCAATTAAGGAGCTAAACACTGGCCCTGTGATCCAATTGCACAACGAGTGAGATACAAGTCAGCTGTGACCCCATTGTGACCCGGAGATGTACACATTATAAGGACACTAGAACGAACACAAAAAAGTGCTAATTCAGTGGATATATTATCTGGACTAAAGTGTGATGAGTCAGAAATTCAGTTACAAATCGTGCAAGTCGCTAGACTACAGATTAGTCGTATCAAGCAGGTTTCTATTCTTGTCATATGACTATATTTTCTAGTCTGAGTCTGACTCTTGACTAATCTATAGTCATTAGTCATCAATACTCTGTTTGAGTACTATTAGGTTGACTTTACATTGCTTGGGGAACTTTATAAATCGTATTGTTTGCCTAACCAGGGTTGTAAATAAAGAAATTGTATACTACAGTTGTTGGCACAAGTATTCTGAGTCAATTTCTTTGTTGTTCCAAACAGTCAGAATACACAATAAACTGTCTTTTTGTGTGTGTGTGACGAAACAGGTTTTAGGGTCATTGCGTTAAAATGTTGATATTCTCTGAACGGATTGAGCAATTTCAGTATTTTTTTCATAGTGTACATTGAAAACCTATAGTAACCAACTAAACAACCGATAATGACCTGATTGAACGCAGCTTAGGGAAGAAAATGCACTTTCGGGGAAAAAATAAAAACGAAAAAAGTGATATTCCTCTATGATTTGCACCCGGAACCTGCAGCATTCAGACCACCGATTCAACGCAGCATGCTCCAAGCCACACTAACCGCAGTGGACTATAAAATATAAGAATTTATTTCGAATAAGGTGGCATCACGGGATATGCTTCACGCATGCGTATTATGATCAATGACTTTACTTTGATGCAAACAAATATGTCCGGGCGGTGGGGGCGAGCGAAAACACATACTTTTTAACTGTTCGGGGATTCTTTGAAAGAGATCGACGCCTCAGCTCATCTTCTTCAATCGAATTATGTAATGCCGTGCGGAAATTAGCACGAATCCATGATCAAACTCGTCTCCATCCTGCTCATAGGTGTCGGCACTCCATTTAGCTTTTGTTCTCTCTTGAAGGCTATACGTATTCAGTTGCCGCATGCATTGTGTTGCATTATTGTGATTTCTGATTAAAAAGCTATTTATAACTACAGAATACCACCTGCCCCCGCCATTCGGTGATAATTAGACTTTCTGTAACACACGGCAGGTGATTTCGTTTAATGTTCCTTTCTAAATGAACTTCTGATTAAAGTGTTGAGCTACTGATATGTTTTTTACCACGGTGAGCTAAGTAATAAGGGATTCGACTTTAGTTGAAACACCGTTATCAATTATTCCACAACAATGTGAAACGATCCAAAGAGCGACAATGTCAACCAGCACAGTCAGCAAAATAAGAAGTACGGTAAATTGGGTTTGTTTATATGATGTGGTAAGCAAATCAGTTTTGAAATAAGGCCAGACTAAAACGCCAATAAAGCATTTGCTACTTCCAAACGCTTGACTTGGGGATTACGGCGAATACCCTGACACATAAAAGCCTTAAAGACCCAGACATGCCGAAGCTACGCCCCTACGGCCCCGCTGTTCTACGGGGGGCTTTAGCCCACAATTTTTTTCTAGCCCCCTCAAAATAAATTCCGTAAAAAGATTTTGCTTTAGCAAAAAGAAGGATTGTGATGTACAAAGAAATAGTCGTGACAAAGGTGCATTTGTAGTTAATATAGTGGTGCATTTGTAGTTAATATAGTGTGAATGATTTAAGGATTTTATTGGCGCTCCCCACTGAAAATATGGCATGGCCCAGACTTGGCTGACAGATCAGCTTCCTTTTGTGTCCTAACCGGCCGGGGCGCATTCCAGTATAACAAAAGAATTTCCTACTGCCTTGTCGGCCGGGCGTCTTTGATTTTCCGTGGTTGACATTTTGGGACTTCTGCGGTTACACTTCGGCAGGACTCTAGCCAGACTTTTGTCGAAAGGCCCGGCATACTGGAGGCCATTGAGATGCTGTAAAGAAACGCGCTTTTGCAATAATAAAAAGTCACGCGCAAATACTTTCAGTAAACCAATCATACGATTTCTTTTTCTCAAAACATTCCAGGCTCAATGAGTTCTGCAGCAAATCCAATCAGAAGACACGAAGAAAAACCCTGACGTGAAATAAGCAAATTTCAAGCGCAGAGAGCTGATTCAGCCAATGGCTTCTGCGTATTTAAAGCATGGAAAAATCAAATCAGAGCACGCGTAAGGGAAACACTCACCTGTGAAATCAGCAAAGGTCACGCACAGAGAGCTGATCCAGCCAATCAGGGACGTGCTCGTGCCGAAGACGTCCCGGAAGGTGGGCAGGAAGACGCCCAGGCACTTGGCGATGCCTTCCCGGAAGATCAGAGTGGAGTGGGCGGCAAGGAGGACGAACCAGCCCCACCCACCATCCGGGGCCGCTCCTGGTGACGTCATGACACCCCGCCTCCGTGACGTCAAAGATTTTCTGCACAAGGGCGCCCGCGGCGTCTCAAGTGAGGCATAATCTGTTGGAGAAAGACAGAAACGTATTCCAATTTTACGAAGATTAAACAATACTACAAGCCCAGGCGAGAGAAACTAAGGTATGCACACCTATAAAAAAAATAAAACATCCTGCTCTTTTTTAGTTGAGCTTTTAAGTAACTTTCAGGACTTGTCTTTCCCCTCAACTGTCTGGTCGCCATCATTGCCAAAGTAACTAGTATTATAGGTTTTCCCGGCTATTTTAAAAGGTTTTTGATTTAAATTCACCATATCTAACATTCAATGTCGTCCGAGAAAATTGTCACACTCTTAAACAAAACCAATTTAGTCATTAACCATTCAATTTTAAAGTTTGGTCAACCTCTACCACTGCATGAAAGTTTAGTCACCGGGTCGAGAATATTCGTCCTTACAGATCAAATTCGTCTGTGCCGATTGGCAAAATTCAAAGATCAGATTCGTCTTATATAAATCAATTAGACGCATTTGATTTCTGAATAGCAAGGTTTGGCGTAGACAAGCGAAATCGAATACTCCGGGACGAAAACGTGTGCTCATTGTTTGACTTTGCTTGAACTGATTTTGAAATTGTCTGACAAAAAAACCGAAATTAACATTTGGAGCGCACTAAAGCGCTGCTGATGGACGACTTTGAATATTAGAAACGGTGAAATCGAATAATAAATGTTTAAAATAGCCTGGTAAACGTATATTACTAATTATTTCTTGTAATGAAATCAACGATTCCTCAAAAGCACCGCAATGTAGCTAGCAGCCCTGAAGAAACATAGATGAGACAGAAGAAATAACGGTTTTAGATGTGGGAGGAATCCCCCAGAAGAATATTCTGGGGGAAAACCCACGGAACTAGGCAAGGTCTGAAAACCAAATCCACATGTTGGCCCGGACGGGATTCGAACCCGGGTCAACCCCCAGGGTAACCCCAAGCCCCCGCACACACTTTTTAATTTTACGGAGGCCAAATGTCCGAAAAAAGGGTCTAGATTTTAGCACGGATGTGCAAGTTCCCTTTCCAAACAATCAAAATGGCCTTCCTACGCCACTGTTCCAAAAAGAAAAGTGCCAACCAACATAAATTACTTGTAATTCTAGAAACGAATACAGCAAGACTTAGTGTTCAAAAGAAATATGCAAATGTCAAGAACTACCCTCAGTTCCGAGTGTATGTACCTGCCCAAATTCTAACGTACTTTTAGCTGCGGGATAACAGCTCAACAAATCATAATGTCTCTCCGTTAGTAACAAACGTTGACATTGTCTATTACTCCTACATAATTTTGACCGATTTCAATCAAACTTTGTCAAAAGTATCAGTTGCCCAGCCCCAACATGTCACATGACCAAACTTGGGTCAAAGGTCACCATAGGGTCACTGGGGTCAAAAACCTGATTTTGTTATTCAAAACACTACACCTTCCAGAAAATTGAATGGCACAATCTAGGACTTTAATTATCTAGGACTTGTTTAATTTTCCTTTCTAAATGAACTTCTGATTAAAGTGTTAAGCTACTGATATTTTTTTTTGACCACGGTGAGCTAAGTAAGGGATTCGACTTTAGTTGAAACAGTTTATCAATTATTCCACTACAATGTGAAAAACCTGATTTTGTTATTCAAAACACTACACCTTCCAGAAAATTGAATGACACAATCTAGGACTGTGATAGCCCAATCCATAAGCTTTCTTTCAGCACAAGAATCATCTAATCACTCATGTAACTTTCAAGTTGCGGAATTTTAAAACACAACTACTATTCAAAATTCTGTCCACGGATCACAAAAGGGTATGAAGTGTTCTTTCAGCAAGACGAAAACAAATCACAAAATGGGGATGTGTGTGAATTGTTTTCGTTTTGCTGAAAGAACGCACGCTTTTTTTTGTGCGAGTGCTGATAACCCGTGAAAGACGCATCAACATAAGTGCGGAATTATGTTCATAAAGTTAGCCGTCTTTCTTTGCTTTTTAACGTATAAGCAGAGCCACGAAATTGGCCGTTCGATTCTGGTTCGTGAAGAACGTTGGCGTCGCGATCAAAAACAGATTTATCGTAGTCGAAACCAGTAACAATACAAACACGCTATAATTTTGAAAAATTCTGAAATGTCTCATTTTGCTCCTGTAATGTTTTTTTTCCCTGTTACGTCTGAGAATGGCTAAAATTCGACAACAACACTTGTTTCGAGTTTAGACCTTTAGGCTATTGCTCCAAAACAGTTTCCATACATATTTGCAAACCTTTCGAAACACTAGTAAACTCAGGTATCATATTTCTCCCTGCTATTGGTGTTTGGTTAAATGATATAGTATTTCCTAACAAAATTGGACATGTTTCTCAGTCCCAGATGGTCTTATCGTCATTTTTGCAATTAATGACCTTCATTGAGATGATATATGAAGAACAAAGTGGCGTCAGGTTGCAACATTTTTTTCCCCCAAAGATGTTTTAGAGTGGGGAAGAATCCCGGGTGTGGCATATACACTAAAAAAATTACCTAGGTTAATTTAACCCAAGAAAGGGTGAAACCTGCAACTACCCCAAACTGGGTTGTTCTTTACCCAATTGTTTGGGTTGTAATTTCTGTTAAATTCATCCAAAACTTGTGGTCATACATGACCAAATTTAATTTGGTCTTGTAATACAAAACTTTTGGTTGAATTTAACAGAAATTATAAGGCCAATTATAACCCAAACAATTGGTTATAGAACAACCCAAGTTTGGGTAGTTGCAGTTTTCACCCTTTCTTGGGTTAAATTAACCCAGGCAATTTTTCAGTGTACCCGTATCGAACGCCCGGAGAAATGGCATCCGCTATGACTTTGACGAGTCGTTGGCTGTTTAACTTGAATAATTTCAGACATGACATGGTACAAACTGATAAGATACCTGGGACAGACTATTAGTAACAGCTTAAAGTAATCAAAACTATAGAAACAGTTTAGTGCCGTGTTATAGTTAGGTACATCACAAGTTCATGCAAGTATACCTCCCAAGTCCAGAAACAAGCCATCCAGTCCCAACACAAGTCACAATTCAAAGGAACCGTGACTAAGGCATTCCTAATCGTCCACTCTTACGTGTGACCGGACTTGTGATGGACTTGACTACATGTACAACACTGCTAAAGTGACACAACGCCAACAACAAAAAAGGAAATCGACAACCGTCAATTTGACGATACACTGACAACATGAAAAGTGGTAGTCCAAAATACCTGTTTCAAAGTGTGACAGTCAGTGATTTAGCGCTCTTGTCAGTGGTCCTTGTGATACAGCGTATGTTTATCTCGAGTCCTCGAGATTGACGAGTGACGATCAATCCCAGGAGTGGGAGGTAGAAATGAAATATCGACGCCGAGTATGATCGTCGCGCATGCGTGATGCACATTTATCCGTACTCTGTGGTTTTACCCCACCGCTGGCTGGACGATTATTCAGCTAGTTCGACGTTTATTCATAAGAAAGTGACAACGACGTCACACCATTGCTATATAACTCTGTCATGCATGAACATTACAGCATTTCAAAGAACAGCTTTCGTCGAGCTGCCACAGTGGCCTAGTGGATAGTGAAATGAACTATGAATCAGCAGAGTATCAAGCTTTTAATGTCGGGGGGGGGGGGCAACAGCACATCCGCATAGACATGTTTTTCTTTGGACATTTGCCCTCCGTAAAATCTAAAGGGGGGGGGGGGCTGGTACCCATCTTTCAAATGGGGGCGCTCTTCAAAACTGACCATTATTATGTATACTATATATTATTATATGGAAATTTTCACGGCGCATTGTAATCGTTGAGCGGGATTTCTTTGGTGGGATTGATGTCAGAAGAACTCTATAAACACTTTCAATCATCGCTGTAAAAACAAAAAAAGTCAAATTTGGTGAGTCAAGGAAAATTTGGTGTTTTTTATGATTCTACAACTAACATACGCGATGCTTCTCCTCAAATGAATCGGGGATAGCCGGGTAATGCAAATGGGCAGTTTTTTTTTCCGAAGATGAAACAGCCGTTGACATGAACTTCTAGCGCATATTTAATTAGCTCAGCACCACAGGACAGGTGGATGAAGACTGGATGCTGTTCGTCCAATTTCGATACCCGTCCGCTTCATTTACGCGGGATAATGAAGGTAACTTGTACCTGCCCCGGCAATGACGTCAGCATGGATTATTGAAAGCCACGTGCGATTTCCAAACCGTTTTTAATTTTAAGAAATGGTGGTTACTTGTTTATTAATTTAATTGGGAGAAATACATTTTTATGTCTGTTATGTTTCGGACAAAACGGCAGGAAACCGATTCTGCATCAGCTTATTGTAAGTGTTAAATTGAACACGGATATATTGACAGGCGCGGGGTTCGAGGATTCTAAGATCACCCATTTAAAGGAATTCTATAAACTTACTCTTGTAGACTTCGTATAAAATTCTCTTTTTTTTTGGCTGGTTTCGATTCCCCCCCCCCCCCAGCAGATGTTTTGCTAAACTGGTCTCCCTGATCAACATGTAGAATTCAAGTCGGAAAGCAAAGTTTGGACATTTAGCCTAGCTAATATTGAAACTCGCATCTGGTGGCGTATTTTCATTTGACAATAATGCGAGCAGGAATCTATAATATCTCAATATTATACCGGTATTGGACATGTCTGTTTAGCTTCTGACGTCTGGGACTCTATTGTGTAGAGGCTCGGCATGAGGAGGTTGCTGTTCTACACCCGAGACGGAGGTCGCTAATTATACCTTCGCTGGTTCGCATGCAGTATTCGTTGATTTACATGTTGAAATCAACGCTTTCCACAAACTCGTTCCCAGGGCGTTGGTATTATACATTACCACAAGCTGCTCTCTTGGCCTAGCATAGCATATTTGCTATCCAAAAATTGTAAGGTACGAAACAGTCTGGCGCTTTGCAAATCTGAGAGACAGTTTTTATTTTTTCGAAAAGTTAGGGAGGCCAGGGGCAAAATTCACGAAGGCTTCGCAACGTTGGTGAAGTCGCCAACACCTCGCTAACGCTAATTTCGTATTCACAAAAGCTACGCTTCGCAAACACTTCGCAAATGTTAGCGAAACCGACATATTTTCACAAACACCGCGCAAATGTTTGCACGTTATTCACAAAGGCCTCGCAAACAAACGGAGAGACTTGATGATTTGTTGGGCTGCTATCCCGCAGCTAAAAATAACTTTACGAGCACCAATAATGACCCATTATATTCAACTACCGGAAAAAAATTATATTTAATGCCAAGGACAGTAGGCCTACTTTCTAAGGCAAACTGCACTTTGACAATAAAGCACGTCTGCCGGAACGCTATTATTGAAGTATTAAGCAAACGAAAAGGAATGGGATCGACGTTGGCGGCGCACTTCCCCTATCCTTGAATCTCTTTGCATGTAAGATTATATTATGGGTTGTATCAATCATGGTTGATTTAATACAACATTATGAACTCGTATAGAGCGGAACCGTGTCGTGACTCAAACGACTAGCGTATTCAAGTAACCTCTTTGACCACTGCTGTACATTACCTTCAAAGTATTACCTAAATATTTTTGAATGTCCAGGGTCTATTTATCTAATAATACTGAAAGAAAGAAAGACATATTTCCAACCAGCAACAAGAAATATTGGTATTTCTTTTGTTTCAAACCCAGAGCTGTGCAAACCAATTCAATGAAAGCCGTATGTTTTTTCTGCCAAATAAATGAAGGTTTTGAATGGTGTAAACGAAACCCCTGAAAGTTCAACTTATTTTCTAATAGAGACTTCACAAAAATGGTCATAAAATGAACATTATCCAGTTTTCGTTAAAAAAAAACACCAATATTTCTCAAAACAAAATAATCAACTCATAGCAACTCTAAACAAATATAAATGTACAGGGTGGTGCAAAAAGAAGGAATCCACTTTTGTCAGGAATGTTAACGTATTTGATTAACTTATTTGAACTGGTTTTTTTTTTATAATGTAGTGAAGTGCATGTATAGGCCTAGCTTTTCAAACATACATGGTGAAAAAAAAAAATTTTAAATTGCAAGAATCGTGTTATTATGCTAAGTTGAATACAAAGTCACCAAAATCATTGTTGTCCACGCGTTCGTCTAATTAAATCGGATGTTTCGTAGTTCACGAATATTTAGAAAGCTGATCGATGTAAAAATGCACCTCATATTTTTCATAACAGGAAACATTCCCAAAGTTATCATAATTTACTTTTAACTTATGCTTTGACGATATTAAAGAAACGCATGAAAAAGAAAAAAAAGTAACAATCATTATTTGAGGTGTGTGGTTTTTTGGTCTTTAAATCAAGCTCCGGAGTTCAGTCAAGCGGATGGAATAAAGCCGTCTGTGGCCAAACAGGTTTGGCACATGAAATTGTTAAACTATCAGTTCTCAGAGACAAAATATGCATTTGCAATCATTTTTTTCGTCACTTATGTTGAACGATAAATATTTCAATACCCTTCAACTAAATTTTTGAAATATGCTCAACAAGTAGGTGAAAATTGCTGTCAAAAGTGGGTTTCCTTCTTTTTGCACCAGCCTGTAGAGGCTAAAGAGAATATTCTTTTTAAGTATATCGAGTAAAATCGAGTATAAGCGAGTAAAATCTCTCAAAACCGTCCAAATATAAACTATAATACTTCAAACAAATTTAGGGGGAAAAAAGTCACTTGTTGTTTTTCGATACGAAGAAATGAATAAGTTTTGCCTTGCCCACTGCCCTTGGGGCAGCTTTGCCCCGAGATCACGGTCCGATCCCGCGACAGCAGTCACTGCCACAACATTCAACGTTTGTCATTGAAAAATATCGAGCCGCTCAATGTAAAGGTCAAAAAGGCACTCGACAACACCGGGGATCTGTTTTTGGAAGTTGGAGTGTCTTGTGTATCGACAACGACATGTGCTCTATGGGGCGCCCATAGAGACAATCAGGCCACTTTTTTACCATCATTGAAAATAATCTCTTCTTGGTTGGTTTTCAAGTGTGTATCTGTTTTATTGCATGCAGTTCCCTTTCATGTAACACGCATGAATCGGCAGATAAGCCTGTATGTTGTAATAGGCGCCCCATAGGTAAGAATCGTGTTTTTAATCTAATTTGATAATCATAAAATTGTCAACCAATGGCGGTGTAGCGTGAATATCCAACTCCATGAAATGTGGACTCATTGGTAGTATTGCGCACGCGTGAGTACAATACTATGCTATTTTTAGGATCGTTTCGGGAGAGTGACCTGTCACGTGCGAGGGATCAATCAATAATAGGGAAATAGGAGTCGGATTTTCATGTGACAGCGTAACTGAAAGGCATAGGGAACCATTTGCTTGTCGTGCATTTTGTTCGTTTACAATAATAACACCACTCAAAATCCAATGAAGAATGTTCAAAACCAAACAAGTTGAAGTTTCACAGCTAGCTCAGTGGATATTACACTTTTCGAGAAAATAGTGAAAACCATGCACATCGACCTTTTTGATCACAAGACACGATTTCGTCAGTAGCACTCTGAGCCTTAGCAAGGCCTTCTTCAGAGGCAATTGACATGAGGAACAAGAAACGACCATGTAGGTGACACAAAAGCATGCAGTAGTTTAAAGGTAATATACAACATTTGCAAACATAAAAAACTACCAAATTATTATGAAATATGAAATATTTGACTTGACTGTATGTAAATAGTCTCAAGCTTCCTGTGAAATCATGGCACCTGGTGTGCTGTCGTTTTCAAGAAAAGTGAGATTTTTATTTCAATTTCCAACGATGGCCGGCCGAACATTGTTGGAAAAAAAACGGACTTTTTTTTCAAATACTGTCCCAATCTCCCAATTTAGTTAGTCCCCATTTTGTTTGCAATCGGTTACACATCTGTGAATGGGTGTAAACCAACTAGTCTGGTTCCCTGACCTGACAATTCCCCGACATCTGTATATTGGTCCGTTTCGCCTGAAGTATGGTCAGGGAACCAGACAACAAGAACTGCATTTTTTTCTTGGTTCTTCCATCATCCATGAACACATAACTTTAAACGGGCCAGTGTAACAATATTTGCTATAAAAATACTTACCCCCAAATCCGATATTTGCTATAAAAATACTTACCCCCCAAATCCATCCATTTCTGAAAATTACAGCAAAAGCTTAACGTTGCATGTTACCTTTCATTCATTTTCATATACTTAAACAGCATGAGAAACACTGTCGAACAGATACTATGTCGCGGCAGACATTCACTTAATTCAATTGAATCTTGTATCCGTCCAATTTGCCGTGCCCAATTAGTATCCAAAATAGCTTGGGTATATAATTAATTACAGACGCACTTACCGCGCGGCTCATTAGGCCAACTGTCCACAACAAGTTGCATTCAGAAACAGTTTCCTGTGGTTAAAAATAATGCAATGCTGGGAGACCACGGATGTTTTTGCTAGCTCCATCTTTGTACAATGTCTGGCATTCAATTGGAAACAATGACCCCTGGATCAATGGAAACCGCTCCCTTTGTCCGGTGACAATCAACTCACCGCGGTCGATGCGAACAATTAACGCTAATTGATAACAGAAGCTAATTGAAAATGCCCTTGATTGAATTCAAATCCCAAATAAATAACTCAACAATTGGAGATGTTTAATCGATGCGTTAACGTTTATCTCGGTTCAACTCTATATACTTTACACAAAGCCATATTTATTTTAATTTCCAAGCGAGCATTAAATGCGCTTACAATGGGATTTATTTTTCGTTTAGCGCGCGGTGTATTTTTATCAGCACTGTTCACCCAGTGCTTTCCGACAGCACGTGCACAAGACTACGGTAATGCACAACCGCTGAGAAGGTCGTTGGCTCAAGACCTAGCCGGGTATAAGCTTTTGATTTTCTCAAGCGAAACACCGTAGATCCGCATTCGAGTATTGTATTACAACGTCACATCCAAATCTCAACAATAACAGCGAACCACTGTTTAATGCATGGCAGAACTGGCGAGCAAAGTTACCATATAGCGCTTTTTTCAACAAAATTAGGCTAAGGTGGATAACACAGCTAAGCAGTGGAACTTGCATCAATCAAAACGTGTCAGCTAGTAATCAGAAACAAAATACTGTCGCTTTATTACAAAAATGATAATAATTGGTACCTATGTAGCGCTTTTAACTGAGATCAAAGCGCTTTACATTATTATTAGCCCTGATCATTGGGCCAATTAAACACACCAAATACAATCTCAGCTCCCTGAGGAGTATACAGCTCCTTGCTGCCATTTCGGCGCAGAGCAGCTAAAATCAATCACAATACCATCTCTTTGTCCTCACAGGTAACCATTTACTCCTGGCTGGGGAAAAGCAATGAGTGACAAAGTGCCTAGCCCAAGAACACACGCACCATAACGCCAGGATGGACTCGAACCCACAACCTGCAGAATTACCTACAGACTACGAATTCAATGCTCAAGACCACGAGGTCACGGCACTCCACTTGACAAAGACACAAAAGATCCGTAAAAATAGTGGGTTATCTTTCCTTCAGATAATATGTCCCGACGGCAAGGTTTATAACAAAATTTTATATTAAATTATTATAATCTTATTCGATTTTGAAGCTGCCATTGTTAAAATGTCCAATTAACGATGACAACAAGGTATATATTAAATCTTACGGTCACACTAAACCTTGTATAGGCCTATATAACTCATACGAGCAACTATTATATCGTTAACACGAATATTACACGGCAAAGTTTATACAAAATATTGTATATGAATAATTATTATCTCATTCAAACCCGCCATTATTAAAATGTCCAATTAACTAATGACAGGGCGCATTATCTGTTGGTTAACGTTGAAAATGACAGCGACGTGTTATTGAATATGACAGGGACGTTTTATTGGAATTTGTCCCTACGCTGTCAGTTGAACATAGATTTAACCTATGTTAGGCTGGTTAAGCCCCCCCCCCCCCTTAAGGTAAAACTGTTGGATGTTCAACAATTGGCTTCATTCGCTCCCTGCGTATATCCGGACACTTAATGAAGATGTCAATGAGTAACTACGTTACCACACGCCTGTCGGCCGCCAATTTCCTGCACATTTCGCTGAGATGCATTATTGGTATAATATAAACCAGCTATGTTGGCCTGCGTGTTGAGCAAAGAAAGCCTGCATAGCGTGTGATTGATATACGCGTGGGCCAAAAACGGGACCTAATTAAAAAGTCTCTCAGTAATATGTCTATTACATGTCGTCCACTAAGAAAAAAGAAAATTGTCAATCACAACGATCCGGCAACTCGACGTGGGACGTTTCCCGTTCACTTCGTTCGAGTGCAACAGGTGTTCATCCGTGACGTCACGGATCGCCATGGAAACGCACTTTCTTTATAGCGACGTATTTACTACACGTGTGTAATATGCGCATAGTCGTAGCACAGAATTATGCATAATTGTTTTCTGCTCGGAAACCATTGCTACACCTCGTTTTGAATTCGACGTTCAAATTTATTTTTTGGTTTTTACTTTTGGTTTTCACAAGTCCATTCACGAGTCCAGTCACAAAATTAATATCGGGTTGAACAATGACAAAGGAATGCCTGAGTTACAGTTCATTTGAATAGCTGGTGACTTGACTAGTGTCCGAAGGACTTGTTATGAGAATTGTGATGAACTAGTGGTGGACTCGGTACCTTCGACACCTCTATGTTCCGACACCCCTATGTTCGACATCCCGCGCACAAGATTGTGTTACTCCCGGTTAGGGTTACTAGGGTAAGAGTTAGGGTTAGGGTTAGGATTGGGGATAGGAATATGAGCAGTTGGAACATAGGGGTGTTGGAACATAGGTGTGTAACCGGGGACTCCAGTACATTGTACAACACTGATATTTACTACAAATCTATTTCCATGAAAGGAAAATTTGTCATGCTTTATTTAAGTTCACATAAATTTACGACAATTACTGCTGTTACGAAGGGACATTGTGTTTTTGTCAATGAAAAGACTTATCTATTTAGTTATAATACCTTTATGCACATCTGTTTACGAATCCTGCACAACGGGAACGGTTAGGGTTTTTATCTAGCTAATATCTGCACAATCAAGATGCCAAACTGAATTATGTAGGAAAGTGAAGCGCAGAGTGTGTTCTTTCTACTGCTGTTTAATATGTGTAATATCCTGGCTTATCCCGTATGGGATTTGGTTAGAATTTCCCCGAATGATGAAACTGAGGATAGTCTTAAGTTGGACGAGACATACCGTATATTGACAGAGGTATATTTTCGAAGTAGATTCCGTCAGAAATGATATTTCCACCGGTAATCGTGTAGTTTGGGACCCCGTTCCACTATAACAGCACGAAAGGACACTGTTATGTTTGGGGACTTAATGCCTAAACACTTGGCGATGATACAAGCAGGAAAATCACTTTTGTGTGTGTTTGGAATCATCTACGTAGTTCGCTAAGATACCATGTTGAATATCTGCCAGATTAGTTTTGAAAAGGGCAGGGTTTTGATTTACGTACAGAACCCAAAACGTAAAACGTAAGGGGTGTCCTAAACTACACGATTACATATCCACCATAGTGATACACTTTGTCGAGGTTTATTAGTGTTTTAAGGTTGCAGCGACTGCCATTAGTAGGCCTAAGGTTTTTTTCAGTTTTGGCTGCACGCTCCCACGTGGTCTGCAGTGCTCTAGGCATGGTATCAGATAGCACCGAATGCAGCTTAGGAAATTGGGCACACGACCTAGCGGTATAACATGACAGTATTGGTTTACGAGAGCGCCGATATCGCGGAGAGCTAGTCCGGCCGCAGAGACGAGCGGATATTACCGTGGCGCGGTTTACGCCATGCACGGCCAAGATTCATATAGGCCGTCCGTATCAAAATATTGACTCGCTCAAGCAACAACGTGCACTGCTTTGGAACGGGATAGGTCCGGCTATTATCAGTACTAATATAATACGCTATCGGTTATTATATGATATTATAGCGGTACACTGTTGCTAACATAAAGGACGTTCGATGTAAATTACAAAACCAAATGTCTTGTGCAGTATCGGAAATGTCTCTCAAGTTGAAATTTGCCACTCTCGAAAGACCTTAAGATAAACCCAAAGTATCATTTTACTAAAATAAAAACAATTGAAACTCCAAGACATGGTATCAAGAAGTAGTGTTTTTTTTCTAGACTTTTGGTTTCTCTTTCGAAAACAAGGCTTTTGAAAGTTTAAAGGTTTACGGAAAGAGACATAGTCTGAGGATCAGATATTCAGGTGGGCAGAGGCACGGTACAAATTAAGGTCTGACATATCGTAGCATTTAAATTTTATGCGAGCCCGCACGCCAGCCAATCGGAGTGGTCTTTAGAAACTCTGACGTCCCTTGATCAGAAATGTGAGCTAAGCTGTGGATTGGTCAATTTGGATGCCATGTTTGTTTGTTTGTTTGTTTTGTTTTTTGTAATTCAACAACGGGTTACGGAAGACCCGATAGAGAAGGCGCCCGCTGACTCGGAATGGGCAGAATCGGTGACTGCTCTATGTTCCGACACCCTATGTTCCGACAAACCGCAGATACGATTGTGTTACTCCCGGTTAGGGTTAGGGTTAGGGTTAGGAATAGGAATAGGAATATGTGCAGTCGGAACATAGGGGTGTCGGAACATAGAGGTGTCGGAACATAGAGGTGTAACCGTCAGAATCTCGAGGTCAAGACGCAGCTTTTGGCATAACTAATTGCTGAATCTGCTCCCATATATCATAGACTCTTGTTTTGCAAGAGGATATTCCATAAACTAAGAGAAATAGGGAAAGACCTAGAAATGATGCTGAAGTAATAAGGGATAAAAGAAACGGAGGTTTTGGATTAGTTTTGCGTTTCAGAAATGTAACGGAACTTGATGCACACAAATTCTTTGTAACTTCGCCCACCCATGTGACTACGTCATCGACAAAATAACACATATAGCTTACCCACTCCGGTAGACACGAACATATTGGTTTGTTTGTTTTTGTATATGGCTGTCTTTTTTGTTTGTTATGTAGACCTATTTAGCAAAGTAACATGACCATCTGTAGATGTTTTCTTTTTCTGATAAACAATTTCTATAGGCTTTATTCACGAGTAGAAATGTTAAAGATATAGTCCATCATTTGTAATTTGTGCATTTTGTTCGTTTGAAGCAACAAAAGTGTTCAAAATCTAATGAAGGATACTGAACAACTAACCTGATGAAGTTTCAGCTCAGCTTCAGCTGTATATTCCGAGAAAAACAGCATTCTAGGATCTCAACTTCAAATCAAAAGTTGCTGAATCATTGAATTGTTTTGAATTGCAGCTATACGCGATGTCGCGCACTGATCCGACGAATTATAGCAACCGCGCGCGTGTGCGTCGTGCCAATGCTTGCGCGCGCTGCGCCGAATAACAAAACGAACTACTAATTTAAATTTTCCTACGGTGCGTCTTAAGACGCACCGTTGGAAAGGCCTTCTTTCGTTGATTACTTCAAAATGATAGCTTGCCAGAAAGATTAATTTCACAGGGAGGTTAGTCCACTTACTATCTTTCAACCAAGTATGTTTTTCAACAATAATACGCCAGTTACTTTTTCGGATGGCTGCAAATGATGGACTATAGCTTTAAGCAATGACATAAAATTAATTACACATTAATACCAGTCTGCTCTTATGAATAATTTAAAATGTGTGATTAAACATACCCTAATGTTTTAAGCCACATTTAAAACAAAAAATGGAAAGTGAGGCAGGGAACGCATAAAACAGTCAATACTTTACAATTAATACATTCAGGGAACACGATCAAAAGTAGCTTTCTCATGAATAAGGTCTATTTCGGTATAGGTCTCAAGATTTCCTCCGTAAATGGAACTCCGAGTATAATTATATCTTCGCGTTCCCTATACACTGTAAGCACGTTGGGCAAAATCATATCAACAGGTTAAACTCTTGGGCAAATTCTTTCCAATTTTACCCAAATTGGTTAATTTTAAACCAGTGTTGGGAAAAATTATATTGCCCAACAGTGTTTTAACCATTATTTTTACAGTGTACATTGTGTGCTTGCTAAAAAAACAAATACAAAAACAAATACCGTGAGTAAACTGAATCTAGAATCGGTTGCCGTGCCACCTCTAACTTTAATTCTTTAATTTGATGCAGCTGGCAAGATCTTGAACACGACACAACACGACTAATACCCTGCCATGCGGATTGGACGTGACGGGCAGATCTCCAGGAATACTCTCCCGGGAATTTCGCGTTTGAAATCCTGAGGAAATACGATTCCCTCATAAATACCCATCTCTTTGGGATTGAAATTGTCATGAGATTATGTCCTTCCGCAAAAAAAAGGTTTTGATAATAAAATGCCATCTGTGCGAGTATGCAAGACGTAAAATTCAGCTGTCCTGCAAAATATTTCTGAGCTTTGTGACAAATTGTATTTGTCATCGCGACCTATGGTGAAATAGGCATTTTTATCCAGCACCTTCGATGCGGTGGGGACGGTTACGTGTAAAATTTACCAATATAAGGGACATAGTTTTAATTCACTCAATCTCCGCTGATATATTTCATGTTTTGCAGAGGTAAATGGCATCTAAATGCACAATTTCACAAAACAACGGTCGAGGGTGGATATGTAGGACTTAGTTTGTACACACACCCGAGCACGAATTCTTGTTCCGTATTTGTGCGAACATAATACTCGTCTGTACGATGTATTTGTGGGGACCGAAATTGCTGTGGGGACAGCAGAAAGTCCCAATTACTCGGTCCTAATTTGCCTGACAATAAAAAAAAAACTTCCCCATAACGCGGTGTAGGTTATGGTGCTGAGCGTAAATCAACATCCGAACAGTCAACAGCAATTGTAAAATACATTTTCCAAGTATGCTAGAAGTTCGTTTGTTTTTTGTTTTGCTTAAATCATAAGGTGCCACTATTCTTGCCAGACCCATTGCACATATTTTTTTTCAGTTAAGTCTACAGAGTGGGATTGTACCTGAGGAGTAGGTATTGGGCAAAGTAACGTTCAACCAGTGATCCTAATAACTACCGACCTATATCACTGTTATATCACAGTTAATGACATTTTTTTAACGTATTGTTTATGAGACGTTTTCCTGTTTATAATTTTCTCCAGGACAGGAATAAGGCGTGGGAACAGTCCGGCTTCAAACCACTCCACTCAACCAAGGCTACCTTGATTGATGTTTCGGATTTTCTGCTGCAACAAATGGAATCTGGTAAACTTACTGGAACACTTTTTCTCGACTGCATTTGATACAGTAAATCACAACATCCTCCTTCACAAAGTGAATGTTGTGGGTGTGAGTGGTTCAAATCACGTTCAAATAATGTTTTACTGGGACCCATGGTATATCAGTTCTGATAAAAGGGTCACCAAGTAACAAAAAAAAAAGCATACTAAAGGTTGATACATGGAGAGAACCATCAACAAAATTAATGTAAGCCACAAAAACTCTGGAGCGATTTATCACCGAAAATGCAGATAAGTTGAGCAACAACAAATCTATCCCTCTCTTTAGTTTATCATTTCTAACAAATAATCGATGGAAAAGAAAACACTTGTTAAACGCCTACCTGTTGGGCAGAACTCAGTTCAACACTCTTGACTATTCGAAATGCTGGCATATAATGGCTTTCGTTCGTAGGGTAATGTTATCCGCTAAAGGAAATCGAGTTTCGTATACGTACGTGCGTGCAAGCACAACGTATGAAATAACAGGGCTGCATGATAGGCATGCACGACGGCAAAACTCCGTTTATACTCCATTGCCAAATTACTCGCTCGGCTGGACACCGTACTATGAAGTGCTCGTTTAAAGGGAAAATACAACATTTGCAAACATCAAAAAACGAAATGATCAAATTATAAATGAAATACCTTACTGGATTGTTAGTGAATGACATTCTAAAGCATTCTGTAAAATCGTGGCTCCTGGTATGCTGACATTTTCAAGAAAACTTGTATTTTTCCAACGCTGGTCGGCCGACCATCGTTGGAGAAAACTGGCTTTTTTCACAAATTGCTTTTAATTTTTTTATATTTAGTTATTCTGCATTTTTCTTTGCAATTGATTACACACCTGTGAAGGGGTACAAGCCTGCTGGACTGATTCTCTGACCTTACAATTCCCCAAAGTCTGTAAATTGCTCCGTTTCATCTTAAGTGGGGTCAGGGAGCCAGATTACAAGAACAAAATTGGTTTACTTGCTTTTCCCGGCATTTACAAGCCCAAAAGATGAAATAAGTCAGTTTAACAATATTTTCTATAGCATACTAATCCTCCAAATCCATTTATTTCTGAAAATTAGAGCAAAACCAAATGTTGTATATTCCCTTTAAAACACGGATCCTACACACAAGGATTAACGACTCGGCCCAACTCCTGGTTAGACGCGTGATAACGGCCTGTACTGGTGGCAAATACCGTGAATACTTTCCAACAAAGACCACTGCGCGCGGTGGCTTTCAGATTTTTTTTAATATTATTATTATTCAGGTTTATTCATATAAAAACACGAGGTAGGGCAGCCACAAAAGAGTCGCTGATATAACCCCGTACAACAAAGTATAGGATCATGTATATACAGCACAAAACAGCACAATATTAAAAAAAAACCTGATTTATAAACTTTTAAAAAAAATTCAAAATTGAAGACAGATCATTCAGGGAAGAAGGTCTAATAAGAAGTACTCACTTGCACCTACATTGTAAACCATTAAGAATTACAACAGTTTAGCTAAGACAGGAATTGTAGACTTCATGTATCTAGCAGTCTTGCACTTGGGCACAACTAGCGTAGACGTGGAACTGTCTCTGAGTGTTCTGGCAGTGGTGTTATTCAATTTAAGAGGAGGGAGCATATTTCTCAATCTGGGGCAATGTAATAGTTTTGTGCCAAAGTTATACAGCAAGGTGTCTCTCCTAGTTTCAAGGCTAGAAATACCTAAAACGTCCAAAGTATTGGAGTAACTGTGATACTGATGAGGGCCTAACATTTATCCATTTGTATAAATCTCTGTTGTACTTTGCAGTTTTAATCCTTAAAAATCCTTCGCCCTATCTGGCCTCGAAGTCTGTCAAGCCAGCGAATTATATTTTTGAATATTCATGAGTCTACGTTTTTGGTCTTTATTATTGAATCTGATAAGTGATAACTACATAACCATGGTAATGCCGAGCACAATATCTTTAGCTTTAAGATAAACAATGAAATATCGCTTTTGTTTCATCGGTTCGGCATCCTATCTCTCTAAAACTGTTTAATAAAAGCCTAATTAAAAACGAAATTGGGTAAACGGTGTTCTCCTCGGAATTCGACGTTTATTTACCGGGTAAATACTTCACCTTTGACGACAAAAACTGCACAATACCATCTGTTATATCCTGAAGTATTTATTTTAAAAAATAATTTGGAACAATTATATCTTAAATAAGAAGTAGTTTTACTTACAGTTTTATGAATATTTCCGTTTTAGATGTCGTGCAAAAACCCAACACAATGGCAACCTGGAAAATTCGCGATTACGCGCCAACGGGTATTAATGCCCGTTATCACGCGTCAAACCAATTAAGGCAAGTCCACTGAGTGCATTTTGTACTAGAGCTCAGATCAGAACAGTCGTTAATCCTGGTGTCTAGGATCCGTGTTTAAAACAAATTCGCTCGTAAAAGAAGTTCAAACTCAGTCGTTTGCATTAGTTCCAGACTGTCGCAGACATACGAGGGAGCTCTGATACACAGGCATCGCATACCATTCCCGACTGACGCAATCCGATCGCAGACACGCGGTAACATTTAGAAATAATTACCTTCGCTTCATTTATGGCGGTACCCCTACCAGGTTTTATTCCTCCATCCCTCGTAATGAGTTTGCTTTAGCCACGCCTTAGTAATTATATTTTTGAAACTATGAGTATGCTAAAGTACTGAACTAATAGCCAATTATTACAGCCAAAAAAATGCAGGTTGTTTCATATTTTGACAGTGCACATAATTAGGACAGCATGCTATCTAATACAGTGTGTCCAAAAAAAAGGATCCGTCTGACTGCTTTGAAAATAACTACATAACTATAACAATGAAGTCAATTTTGAAGAAAAAAAATGGTTGTGCAGATACTCCTTATATCCTTGGCCTAAACTCATATGAGTTTCACTTAATTTCAATCACGCCTCACTGCACAATGGTCAATTGATCACAACAACATTTTTGGTCACTCTGACCAAGTTGCTTAATTGCCCTAATCAATTTCATTGCTGTGTGACGTAAGCTGTTTACAATCCTACATGTTGTGGAAAAAAAGGCTGATGTGGTTTGGGATGGGAATCATTTGCCCTTGAGCATTAAACTGAGGTCTTGCCATGATGAATGATAGCCAGGCAAATGATTCCAATCCCAACTGCAGCCCTTTTCACAACATACAGGATTTTATACACCTTACATAAGACAACACTGAAATTGGTCAGGACAATTACACTGTAAAAACGTTGGGTAAAATACTGTTGGGCAATGGAATTTACCCGATATTGGTATGAAATTACCTCATATTGGGTTGAATTGGATAAGAACTATCAAACTATTAGGAAGAATTTGCTCAAGAGTGTAAGCAGTTGATAATTCGACCAGCACTGGTCGAATTATCAACCCATTTTGCCCAACTTTTTTACAGTGTAATGAACTTGGTCACGGTGTCCAAAACAGTTGTTGTGATCAATTGACAATAAATTGTGTAGTGATGCGTGACTGAAATTAAAATGAAACTCATAGGGTCTTTATGCCAAGGATAATGAGTATCTGCACAATCAAACATTTTTTAAAAATTGACTTCATGGTTTTGTAGTTATTTCAAAAATAGTCAGGCGGACACTTTGTTGGGGACATACTGTGGTATACAGGGTTTTTTGGGGCAAACTTTAGCACAACACGCTGATCTTACAGAGTTTGCCCAAAAGTGTGTAACATTCAGAAACAAATAATTAAAGCTGTTCAATTTTGTTCTTCAATTATTACATTCAAGCCTGACTCTTTCTCAATCCACTCCTTTTTACCCCATTCCATCGGGGTCCCTAGATCCAGAAATACAATCAATTAAGTGAAAGGGTGTAAATTGTACTCGGGCAACTCTCACCTGTGACGTCACTAACTTCAAAGCGAGTGGCCCAAGTAAAATGTACACCCTTTCACTTAATTGATTGGGTTTCTGGATCTAGGGACCCAAATGGAATGGGGTCAAAGCAGTGGATGGAGAAGTAGTCACGCTTTAATGTAATACATAATTCAATTGAAAAAAATTAATAAACATGAAACAGTTTTAACTATTTGTTTTCTGAAAGATGCACTTTTTTGGCGCACTTTGTACAAACCTTTAACATATGTGCGATGAAGAAGTGGCGCGAACCGCGTTGGTCGGGAAGTTACACAGTGTGAAAAAGCCACCGGAGATGCATATCCAGTTCAGTCAATTGGTTAATTTGGTTATATTTTGCTCAGTCGTTCAGCCTACAGATCAGCAGATTCCATTTAAAAAAAAAAAACACTTGGACGTCAACACACAATAACTGCAGAATCCTGGATGCGCTACTGGAATTACATACATCACATCTTGCCCTATCTTCTCTCTAAATAACGTGGTTATAGCATTGTACACACAGACACGGGGACAATATGGCTTTTTATTGCCCCCGTTAGTAATAACGGTTCAATGGTATAATGCACAATACTGCCTCGTTAATATACGCTCTATAATATTCATACCACTGCATCATGCATAATATTAAGCACAGTCAACATAAATTCAGTATACACACACTGAAGTAATGCATTAAAGTTACAATGCGCATATTATTCATAAGTTCGCTTTTTCTCTAGCTCTCCCCCGTCCGTCGCGCACGTCGCCATCTTTGATCTTGCGAATCCACCTCGCGCGCAGGATCCGTTAAAACGTAATCCGGAGCAGCTATCGACGCACCGGATCACTGATCGGAATCCGGATCACTGCGCGAAACTTACATGCCCTATTAGATCAGTTAGATTATGTAACAAATTATAAGAGGATGATATATTTTTGTTTTTAAACAGGAAGCGGGGGGACAAGACGGACGAGTCCGTACATACTCTGCGCGAAAGTACCCCCTCAACGATGAAAACAATTAAACGAGACATTAAGCGTCAATATTGAAGGGCCATCGGACGCCATTTTGCCAGGTCGACGCTGGTTTCATTTGGGTTAATGGTACACATCGTTTGTGCACCAGCGATGTGGACCTTCCAAGCTCTAGTTCAGTTACACGGCGCCCTCTACAGGGTGAGTAAAAAACAAAAACACCCAAATGGCAGGACCAATTTTTGAATGATGTTCTGCATGTAATACTATCAAAATCTAGGATATGAAAGCCCAATTAACAAGCTTTGTTTTAGTACAAGAATCATTCAAATCACTCGTTACTTTTCAAGTTCACCGTTTTAAAGTTCTGTCCACGGATCACAAAAAAAGGGTAAGTGTTCTTTCAGCAAAACGAAAACAATTCACATAGGGATGTGTGTGAATTGTTTTCGTTTTGCTGAAAGAACGCACACCTTTTTCTTGGGTCACTCCTTTTTAACTTTTACCTCGGTCACTCTCACCTGGACGTGCTGAATCTGGGTTAAGCATTGAATAGGCATTGAATGGGAATTGAAGTTGGTGACTTCATAGGTGAAAGTGGCCCAAGTCAAATTTACACCCTTTCAAGTTAATTGGTTGTATTTCTGGATCTAGGGACCAAATAAGGGAACAGGGTAAAAAGGAGTGGATTGAGAAATAGTCAGGCTTTAATGTAGCATATAATTTCATTGAAGAAAAAAACATTTAAATGTTTTAATTATTTGTTTTCTGAATGTTGCACTTTTTGGGCACACTCTGTGTACTAGGCCTTGTAATTTTCCGACCGGAAGATTAAATGTCATGGTAAATATAAATTCTGCTGGTTGTGAGAACGCGAGGTACATAATAGCCAAAAAGTTAATCACCATTAAAAAAATGTAATAACCGTTGCCTTATTGATTTCTCTCATAAGAAATTGCAAATTAAAATACGGAAATTCCTGGTAACTCTTGCTGGTATGCATTTACGCAGACCATGCTTGAACTTCTCGATAATAATTATTATTCAAAACGAAAACGAACAAGAGAAAAGCCTTTTTGGAAATTGTAATAATCCCAATGAGCGGAATAAACTACTTCAATATGGTTCCACCATTTGAACAAAAATGGAGTTTGAACGATATTTATTTACACGGGTAGATTGGATCGGGAAAAAGATCGGCCTATAATTAATGCGTTAATACTATTTTCAATATCGTTTCGGTTTGCGGTAACACCATGTGGTAATAACTACTGCTTAGAAGATAATGGTTCTGAAAAGAACTTGTCCTGCTTATTATCAACTTTGCTGAGTAGTTTTTTGTTCTGATAAGAACAGTCCTGCTGTAAGTTCTAAACGAACTTGTCTTTGGTCTCAACGTTTCGACTAGCCTGCTCTAGTCATCGTCAGGAGACTATTTTCAAGTCCAGTTTAAGCAATGGCAAACTATGGGGAAACAACTCACAAGCTGGGGGTTTTGGTGCGATCATGCACGGTTGGGCCGGTGTTCTCTTACGAGTGTGGGCCAGTAAATAAGTCCGACATTGCCTACCTAGGCCAACTACGATGAGCATGCCCTCAAATTATCCGAAATGAGAGTATTTTGTGTGCCATGAACTTCAGGGTTTGTAAAATAAAAAAAAGTTGGAAGCTGTGAAATTTGGATGAAAGCGGCCCATGAAATTGCTCTATGATTAGAAAAAGCGTCCGTCTGAATATTTTTATAATAACTACAGAACCACGATTTTTTGGGTGTAATTCTGCAGATACTCCTTATCCTTGGCCTACGCCCCTACGAGTTTAATTTAATTTCCCTCAAGCATCACTGCACAATGGTCAATTGATCACAACATCATTTTTGGACACTGTGACCAAGTTCCTTGCCTTAATGAATTCCAATGTTGTGTTTGTGTAAGCTGTGTGGAATCCTGCATGTTGTGAAAAAGGCTGCGATTGGGGTTGGGGTTGGGGTTGGGGTGAACTTTTGGATGAAGATTGACCATATTACTGGATATATGAATGGAGTCACTGTGGGAAACATAGGGATTGGGGAACATAGGGGCCGGGGAACATAGGTACGCACCCCGGTAAAACTATCAACACTACCAAAAAAGTTGCAATATTATCAGCGAACCAGAAGCTCCAAATAGATATCAAAGTGAGGGCTATAATCATTGTATGTATCCCAGCAAAAGTAATATACCGAATTATTATGTGAACGCTTACCTGAAATTATTCCGTCTAGCGTGCCGTAACTTTGAAGAAATCAAGAAATGTAGGTGATTTCCAACGATTATTCAATTTACTCATATTTGGAAATACAGAGTGCTCTTGACGAAATCGTGTTTTGTGATCGCAAGGTTGTGCATGGTTTGTCACTCTTTTTTTTTCTTTTTTAAAAAGTGAAGTATCCACCGAGCTGAAGCTTGAACAGGTTAGGGTTTGAACACATTTGTTTGGATTTGTTTTAGTACTGTTATTATTTGAAACGAACAAAATGCATGAAAAGTAAATGATCCTATATGCCTTTAAATCTTTGACACGGAAGTTTTACAGAGAGGAGATATTTAATGCGTTGCAATGATTACACTGTACAGTCGTGACATACAATGACTGAGTGGAAAGGCCTGCTGCAGACGTTGGTCAAAATAGTTCCTATATAAGCCTGACTACCATGACCACTGGCAAGAGAAACCCACCTCAGCATGAAGATAAGTTTTGCAATCAAGTTTTGGACAGCGTTTCATCTCAAACATACCTGGGAGTGCACATAATAATACCCTCAGTTGGAACATCCATATTCAAGAGACAATCAAGAAAGCTCAAAGAGTGCAGAATGTTATCCGCAGGAATTTGTGGAGCTGTAACAGTGAAGTGAAAGCAACTGCCTATTTGAGTTTGGTGAGGCCGCCATGCTGCATCCGCATGGGACCCCTCAACAAAGCAGAACATTAATTCACTTGAAAGAGTTCAACGTCAAGCAGCTAGATTTTGCACGGGAAACTACCAAAGGGATACCGGAACTCTTACTAAACTTCTGGAAGATTTGGGATGGGACACACTTCAAAACCGAAGAAACCAACAGAAATTATGTATGTTGTATTAAATGAAAAATGAGTTGGTCGACAGTCCACTTCACAAGTATGTTCAGCCTAATACCAGAGATACAGGGGGGAACAACCAAAAACTCATTCAAGTCAGTCACAAAGCCAGGGCCTTCCAAGATTCATTCTTCGTGTCAACTGTTAAACACTGGAACTCACTCTCCTCGGCTGCTGTGAACAGCGCAACCTTAGCTGAATTCAAGGGACATGTCAACAATCTTCAATAATATAACCTTTTGGAGCTAGTCTATTTCCACACGCAGTGCGCAAGTTAGCGTTGATGTATCCGACAAGATATTTTGATGACTCAACCTATGGAGATGGAGATGAAGATAGCATCACTACTTCACCATCCAATATCCATCTGACAAGATTCAATTGGAGTCAATTGTTCAGTCGACAAGGAACACTCCCATTTATAGAACTCGCCCGTAAACGCAATATTGTCCAGGCATTCTCTCGTAAACGAAAGTGGCGACCAATACTGAAATGTACATCCTTGTGAAGTCATTTCTTTGTTCTCGTGTACTAAAGTTTTCGAGTTTGAAAGTGTACTTTCAAAATGCTCCTATTTTAACCAGAATTAATTTCCTGGGCTGAAATTCGGACTTAATATCCCTTACATAAAATACTTCAATTTGCGACGGATCAACACACCTTGGAAATTCCTAGTTTTTGAGTAAACTTCATATATATCCATTTCGTGATAACCTTGTGGAGACGTGTCCACCTATAGAAATTGCCCTGCGGATACGTATACATGTCTGTGCACATGTCTCCACAGGGTACCGTGCAACAGATCACCGCTGTACAGAAAGGGTTAAACAGTATGTCACGCCAGAAAGCAACATTGATGTGAAATGAGTTTGAACTTACACTTGGTGTTTCCTCTCACGGATTTCCACATATTCTTCTACCTTGCAGGGATGATTTTATGAAGCTGTTGTATTTCTACAACATGGCCGCAGTTCGATCTTACGGACTGAGCCAGATATCGTTTATACTATACGCGTGATGGGTCTTTTCCCACGGTTAAATTTCCAGCATCAGGTACTACGCAAGGCATGTTGATAACTGACTTTTTAACAGAAAATTATGGGCTGGAAAAAATAAAATGTGTATTTTGAACTCCCTATCGTACCATTATCTACAACCCGTAGGCGAACTGATGCATAGTAGAAGTCGTTGCACGTGTTACATTGTGTACGCTTTATGCATATCTTCGTAATTGAATTTGCGTTATCTTTATGCATATCAAAAATTAAGTTTCTCACAATTATGTCGTAAATGCAGTTTCAACGCACGGATTGTTTCCCCGCACAGATTATTGATTGAGCATTGGTACATCAATCCCGAGTGTACAAGCCATGGCCTGTAGCCTGGGAAGGGTAGGAAATGAAGGGGGGTTCGAACCATCCACACCAATTGTAAATAGGTCAGTTTTTGAGCTGTCTTTTTTTTTTTTTAAATCTCAATAAGCATAACCGTCAAATTAATATAAAACTCATACGTGTTTGGATATCACATGTTGTAACGTAACTTCTAACCTGCGTTTGAATGTGTCATTTGCTACTTAAATTGTCATGACTTTCCAGGTGCGGATCCAGCTGGATCCGCACCTGGAAAGTCATGACAATTTAAGTAGCAAATGACATTTTTCCATCTTAACCCCAATTGTACGTTATCCTACCCCACGAATGTCGGTATATTTCAGTTTTGGGCCACGAGCAAAACCCACTCTGGCCAGAGGGGGTTTTGCTCGTGGCCCAAAACTGAAATATACCGACATTCGTGGGGTACGTAGGATAAGGTACAATTGGGGTTAAGATGGAAAAATGTTGTGCACAAGTCTATGGAAGTGTTGCCCTTGTACAGCATCTAGAGTAATTATTATAATTAGTTAATTATTCCCACAAATGTACCATTAGGGACACACGTTATCGTAATTTCTTCGACAATAGGGAGACACTGGTCATTAGGGAGACATTTTCATGTCTCCCTAATTCCACAGCCCCCCTTTAGAGGCAAAATTTTAATGTCGCAATCAGGTTATATTTGTTGCTCGTGGTCTAATTAGTAAAAATACCGAAATTCGTGGAAATAGGACAAGGGGATATTGGGTTAGGGCACATTTCAGTTTGAAAAAAAATTGTGCACAAGTCTATGGGAATGTCTCCCAAGTGACCCATGCTCGGTAGTTATCATTATTATCATTATTACAAGCAGCAAGACAGTAAATTCCTGTTAATGTACCCTTCAGAAGACATTTGCCGTCATAAGCTATAATGTAGGGAGACACCGGACATTAATGAGACATTTCAATGGCTCCCTAAAGACACAAATCCAATTTAGAGGCAAAATTGTATTGTCGCAGATTGGCTAATTCGATTGCTCGTAGCCCAAAACCAGAATTCGAGAATTCGTGGGGGTAGGATAAAGGAAACTGGGGTTAGGGGGAATTAAAGTTGGAAAAACAAAATGTTCCCAACCCTATATGGGAATGTCTCCCTACGGTACCATTCCTCGTAACAATAATTTGTACAGCGTGAGTCAAAAAAAGCGGAACCCAAACCCCAAAAAATATATTTCATATTAAAAAAAACATATGTAGCACCAAAAATAATAATGACTGGAAAGCCAATTTCATAAGCTACTTTTAGATGAAAAAAATACTGAAATTGGTCAATCCGTTCAAAGAATATCACCATTTAAACGCAACGATCCTAAAACCTTTCTCGTCCAAAAAGGAATCTATTGTGCGTTTTGACTGTTTTGAACAACAAAAAGAAAACGACACAGAATTCTTGTTTCAACAACATTACTGTCACCACCTGTAGTGCACAATATCTTTATTAACAACCCCGGTTAGGCAAACAATATAATTTATAAAATCTACTTTTTTTTTAAAGACGGGCCTTCAAAAAGACTTTGTTGAATATTTAAACGTTTAAACTGAGATTTTATCGCTGGTGATGTTTAAAGACAATTGTGACGACGATTCTTGAAATAGCATTTTTTTTTTAGACGAGACAGGTTTTAGGGCCATTGTGTTTAAATGGTGATATTCTTTGAACGGATTGACCAATTTCAGTAATTTTTTCATCTAAAGTAGCTTATTAAATTGCCTTCCAGTCATAATTATGTTTGGTGCTACATATTTTTTTAAACATGAAATATAAGTTTTGGGGTTTGGGTTCCGCTTTTATTGACTAACCCTGTACTCAACCAAATTCGCAATTTCGGAACAGGAATTGGCATATAATTACTGGTTTGGCCTGCATTCAGGAGATGTTTGACGTGTAAACATATCTCAATTCTGTGCTGAGCAAACACGTTGCATGCCACCTAGACGTCGCTGACGCAAAAGTAATAGACTGAACAATTGTGAAGAGCAGAGGCAAATCCCTCCCAGTGACACTTCGGCCACAAATGTGCGCTGTTTGACAAGATTCGCCGACAGCTGATCAGATGCAATTATTATCTTCAATTCCTGGTCCAGGTCATCTTTCCCTTATTGCGAGGAAACTAATTCTTCAGGTTCGGTTGGGGTTTTCCTCCGCACTTCCGTACCGTGAATGTCTTTATTTTCCCCCTCAACGGTCCCCCGAGTCGAGTGACAATCAGCACTGTGTGCTTTGATTCGCTTTGCCGTCCAGTATAAATTAATATGATGAATCACCGTCTGCATTACAGGTGATAGATTGGTTATTTCACCTGTGCTGTTACAAGTTGAAGGTTCTTATGAACCTCATGACAAGTTAAAGGAAGCAACAAACCACAGCTGCCTGTCAGCCATCTTGAGAATGTATTATCTTGATCCAACTAGGCCTCAGGGGCGGATCCAGGAATTTTCGCAGGGGTCATCAGCAAAAAAATCTGAAAATGTACACGGGTTTTTGTCTCCGGACACTTGGCCTCCGTAAAATCAAAAACTGGGAGGGGGGGGGGGGAGGGCCGGTACAATACTTCAATAGGCGGTGCTGTTCAAATTCGACGATTATTAACACTAGATTACAGAATGGTGTACCGTATTTTGAACAGGTGGACATTATACCAGCATAATTTGGGGTCACAGGGGGTTCTACTTATTTTTTAGGAATTTGTATGCTAATTTTAGGTTTTTTTCCGGCTATTTTAAAACGTTCTTCATTCGAATTCACCGTTTCTAGTATTCAAATTCGTCCATCGACATCGATTTCGTACACTCCCAATGTTTAATTTCGTCTTTTCTCAGACAATTGCAAATTGAATTCAAGCAAATTCAAACAATGAGCACACGTTTTCGTCACGGAGTATTCGATTTCGTCTCGTCTGCGCCAAACCGTGTTATTCAGACATCAAATTCGTCTACTTGATTCATATAAGACGAATTCGATCTGTACTGACGAATGTTCTCGATCCGGTGAATAAAGAGGGTGACCAAACTTTAAAATTGAATGGTAAATGACGGAGTGGGTTTTGATAAAAGCGGGTGAATTTTTCGTGGACGAAATTGAATGTTAGAGTTGGTGAATTTGGATGAAATCTTTCAAAATAGCCGGGAAAACCTATACTTAAAACTGAGTATTGATGAAGCATATTAATGATACTCTTGTGTATAATCAGTGAAAATGCCATGGAAATCCGTTCATGCAAACCAGAGATCTAATAGATTGTAAAAGGCTATGGGTTCTTTATCCATTCAAATAGGATTTACACCGTGATATCAGTGCATCAGATTGTCATGGGCCTTTTCAACCTGATGTAAATTAAGTTAACTGTATGTAATTTACAATCTGTTAGATCTCTGGTTTGCATGAATGGATTTCCATGGCGTTTCCACTGAATATACACAAGAGTATCACTAATATGCTCCATCAAGATGAAATACTCATGTTAAGTAGTTTTTGAGAAATTAAAGGACATCTGCTTGTTCAACTTTTTTTGGGACGCCCTGTAGATACGCATAGGCCTGGGTAGACATTTCTGCATTCACCAAAACTGAAGTAAATTAACCATCAACCCCCAAGATGGCTACCGTGTATGCACAGTGTCTATTTCATGGTGCTGCTCAGCACAAGAAACACTTGGTATGCAAAAAAAAACAGGTTATGCGAAGTACAGGGTAAGTAAACAAAAAAGGCAACACAAATGGCAGGACAATTTGTTAATGAATTTCTGCATGTAGCACATTCAAAATCTAGGATATTAAAGCCCAATTGATAAGCTCTCTTGTAGTACAAGAATCATTCAAATCACTCATGTACTCTTCAAGTTACGGGATTTTAAACACAACCACCGTTTTAAAATTCTGTCCACGGATCACAGAAAAGGTAAGTGTTCTTTCAGTAAAACGAAAACAATTCACATACATTCCTATGTGATTTTTTTTTTCGTTTTGCTGAAAGAACACTTTTCAAGTTTACAATTCCGTAACTTGAAAAGTACATGAGTGATTTGAATGAATCTTGTACTTAAAGAAAGCTTATTAATTAGGCTTTCATATCCTAACTTTTGAAAGTGCTACATGCAGAACATCGTTAAATAATTTGTCCTGCAATTTGGGTTTCCTTTTTTTGACTCGCCCTGTATATTGCTTACAACTGATATTCCTTCATCATATAAGAAGAAATTATAAATTTGCGTAGAAACGTTTTCGGCTCTGATGGTCCAGAGCAATAATGGTTATGCGCCCATATTGAGCCGGACTAGCTACCCAAGTCAGCAACTTCAAATCTCCCGAAGCCGAACGCTGACGACGTTCCACAAATTCTGTAGATTCATCCACATGTTTAACCGGGGTGTACCCGATTTCCCCCAATACCGATATTCCCCGAAATCCTTAGGATTAAGGTTAGGGTTAAGGTTGGGGTTAGGGTAAGGATTTCGGGAAACATAGGTATTGGGGAACATAGGTATTGGGGAACAGGCACCCGTTTAACCACTACAGTCTGGCTGAGCGTAAGCTTACTAAACATTTTAATAAGCCCTCTTTCCACCCCCTCAACTCAATTCCACGTTGATGAAGTGTACTCACCAACTTCAAGGTCGTCCTCCACAGTCGGGCTAGAGGTGTGCCTGTACGTCAAAACCATCGCTGGAAGAAGTGTCATGCAACACCTACTCTCTTCGTATAGATGTATAGGGTCTGGCTCATTCAGGCTGGATCATCTCACGGGTCATCCATCTGCACCAAAGACAGGCAAAGGGGCATCTTTAAATTTCATCGAATTTTTTTTATATTAAAAAAATCTGAGGATTTTATTACTTGCGAAGATCGATAGCTTTATCTTAGAGACCCTCCGCGTGCAATTATTACTGTTCGCCGGGAGAGTTCCGCTTTCCCTGCCAGTTTGTCAATAGAATGTTAAAAAAAATTGAAAGACTGCAGGAAGGGCTGGTAATTGACATGTACAATCGGATAATGATTGATATCACTAGCGTGCCGTATAAGGCAATGCTGACATGTGTGTGTTTGTGACGTCATGGCATCCATTGATTAATGGGGGTAGCAGCAGCGAAGCTATTAAAAAATGCCAGCGGTTTATCAGTAAGATAAACACACTTCACTGCAATGGCATTATTGACGCATAATTGTTGAGTGAAAAAAATATGCACATATTACACACACGAAAATTATATCAGCTACGGTGGAACTAGTTTTCATTTCCGTGATTATCATACATGAAATAAGCCAAGCTCTCAGACCAAAAGATTCTCTGACTATAAGCGAGTTCGGTGTTCCAACTGCGCATTTGCACATCAAGATTTGTCGATTTTTCTTTCGGGATAAAATTTTCATCGTATGCGTGCAAAAGTATTAGCCGGGTACCAGCAAAATTGAAAAGTTCATCGTGTTCTGAAGTATAACATTTTGCAAAAACAATTAACCTTTGGACAGCGAAGTGTTTTAGGCGTCTTGTGTGTCAAAACTTTTGTGCGAACGAAAGTTCCATCTCTTTTCGATTGCACAAAAAATTGCACAGAATGCAGATTTGGTTACCACGTCCCCCATAGCCTTGTGTGCATTTATCTGCCGCGGTTATCCCGAAAACAAATCGTCGCATCTTGCTGTGCACCAGACTATTTTGGAATACCGAACTGGCATTCTGACGAGTCTTTGCACCACTTTCAGGTGCCCCTTGAAGGCAGGGTCTTGCCCCTTTCCGAAAGTACATGTCCGACGTTTCCCGAATGCATTTTATTTTCGTTGATTTTTTTGCGATAGCTCGGATATTTCCGCGTGAAAAATGGTTATATTGTAACCAACAAAATACTACGGCAGGTATAGGTGATGGGATCATTTTGTGTGCCTCTGATGATAAGAGCATGGCATTTAGCACACAGTAAGAGTATGTCATGAGAAAGATATTTGGTTATAGGGCCATCGCCGATTTCTCCTTTGAAAAAAATATATAGGTAGAATAACAAGCAATGGCAGCCATTTAGAAAAATTTGAAAATTGGTGGTTATTCTACGCCAAATGCCATGCTTGTATCATCAAAGGCACAATTCCCCCAAATGTCTCCCCTATCTGCCCCACTAAAATGCCTGCAGACGTGCTTGTTATCATTCCTGAAAAACTGTGTTCATCAAATCACGGCTTGCATACATGTAAGAAATTCAATGGCATGCCTAATGCCTAGTGTCTGCATTTAGTGGTCATTAGGTCTCGTGCCGTCGGGTATGCTTTAGGACGAGAGCAAGCCTTTGCTGCCTCAGCTCAAGTTCTATTTTTAAGTGTGACAGCTACCTGACCTATTACCTATTTATATCGATCTGTTTAAAAGAGGTCAAACAACCAGACTATAATGAAATAAGGCTGAATATAAACTGAACCCGCACTCTAACTGGGGCGCCCTCAGCCAAAACAGAGCGGAAAAAAATAACAAAATTGTTGTCCATAGTTTTCCCTCCTTTGAGAAGGCAATTTCGCGTCTATGTATTTTACACAGTAAAAAGTGACTCCACGTCATGCAAGTGAATCGAACAAGTTGGTTAGGCCGACTGTCACCCCATGTGCTTCAAGTAGACCATGTGATACATAACTGGTAGCCCAGGTTGGACGACGTCTTCATTGCATTACGACGTATGAGAGTCCACCTGGGCTACTTAACTGGCACCTTCCCAACACGTAGGCCTACACCTCATGCAGTTGAGCTTCACGTTTGTGTTGTTGCAAATATAACCTCAACAGCCTCAATATAACCTCAACAGCCTCAGTTTCCTATCAAGAGCCTCAAGTGTTCATGATTTGGGACAAACATTTGTTAGTGCACAGGCGCAGTCAGTTTTTACAGTGTATGTGTCCTTACCTGGGCGTTTAAGAAATTCCATACTCCACGTAGACGACATTATCCTGGGAAATGAACTCGATAGTTGCGACACGATGTATGCCGTTCATTTTCATCCATTAACTGAGTTCGTACAGTGTGCGGAGCGGACGCGTACCCAGCCTATCCGTGCTGCGTGCTGCGTGCACGCGAAAGCATTACTCGCGCGCGATTTGCAAAAGCCATGGCGCACAACCTTATTACCCGTACGGCTATTTGGATCGGAGACATGCTTTTTACTGCCGCATGTTTCTATTTGCTCAACCAAACGTATTGCTTCATAAAAGTATCGACGTTTACTGCTGATTCATAGAGAATAAAATCTGAGGTGGACAGTACCGAATTAAAATTGGAAGAAGTTAAATTCAAGTCATGTATACGTACACATGCAGTCATTAAATAACGTAACACGGGTGCATGGTAGCTGAGGGACAACGTGCACGCACCGGCGGCAATTTGAAATATTACGCTGCTGAAACGTCTACCCTAGGCAGGCCTACGAGTTTTGATGCTTCAAATAGATACACATAAAATGCAAATATAATGTACACAAGTGCATACGAAAAATTCCAGTTTTGAAAATTACCCGCTGAAATATTCAGTTTTAGATCGTTTCATAACTTAACGTTGCGTTCGAGTTTTTATTTTCCTGGATTATGTCATCCATTGTGGCGTGTGTTAAATTTCTTAACCCACCGTTCCGATAGATAAGGACAAATAGACTACATAGACGTGAAATTGGCTTCTTTAACAGGGTAAAACAAGAGTAAAATAATGTTATGTTTTGAGTCGCATTACACTGAGGTCCTGGAACCTGGGCGTCAGTCGTAATGAAATAAAGACGGCGTCCAACCTGGGCTAAAGATATCCCTATTAACAAAGGGCCATTCAAAGCAATGGCTAAAACAAGAAATAAAAGTTAACAAAGAATGATTTTAATTGCTAGCTATTGTCTTAGCAGTCTTTAATTCAAGCTATTATAACAGTCTTTAATTCAAACATATATCATAGCAGTCATTATTTCACGCTATTGCGTTAACGTAATGTTCTAACGTTTCTGTCCTTTGCTTCGAGTTCCATCAAGACAGCAGCCTATACCCTAGTAAACACTTAGTATACATTTGCGTTGAGTACATAATGTTTCCATTCACAAGAAACTCGGGCATTTTTACATCTACTTTAAAAGGTGGAGGCACGACCCAGCATGCGGGGCAGAGTAGGTAATATTGCTGGAGCGCATGTCACACGGACGACTGAGCGCCCATAATACTGGGATGTTTTTTTTTTGGATTGACACAGCGTGAAATATTGAAGGCTAATACTGCCTTCATTATGAACGTTTCGTATCACTTGGCGTAATATTAAAGTTCCATCCAGCAAACAGAGGAAATGAAGCGCACGTTATTGGCCTGCATCATGCAAAGACACTAAAATTGGCATAATATAGCGCGGCTGGTTATTCGCGCGTTACACGGATTCGCCATATTTGATCGTACTGTACTTGCAAAACAAAGACTGTTCCGCGTCATAAGCTATTACGTATACACTTTAAAAAGTGCCGGGCAGATTTGACCCGAACTCCAGGCCCTACGGGGCCCTTTTCCGGGTCACAATGACACCTTTCCGGGTCAAATGACACCTTTTCGGGTCAAAATGACACGTCTTTGAACCAGAAAAAGTGTCAGGCCCCATAGGACCTGGATTTCCGGTCAAATCTTATACCTGGGACTTTTAGAATACAAAGTCATGCAGGTAGCCGATTCGTGCCAGAGCGTAGACTCACTTCCAATCACCGTGCACCGTGCAAATAAACAACCCATATAGTTTTAAGTCACGTCTGATAAATATTTTCTCGAATCCCAAAGCGCAGTATTGGAGACTAGGCTGAAGTTCGAATCCTGCCATGAGAACAAAAGCGGTTAAGCCTATACGGCATTTCACCACTAAAGCTCCACCGCAGGGAATTACTTACGCATAACTGATGTAAGATCGTAATGTAGGCCAGTTAGTTAACGCAGACGATTCCTGTGAATTTGTATAAGTTCCCAGTTGTAGGCTTATCTTGAATAATATTGTAGGCCCGCCAGACGAGGGTAATAACAAATTGCACTGGTAAATATACATGGGAAATATTCTTTAACGAATTGATATTGCCCTTCGCCAAAGTGAATTTGTTTAGGTAGATGGGGAAAACTCCACGTGATTCGAACCCCCGACCTCTTTATTAGGCCTAGACCTATACTGGCGCGGCCGCCTCGCATCTCGACGCCCTAGTTTGCATTTTTCCTGGCTTCTCCGCAGTAGTGGTTGAGTGATAATAATGTATTCATGGTGTTTCAATCGGACCGCAGTTCCACACAAACATCACAGAAAGGGTGGCGTTTTCAACACCCTACCATGCGAAACTGTTTGCCGCCGCTATCATGACGTCACGCGTGCATTCTCTCATAGTCTGGCGCCACTTATATTGGGATGCTGTTTTCGTTACTGTGCGTACGTCTGTCATTATTGGCCTGCTTTAATTAGGTCAGTCATCTGAATTCGCGTGTGTACTGCGGCTGCTAATGTAAATTAGATACATGTATGATTATAATGTGGCCTATACCGCGCATGTGTTAGCTAAAGGGTTTATGCATTGTAATTGTTTATAATGCAGTAATTTAAAATGCATCTTTGTGTCCCATTTAACTTTGTTTTCAATTTTCGTTTTGCCATTTTCAAGGGTACTTTGGTGCCTTTTTTGTTTTACTGCTAATGCAAATTTCCATATTCATTGAGCAAAAGTGTGATGTTATTTCAGGCATAAAGCTCAATATAACAGCTATTTCAGCACCAAAATTTGCCAGAATTTAGGATATTTCGCTATATCGTAAATGTTCTTTTCTTTGGTGATTCGTTGTTGTATATGGCAATAAGCCAATGCGCAAACCTTTCTCACAAATGTTTTCAATTAGGACATTTTTGGGTTCACGATTTGAAAAGAAAACCCCTGAACAGCGTCTTCCTAAAATGACACCACAGCAACAGCGCCCTCGGCTGTCCGGAAAAGCATGTACATTTTTTTAATGTTTACAAAAGTGCACTTTTCAATAAAGTTAACCAAAAAGGGATGTCAAATAGTTTTCATATTATCTAAGAGGAGTCGAAAGTTGCCCCAAATGTTTACCTAAGAAAAGTTCATTTCATGGACCCTTTAGAGGGGCACATCGTCCTAAAATCGCCGGAATTTGTACATTTTAAGATTTTTTACTTATCCTATTTCAAAGGTCTGATGGAAAGGAAACTAAACTAAAGTCGCACTGTTCCTGAGAAAAGACGAAATAAACCCCGGTTTATAGGCAAACCTATATATAAAGGTCGTCAATGTTTTCATGAAATTTTAGCAGGTATGTCTTTGTTTTTAGGCGTAAAACTAAAATGTCTAAATTTTTTAGGAAAAGAGCGATTTCACATGAAAGGCCAAACTTATGTCGATGTTTGGTCTTAAATCTGCGAAAAAATGTTATTCTTCTATTTCTGTAAACTTATATCAAACTGCTATATGTTCATCTGACAACTGAAATTGACACAACATTTGATTGTTTACTCAAAGTTACTCATTTTCTTTTTTTGCCCATTCCCTTATTTAATTTTTGTAATACTTTTTAATACACTCTAAAGTACCCCTTTTTGTGCCGGATTTGCTAAAAAGACGTTCCAGATCTGTTTTCTAATTTTATAATGGATTTTACGGACAAACCTTGACGGTTTTTATCATTGCCCGTTAGATACAATTTGCAATTTTGCTTTTTAATTTACCGCTTAGACTGCTAAGGACAAATTCAAAAAAAAATATGGGCATCAATTTGGATTAATGTTGTAATATCCTGTAATTTTTGGTTTCCCCACCCCCCCCCCCATTATGAAAGGCGTACCCGCCCCTTAATGATAAAGTTTGTTCGAAATTGTGTTTCAACATGTAATTCTCAACTCAGGTTTTTCATCTACTCTGTGAAAAACTCTTGATAAATGACTCTCCCTTCGGGCTTATTTCGCTTTTTGTTTCAAATGGACGCCCCGCCTAGAAAAAGGTCAGAGTAAAATGGGTATTAATCAAATTAGGTTTTGCCCTTCACCGACGTTTGTAAACACTGTATACTCAGTGTGTTACCTCCCGAGTGAAAGTTGGAAAAAAATCACTCGGGTGGGACTCGAACCCACGACCTCCTGCTTTCTAGTGCAGATGTCTTACCACTGGGTATTCATTTGCACATTCTTCATTTTGGCTCAAAAAAATATCCCAAAACAATCTTCCGGGGAAGGAAAGTGGAGTCGGGTTTTATAGTGTTTCATTATCCCTGAAATGTTTCAAGAATGTAACCAATATTGCATATGGGAGATGATTTTTGACCATAAGGCAACTGACTAACAGCAACAATGCACACACGTTGTTTCCCGCGCGTCCGCAGCATGCCATGCACTGGTGGAACATGTGCGACTGACATCACAACTATATAGCACCCAAACAGCGTCGACGTTTGAGAGTCAAAATGTTGACCCCGAAATTGGTTTTCGCAAGAATAACACAAAAACGGCAAGTTTTTCCAAGGATGGTTGTGTGGACGTTTGTATGCTACTTAGTGCACAATCTGTTCTTTTTTTATGAATCGTTGGTAAGCACGAATTTGAGTAAGGATAGGGATATCGATACCATCATGCATACCCATATATAAGCCCGTTCGTTTCGTTGACTACGTATCTTGAGCGACACGTCTATAGATAACGATGTGCGTGTCATCACGCATATACAGTAGTAAATGTATGAAGATCGTCCTGTCTCAATGCCCCGCTCACATATACATTCTGTTAGTAAGCAGAAATCGAGGAGTAAATGCGGGTTTTTGGTTTGAACTGTTGAACCATTATACTATTTCTTTCTGGTTATAAAAACCAGTGGTTCCTCAAAAGCGCCCTAGGCGATGTAGCGTAAGCCTGATGAAACGTGTGGAGAGGAAACAATGAGAAGAAATGACAGTTTTAGAGGTGGGAGGCAAACCACAGAGGAATATTCCGGGGAAAACCCACGGACTCAGGCAGGGACTGAAAAACCCAAATCCACATATTGGCCCAGTCGGGATTCGAACCCGGGTCGCAGCGGTGGAAGGCGAGGAAAGTACCGCTGCGCCAACCTGACTCCCCCAGTACAACTTAAAGCAAAGGTTGTGACATAATCATCCATGTACAAAGACACATTCTGTTTATGCGAATATAGTATATACATTATGCAAAGGCCTTGGTCGTTTTTATATTGCGAACTAAGGTCGGAACGAATTCAAAACAGTTGTGGTTATCATTAATACGCACGCACAACTCGAATCTCTCATTGTCCATACACATCATGCATAATGCATAAACCGTCTGTTTCTTTCATTGCTAAAAATATATGGCACATATACATGAACCTTTCTGTCTGATCAATGCTCCAAAGCTAGTCCCCCTTAGGCCCAGCTTTGAACTATTGTCAGGGCACAAAGGAGAGGAAATTAAGAATTTCAAGCAGCAGACAGCAAAGGAAAGAATTTTTTTTTACAGAAAAAGCATTTAATAGATACAGATGCAAGTAATGGAGAAACGAGCACCGCGCATACACGAATTGTATACATGGCTTTGGACATCGGACGGGCAGGCATACAGCATTCTGCCGATGAAGTCACGGACAGAATTTGTTTTGGCGGGGAAAAGAGGCAGAGTTGTAATGACCCGAATCAATGACTCGACTCGAGTCCGACTCGAGTCACAATTTTAGGTGACTCGACTTGATTCGAGTCACTAAAGGCAAATGACTCGACTCGAGTCACTGCGAGCAAATGACTCGACTGAAATCGTGTGCCTCATCAGAATGACTCGACTCGACTCGAGGAAGGTTAATAAGACTCGAGTGCCAAAAATAAAAGCAAAACATTGCGAAAAATATTTGTAATGACTCACGCCAGTGCCGGTTTTTATTGACGTCACGTTAGAATGTTCGCGAATAATGTATACATATACATGTACATACGTGGTTTGATCAGTGTCCCCATTAGTTGAATGGCAATCAGCTAGCATCCCCTTTTTTATTTTCATTAAGAGTCAAATGTGGTGTTACCACATGTAGCAGCCCGAATGTAAAATTAAATTTATAGTGTTCAAATAATTGTGACTCGAATTGACTCAAGCTAAATACTTGACTCGACTCGACTCGACTTGACTACACACTGTGACTCGACTCGACTCAAGTCTCTTCTTTAAATTGACTCGACTCGACTCGAGTTGAGTCACAGAAATCATTGACTCGATCGTTACAACTCTGAAATGAAGTAGTTTTGTTTCCGTCCCAAGTCTCGATAAAATGAAACTACTGATATGTGATCCGACGCAACTCGACGGGTAATGCTCCGGATTTGTATCCATTCCCTTGACAGTTTTGACAAGGCTTCCGAGTCCAAATGACGCGGAGAGTGACCAAGAGATGTGTCATTTTGACCCGGAAACGTGTCGGATCAAATTAGACCCGGATTCCACGTCAAATCTTACCCAGGGACTTTTAAGAGCGTACCTTATAATTAGTTGCCATCGTTGTTTCGGAACCATTCGTAGCATTGTGTCTGTAGGCTTATCTGCAAAACTTCAAGCAGAACCCAGCTCATCGTCAAGTATGGGACTGATAACCAATCTACTGACAGGAATTGAACCCGGAACGGTTGTCACCACAAAGCATCATGTTCATTGTAATTGTAAACAACGAGCGAACTTGGTGGATGTAAACTCTGACATGGGAGGGGCTGGCTATACACGATACGAGTGCACTTAGTCGGCCGATGACAACCTCGTTGGATCCAATTGGCGTGTACTGTCACGATTGAAGTATAGCGCCCAGACGACGATGAATATTAATAGTGGGATACGTTTACACGCCCGAGCAGCCAGCCTCGGCACAAAAAATCGATGTCTGTCAGCGTGTCAATTTTCGCATCATTACAATATTCCTCTCTTGTAGTACATGACCAGTGCATTATGTTCAACAGTGCAACGTATTCGCCTTTCAATGCACTAGACGAGGTTTAAAAATACACGTTTTGACCTAAATTTTCTTAACACATCCAGCGTAAAATTCATGATTATAACTATCAAACCAGTTATACCAATATATTATAATATACATGCATTACAAAAGGCTATTAACGGCATTATTCTTTATACGTTATCAAATAAAAACTCAAACGACCTCAATAAGGTTTAGGCCATTTATATACATCCTTCATTCGAAAAACAGTTAATGACTAAATACGTCCCTTTTTGTAATTGATTTAATGAACAATATTTAATTACCTATACTCATGAATTATGCACTGCAAACAGTTACAACCCACCTGTCTGAATAATTAGGTATCGCTCCATAAAGTAGCGCCTACAATTTAATACTTTAGTGGGTTTATTATTTTTTTCAATTACTGCACGCAGTAAGAGTAATAGTGGGGCAGATAAAGGGGTAATATTTGGGGGAATTGTGCCTTTGCATGATGATACAACTTGGCATTTGGCACACAGTCAGGTTATGTCATGAGAAGGTAGGCCATCGCAGATTTGTCCTTTGAAAAAAAATATAGGAAGAACAACAAGCAATTTTCTTTTTTTTTTTCAAAATGGCTGCCGATGGTTGTTATTCTACCGATATTGTTTTCAAAGGACAAATCTGCGATAGCCCTATAGCCTTTCTCATGACATACTTTGACTGTGTGCCATATGCCATGCTTGTATCATCAAAGGCACAATCCCATCACCTATCTGCCGTACTATATACTTTTTACGCAACGAACGGAAGGGTATGCAATCTAAGAAGTTATTTAGGATTTTATCTAGTACATTTATTTATTTATTTATTTATTTCGTGTTATTTTACCAGGGTAGTCCCATCAGTTGTCAATGAACTGTTCTCCCTGGGGGGGCCCTGAAATACATAAAAACAGTGAATAAAGAAGTTGGACACACCAGCAAACCAAATTCACCACGGCTAGATTTCCCCAAAAGTACAGCTATCACCCAACATTGGCCCAAAACATATATTCATTTGGAACCGGTTGTTTTGTTTTGCATGAAAAATGAATGCACCGTGACAATAATACCCCCAAACGATTAACGTGGCGGCAAAGAAAATGAACTTGTACATGTGAAAACAGTGTGTCATCTGCTGTAACAATACCTCGGTCCAGACATCGATATAGTGACAGATGTTAAATTGGTGAATTTTAAAGTTCAAATTACAAACGGTAAGTTCTTTGCCTCTGTATATCTTAAAGGTAATATACAACTTTTGCAAACATAAAAAAACACTACTAATTCATTATGAGATACCTTACTCGACTAAAGAGAACAAAAGTCTCAAGCATCCTGTGAAACCATGGCACCTGGTGTGCTGTCATTTTCAAGAAAGGTGAAATTTTTGTATCAATTTCCAACGATGGTTGTCCGACAATCGTTGGAAAAAATATAACTTTTTTTTTCAAATACTGCCCGACCGAATTTACCAACTTTAGCTAGTCCACATTATGTTTGCAATCGGTTACACATCCGTAAACGGGTGATAATTGTTTGTTATGCAAACAAGTATAATCAATGACCATTATGCGCATGCGTCAAACATATCACGTGAACAACTTAAAATGTCACCTGATTTGGAATAAGTTTTTATAGATTATATTCCACGACAGGCTCGCTGTAGCGTGTGCGTCAAATCGCTGATCTGATAATGCTGGTGGTTAAATCCAGTTACATTTTCATTTTCTCCCTCAAAAGTGAATTTTGTTCCCTAAATTGTAATTGTGTTTAATCAATTCCTGATGATTCATAATATGGAATTTTTGGTGCGAACACACTGAATATACAGTGTTTATACGTCGGTGAAGGGCAAAACCTTATTTGATCAACTCCTGATGATCGATAAAATGAAAGCACAACCTTTTCCTTCTCATTCATGGTTCTGGAGGTTTTTATTTAAAGGGAAGTTATATCCGAGAACCATTCAGTTACCAACTGACGCATTTAGTTACCAACAGAACATTGACTCTACTTGGTTGCATAAAAAAAAATACTTGTGAACGGGTGCAAGCCAGCTAGTCTGGTTCCCTGACCTGACAATTTCCCAAGAGTCTCTAAATTGGTCCATTTGTCTGAGGTAGCGTAAGGGAACCAAACGACAAGAACAAAATGTTCTCTTGGTTTTTCTGGCATCCAGGACACACAAATGTTAAAACAAGTCAGTGTAACACCATTTGCTGTAAAATACTGACCGCCAAAGCCATCCATTTCTGAAAATGACAGCAAAATATTGTTGGCTGCATATTACCTTTAAAATTAATTCTATGTTCTAATTCCGACACGGAGGCCCATGTCAAAGGTGAAAGCATTGTGCTAGCTGTTGTTCAGGAGAACTGTCACGAAACAGCACAATGCTTACCCCAATTTTCTAAATAACAAGCGCGAGTGCACAATAAGCTCTGGCGAAAAATGCGACGTCGATGGCACATTATGGAACACCATACTTTTGGTCAATTTTCATTTCCTCCTTCTGGATACCGTCCAACCACTACAGAAGAAAACATGTGACTATTACATTACTGCACATATCTTGCCTCCGTTAACAAAAATGTCATAAACAACTTTTCGAGTTGTCACAAACATTTATTTTAGAGTGCATTTACTGACAACTGGGGGCATTTGCTCAATTTTGGTAAAATATTTTTGGGGATCGACCGACAGACCGTCCGACCGACACCCAAGCGTCTTGTAGAAGCTCCTGCTAGAATTTAAAAATACACAATCTGTATCTTTTTCGTTGGGAGCGAAACAAAAATAATCGGAGCGTTCGCTTTTATACAACCGTACATCTATGAATATTTCAAATTTTGCTGCTTTGGCAAATATTTGCGGACATCGATTTTTTTACTATATTTCTATACATATTTATTTTTTGCCTTGTCTAAACGAAGGTACATACAAAACGCACGCGCGGTAGAGGTTTACTGACAAAAACACGACCAAAGAGGAATATCAGATTCCTCCCCGTTGTGTAAAGTCCAGGTATCGATTTTATTTCTCTATATGGAAAGTTTATTTCCAGCGAATGTTGTTATAAAAACGGCGAAAAACACGAACATTTTATTTTTGATATGCAAGGTATTTTTTTGGAATGATTTCAAACACGTGAAACTGGATTCTACAACAGTATCTGGATGGGGAACACGTCTTTTTGCGATCCTCTACGAAAAACAATTCTTCCTCTATTGAAAGCTAATCACGTTGAATAGGACGTGTTTTAAAAGTATAGAGCCTATATGGCCTGAAATCCCAAAAAAATCATGTTTTGGATTGTTTACTTACCATATTGCAAAGGTCTGTTTTGTAGCCCAATGGGACGCATTCCAGGGCTATAATGAAGACAAATTGATTTGAACCTTTTCTCTAATATTTTGAGCAGCTCTATAGACATGAATCACCGGAGTTTTCCCAGTTGTATAAAGACTATATCTATATACGAATCGGTAGATAACATCCCTACTCCGCACCCAGTTTATGACTCCCCCACACACACAAAATGGGTAAAAATAGGGGACGAAAAAATATCATCGCCAAGCCCTCCTTGAACAGCACCAAGTGATAGTATTAACCGTCTCCAACTTTCCAAACTTGCCGTGTTAGTGATATGCAAAGTCTGTTTTGCTTCTGAACCCCACCCAAAACTGCTGAAATTTCTCCTGATGGTGTTACTCGAGTATCATTCAGCTCTAAGCAGCTTCTGAAATGTGCTCTGTATGACAAAAAAACAGCAGCTTTCCTCGATTGTATTGTGAAAACAAAAGTTCGGCAGAGGGGTTAACACCCTTGATATGGACCTTCTCGTTAATTTTATTTTACATAAATATTGTTTTAACAGGTTAGCCTTCTAAGTTAAACAATGCTATTTTATAGACCTTTATCATGCTACCACCATTTAGACATGTTCCCTGTATCCAATTACACTACTGAATGATAATGTTTTGTGAAAAAAGGAGCCAGACTATTTTTCCTTCCAGCCTCGCTTTGGTTACGTTGACTTGAATGGGAAAAATCAAGATGGCCGCAACATGATAATGGTCTATTACATTACCACGTATTGTGCAGAAAATGTTAATAAAAAAACAATGGTACTAATAACAATGTGCTTATAAAGCGCTTTGCACCAACGGTCTCAAAGCGCTTTTCAATTATTACCCCTGTTCATCGGGCCATGAGACCAGTTTTTGCAGCAGCTTGAGATCAGCGCATTCTGGTCTCTACCGTCACATGTACCCATTTATACTCCTGGGTGGAGAGAGCAGAGAGGTAATTGTAGTAAAGTGTCTTGCCCAAGAACACAGTCACCATGTTCCCCGTCAGGGTTCGAACCCACGTACCATAGCAAGTGAGTCGAGCACTGACGGTAATCGTTGGACCACAACCCTCCACAATAAGACCACCGTTAATTTATGTGATAAATGCGAGGTGAACGATAAACAATTTCAGTGTCGACAATCTGTACCACTTCATTTCACCCATTTTTGGTAAACAGGTGTGACCTGGTCAATTATTGTGTAAACTCAAACACGGAACAGATGTGATCCATCGCAGAAATCACTTCCCTGCCCTGGATACGGTTTCCATGCGCTGATAAATTTCCCACATAAAATATTCACAAAATATAAATCCCATACGATTCCTGAACACTAACAGAGAGTACTCTAGTTCGTCCCTCACTTTTAACACGATTATTCATGAAAACCGACAAAAAATCCCTGAGGTGGAACTGTCGTTTACATGCTTTTAGCGACCCCGCCGATCCCCCTCCCCCCAGCGCATATACCCTATACAGTACTGGCACATGTACGCGGCAGACGTATCGTCAGATATCAGTTTTCATGTAAAATAATACACGCGCAACAGGCGAATAGCTTTCTGAGATAACGTCAGTGTTATTCAACGAATTCGTTACTACCCCCAACACAATTTTAATTTGTGCGCTTTATTTTGACGCAAATGTAACCCAGTCATTTTTCCGATAGCTAAACTTTAGCGTATTTAATTTTTTTTTCCTTCGTGCCATGTGAATAGTGCTACTATAGGTTTTTTCTCGGCTATTTTAAAACGTTTATCATTAAAAATCCACCGTGTCTAAAATTCAAATTCATACATCAACATCGATTAAGTGCACTTCCAATGTTTAATTTCGTCTTTTGTCAGACAATAATTTCAAATTAAGTTCAAGCAAATTTTAAACAATGTGCACACGTTTTCTTCCATGAGTATTTGATTTCGTCTCGTCTTCGCCAAGCCTTGTTATTTCGAAATTAAATTCGTCTGATTGATTAATATCAGACGAATTCGATCTCTGAATGCTGCTATTCGGCAACAGCTTAGACGAATTTGATCTGTAATGACGAATATTCTCGACCCGGTGACTAAAGAGGGTGACCAAACTTTAAGATTGAATGATAATGACTCAATTTGTTTTGGTAAAAAGCGTGTAAAAATCGTGGACGAAACTGAACGTTAGAGTTGGTGAATTTGAATGAAAACTCTCTTAAAATAGCCGGGTGAAAATTTGATGAAATATAATTTCAACGGACGAAAATAGTTGATTTCATTTTCTTTGTGTGGTTTTTTTTAATTAAAAAGAAAAAAACCGACATTTTCCCCTCCATGCCTTCATTATACGTCTACAAATCTCTTTGTCTGATCTGCTTCTGAAAAATTTACATAACCATTATGTAAATCCTACTTTTAATGGAATGAGCTTTCAAAGGGAATGTACAACATTTGCTTTTGTTGTAATTTTCAGAAATTCATTCAAAAATACCACTTTTCATGAAAATAACAGTACACCAGATGCCATGATTTTACAGGATGATTTACTATAAAACAGTCCAGTAAGGTATATCGTAATTTGGTAGTTTTGCTTTTTGATGTTTGCAAATGTTGTATATTGCCTTTAAAGGTAAGAACAATACAGTCAGCAATTACTGAACAAGCGTGCATTAAATAAAAATAACCAAAAAGAACCCCCAAACAAGAACGAGCAAGCCTAGTAAAACTGATACCATCATTTGATTTAACGTGGCTCATGATTCACTGGCAGTCCTTTCATGCATCTGTGTACACAATGGCCGGACTTAGCCCATTCACTTGTGTTACAATATACAAAATACTGTGTGTCCCCCCCCCCCCAAAAAAAACCCAGTTGTGTAAGCAGATATTCTATAATTTCCCAAAAACTAATTAATGGGAGTGTCTTGATGAGTACAGGGTGAGTAAAAAAAAACCGAAACCCAAATGTCGGGACTGTTATAAATAATAATATAATAAATAAATGGAGCATTTATAAAGCGCTTTTAACAAAGATCAAAGCGCTGTACAAAACTACAAAACTACAATCTACAAAAAAAAAAAAAACTTAATTGAAGCTCTGTATGTAGCACTTTCAAAATCTAGGACATGAAAGCCCAATTCATAAGTTTTGTTTTAGTACAAGAATCATTTTAATCGCTCATGTACTTTTTAAGTTCCGTAATACGGAATTTTAAACACAACCACTGTTTTAAAGTTCTGTCCACGGATCACAAAAAAAGGTGTGCGTTCTTTCAGCAAAACGAAAACAATTCCCACACATCCCTATGTGATTTGTTTTCGTTTGCCAAAAAAAAGGGAACCATTTTGTGATCCGTGGACAGACCCTTAAAACGGTGGTTGTGTTTAAATTTCTGTAACTTGAAAAGTACATGAGTGATTTGAATGATTCCTGTACTAAAAGAAAGCTTATGAATTTGGCTTTCATATCCTAGATTTTCAAAGTACTACATGCAGAACTTCACTAAAACATTGGACCCAACATTTGGGTTCCGGGTTTTTTTTTACTCACCCTGTATATTAATGATTCCCTTGTGAATAAAAATGCCATGGAAATAGCCGTTCATGCAAACCAGAGATCTAACAGATTAGTATATTCTTTTTCGCGTTTGGTCGTTGAATACGAGTAAACTCGTAAAGGCATTTGCGTTTAAGTTGACTGCCGCACGAATATACATTCATTGTAGAGTTTTATATCCTTATGCTAGTTTACCACGTGCCGTTAAATATGCCACTAAAGCCCCCTTTTATGGGCTTTACCTTATGACAGTAAAACATCGATGGTATGTTAAAATACAAACCGGAGGCATATCGGTATATGGATATCATTGCATGTAATTATCAATAAACCTAGGGTAAACATGGTACGAATTTTACCAAATGCCTTGTCGTATTCACCCGAGTTTACATCTCCACTTAAGTGCATGCATTTGACACAGGGAGTACAGGGTGAGTAAAAAAAACAACGAAACCCAAATGTCGGGACTGTTATAAATAATAATATAATAAATAAATGGAGCATTTATAAAGCGCTTTTAACAAAGATCAAAGCGCTGTACAAAACTACAAAACTACAATCTACAAAAAAAAAAAAAACTTAATTGAAGCTCTGTATGTAGCATTTTCAAAATCTAGGACATGAAAGCCCAATTCATAAGTTTTCTTTTAGTACAAGAATCATTTAAATCGCTCATGAACTTTTTAAGTTACGGAATTTTAAACACAACCACCGTTTTAAAGTTCTGTCCACGGATCACAAAAAAAGGTGTGCGTTCTTTCAGCAAAACGAAAACAATTCCCACACATCCCTATGTGATTTGTTTTCGTTTGCTGAAAGAAAACTGAACTTTTTTGTGATCCGTGGACAGAACCTTAAAACGGTGGTTGTGTTAAAATTTCTGTAACTTGAAAAGTACATAAAGTGATTTGAATGATTCTTGTACTAAAAGAAAGCTTATGAATTGGGCTTTCATATCCTAGATTTTCAAAGTACTACATGCAGAACTTCATTAAAACATTGAACCCAACATTTGGGTTTCGGGTTTTTTTTACTCACCCTGTATATTAATGATTCCCTTGTGAATAAAAATGCCATGGAAATAGCTGTTTATGCAAACCAGAGATCTAACAGATTGGTATATTCTTTTGCGATTGGTCGTTGAATACAATTAAACCTTACAGGCCATTTGCGTTTAAGTTCAGTGCCGCACGAATATACATTCATTGCAGAATTGTATGTCCTTATGCTAGTTTACCACGTGCCGTTAAATATGCCACTAAAGCCCCCTTTTATGGGCTTTACCTTATGACAGTAAAACATTGATGGTATGTTAAAATACAAACTGGATGCACACAGGTATATGGATATCATTGCATGTAATTATCAATAAACTTAGGGTAAATATGTTAGGAATTTTACCAAATGCCTTGTCGTATTCACCCGAGTTTACATCTCCACTTAAGTGCATGCATTTGACACGTCGAATTCCAAAATGTAATCATTTTTCAGTATGTTAACAAATCAAGTTACGTCTCTGATAAAAGGAAAAGCAACCAAACTTTTGTTTGTTACAGTGAGATTTGTGTGTGTGATAATCTCTGGGGGGAAAGGAACTTGAACTATGTGATAATGAATATGGTCTCGCTATGTTCAAGTTGAAACCATGGGGCCAATTTCATAGAGCTGCTTAAGCACAAAATTTGCTTAAGCACAAAAACGTCTTGCTTAATCAAATCAGGTTACCGGCCAAAACTCCATGCGATTGTTATGCTAAGTAAACAACAGCTAAATACCAGTCACAAGCAATGTACATCACATGGAGTTTTGGCCGGTAACCTAATTTTACTAAGCAATGTTTTTTCGTGCTTAAGCAAATTTTCTGCTTAAGCAGCTCTATGAAATTGGGCCCTGATGAGTTGGCGAGCATTATGATCTTGACTGTGCATACTTCATTCACGAATCGGTCATGTAACATTGGAAGCGAGGTAAACTACATTTTTGGAACTTGGAAGTAGAACTAGAAACGAAAGCAGTGGAATAAAAGTTCATGAGAAACCAACACCAGCCTGCTCTGATGAATAATTTAATATGTGTGATTATACTTGTTTTGTTTTAAGCCACATAAAAAACCCTGAAAGTGAGGCTTGGAACGCACTCCAATCAAACAATAGTCTGGCACCATCCCATTCAATAGTTTACCATTTATAAAATAGATTCAGGGAACACGATGCAAAATGGCTTCCTTGTGAATAAGAGAATGGTTCCCAGTTTGGTATACAGATCGATTGCATTCGGCGGCCATCTTTAAGGCGTATGTTGTTGTTTTAGTTCATTAACAATGAATACAGACGAGGTCTACCCATGCGTGTCCCTGTTGAACAAAAAGTACACCCGGAGATTGTTGCAGTGCAAACGGTCTATCCATGCACTCCACTGAGTGCAAACTCGGTGTCTCCTGCAATATCATACAATTTATGATGATAACAGATCCAGTCACTTAAGACTTGAACTGGCATTTACTATACTCAGGGTTGTGAGTGACCACTGATAAAAATAGCTGAAAACAGCTGAAAAAAGGTGTAAAAAATCTGAACTTTGGAAATCTCCTATACTTTTGTACACATGAAGTGAGGGAAAACAGCTAAAATCCAAAACAAAAAGAGCTGAAATCAGCTTTAAAGCTGAGATTTCACATCCCTGTATACTCTTGTGATGCATGCTTCAAGCACAGAGCAAAGTCACCTGTTTTATACATTCCGGATGTTTTAAAGTATAAGGTCATGCTTCGTAATGAGCCTTGGCCTTCTTCAAAGGCCGTTTTATTAATACGAAGGAATGGATACCATACGGTTACTTAGCCTAATTGCGCTCTCGGATCGGGTAATTTAGAAAACGTCAACGAATGGGTTATCAATCCTTGTTAGAAATTAAAACAACGAAGCTTGTCTCCGTGATCTTGTACCGGTCCACCGGGGACTAATTGAAGAGCAGCTGCTAATCTGCATATAAGTGATTAGCATATGGCCTACTTGAGTTGGCAATTTGGCCCATATTAGTCACTAAGAAGATGTTACAATGTCGGTGCATTTTGCTGCAGAAACAAAATCGCGCATTGCTAGCTACATAATGCTACAAAGCAGTATTGATGTTTCAAGCCTCGACTATAAATCAATACACCAGAGCATCATGCACGATGTACACGTACACGCAGCTAAATTAAAACTACACAAAACAAAACCTTGAGCCTTGATATTATAATTCTACCAGAAGCATAATATGTACTTGCACAATATTTACTAGTCTATTAAAAACAGTAAAAAAGCAACACCGAGTTACCTTTACAGTAGGGATATCACTTAGCATTGCCTCGGCTATCTAGAAAATTCTTCGCAGTAGACGGCTCTCCAGTAAAGCACGCACCCAACTATGTATCCTCGTTCGTTAGTCCTGCCCTAGGCTGATGTCCATGCAGTTGCCGCTGTAGGAGCGAATGAGGCAAATGAGCCTAAACTCCAGGTATTATTCTAAGTGGACTACCTGATATATCAAGGCGTGTTTATCTCGTAGACCGTCAACGCCACGGCTGGCCAGGCACCGCGTTAATAAAAATCTCAAACCAAGCGCAAAGAGTGGATTCATTAGCATCGGATCGGAGGCGCATCATCCAAATAGACAGCGTGCGGTGTGTTTATGGCGCAGTCGGCTGTCATGCACGTGGCAAATGGCAGTGGATATGTCGCGGCAGCCGAATTAATAGATTTGCACCAGTCTTGCAATGCTTTTTTTCAGTACTGTTTTCTCGTTACTTGCGCGTGTCGTGCGTGCGCTCACGTGGGCGCATATCACCCCCCCCCCCGCCTCTTGGTGAACACTTAACCAAAATCTGCCAGTATCGATATTAGTACGATCACATGACATTTAGGCACAGCTTTATTTGGAATTTGGCTATTCATTGTTTTGAACATTTTCTTGTGTGCTCATATAGCAGCCCATAAAATGGGTAAGTAAATTTGGTAAGCTAATCTTCCAAGCCTTGCAGGCTCGCAACTAAGTTAGACAACTTTACTGCAAAAACTGTGTTTAGCAAAACATGTTCAAAACGCTTTCTTTTAAAAGTTGGTATAACGTGTGTACGAAATACGAAAGAAAACTGGGATTAGATACATCATAAAGACAGTAAAACAAGCAAAATGGAGAGATGGGGTGGACATGTCGCCCGAAGAATCGACAATAGATGGTCAACAAGACTGATGGAATGGCAACCAAGGACGGGGAAGCGGAAAAGAGGCAGACAACGAAAAAGATGGAGGGATGACCTAACATCATATGCGGGAACATTATGGACAAGAACAGCAAGGAATACAAATAAATGGCGCCAACAGGAGGAGGGCTACATCCTACATAGCTTTGATGATGATGATGATGATGAAACCATGTTTCAATAGAAAACACGTTTAAATGCAAAACATGTTTTAAAAACATGGTTACCAATTGAACATTGATGTTAAGGAATTGGCCACGTTATGTTTAACTTCTAAACGTGTTTACTTAGTGACAGCAAGTTTGTGTTTAATTGCTAAACACAGTTTTCAGAGTGTTCTCGAGGTGTTTTCCACTTCGCTTAATAATCAATTTTTGGTTAATAGTGCGGGTTAGCAAGGCGTGATTACTGCACTAGACATTTTAAAAATCATTTGAATTCCGAGCCGTGGTCACGACGTATTGCCTTTATATTAGAAGTAATTAAAAGTATTGCAGATTCGTAACGGGGGAATCTAGCTCTCAGGAAAAAGGGGAAGGGTGTTGATATAAAAGGGAGGGGGCGAGTGAAGGCGTGGCAAAGGCACGCCCTGCAAGTGGGGTCTATACAGGGTGAGGCAAAAAAAACCCACGAAACCCAAATGTCGGGACCATTGTTGTAGTGAAGTTCTGCATGTAGCACTTTCAAAATCTAGGATATGAAAGCCCAATTCATAAGCTTTCTTTTAGTACAAAAATCATTCAAATCACTCATGTAGTTTTCAAGTTACGGAATTTTAAATACAACCACCGTTTTAAAGTTCTTTCCACGGATCACCAAAAAAAGGTGTGCGTTCTTTCAGCAAAACGAAAACGAATCACATAGGGATGTGTGTCAATTGTTTTCGTTTTGCTGAAATAACACGTCCCTTTTTTGTGATCCGTGTACAGAACTTTAAAACGGTGTTTGTGTTTAAAATTCCGTAACTTGAAAAGTACATAGGTGATTTAAATGATTCTTATCCTAAGAGAAAGCTTATGAATTGGGCTTTCATATCCTTTATTTTGAAAGTGCAGAACTTCACTAAGAAAATGGTCCCGACATTTGGGCTTCGTTTTTTTTAATCACCCTGTATGGCATGCCCCCTTGAAAAATTTGAAATATACGATGGTTCTTCCTAAATTCTAAGGCAATTTGAGAATATCTCTATTTAGGAACTTTAGTATTCCATATATTATTTTTTTGCCCCATTTTACTAATGTAACATTAGTCAGCGGCTGCAAGCCCCAGACCACCCCCCCCCCATCCGCGACAAAGGGCGCCCGACTTTTTTTTTCCAACGTCTATTGCATGTTATGAAAGCCCATGTGAATTATTTCCTCATATATTTTTATTATCATATTTAATATACGCGTACATATGTTGCGTTCATTATCACATGTAACTGATGCCATAGGAAATTACACCAGTCTGTGTCTAAATACCGAATTTAAATTCAAACATTGAGTCGTAGTATTGGAAATGCACGCGACTTTTCTGCATCTAATTATCCACAAATGTTGGATATGAAAACAACGTGAGAACAGCATGGTAGCGTATTGCACGACGTCATGGAAACGATCTTGGTCGGTCCTCTCATGTCAGCATTAATTTAGGGGCGGGGCGCACGGAACGGGGGGGGGGGGCGCAGGAGGCACTTGCTCCCCCCCCCCCTCCAGATGTACCGAAGTGCCCCGCTTGCGGACATAAAAATGCCCACTCGAGCATAAATGTGGCCCCCTCGGGATGAAAATAAAACTGGCCCTAAAATTTCAGATAATTTTATTCAGTAACCATTTCCCAAAATGGTATAGAGAGTTCTGATATGAACGAGGAATATGAAAACCAATCCCAAAAACCCTAATATAACGCGTACTTTGCATAATGGCCGGTTTTGAAGAGTGCCCCCTATTTTGGAAGATGGTACCAGCCCCCCCCCCCCCACCAAGTAATTAATTTTACGGAGGCAAAATGTCCGGTAAAAAAAACGTGTCCACTTTTCAGCACGGATGTGCCCCCCTCCCCTCCCAAAAAATAATAATACTTGATACGCTGCTGCACCGACGGAAGATGCCTTTTATTGAGCAAGTGCCCTTTTTTGGTTTGAAAACCGTTCCGCCGCCGCTGATCATTATCATGAAAACAAAGCAAACAAAACACACACAAAAAGCATTTTGTTTGCTTACCGTTGTTTCAAAATATTATGGAATTCCTTTCATATCTGTAAGATTATATTTTTATGCGCTGACAACGTCTCACTTGGGGACTGATTCAAGTTTAGCATTGCAGAAATAACTTACACGCCAGCACGTCCATTGCAATAAAAGGAAAGGTTATCAAGCCGTTATACTGCTAGCGCAGTGTCATTGATCAGCCATGTAGTCCAGACGCTAAAGTCTGTTATCTCTCCCTGTCAGTCAACTGAGAATTTGCGCCACAAACATAAAACAATTACAGACAAAACCATCTGAGCTTTTCATATAAACAAACACTGCAGTACCGCATTAATTGATTTGATGCCCCAGTGCGGTAGTATATGTACCGCAATTAAGCGGATATCATTATACAGCGGGAAAACAAATCGAACTTGTACTTTCACTTTCTCAAGAAACAAATTTGCACAGAAGGAACGATGATAAAGAAAAGTTGTCCGATTAAACTCGGTTATTTGTTTCATTGTGTTGTGTTTCTTTGTGATGTGCTAACGTTGTATTTTTGGTAGCATTGTGTTGCGTTTCAAAGTGTGTTTTGTCTCAGTTAAGTTTCATTGTTTCATATGATTGTGTTGTGTTGTGTTGTGTTGTTTCATAGTGTTGTGCTTCACTGTTTATTGTTGTACATGTATTTCTGTTTCTTTATATTTCACTTTGTTGCATTTTTTTTGTTTCATGCTTGTGTTTCATTGTGTATCAAGGTGGTTTTTAATTATTTGAACATCATTCCGTTTTGTTGTGTTTCATTTTATTTCATTTTTTGTTTCGTTTCAAGTTGTGTTTTGCTGTGCTGCATTGTGTTTTGTTACATTCCGTTGCATTTCGTTGTGTTGCATTGGGTTTACTTTGAGGTTCATTGTATTTCAGTTGTTTTCATTGCACTGTGGCACAATACATTGTCTTTGTTGCATGTGTTTCATTGTCAAGTCCTTGTGTTCCGTTACATAATGTTAATTCCCTCTCGTTTTTAATTGCGTTCTGCATCATTCAGGTGCATTGCGCTTTATTTAATTAATCGTATTGCATTTTGTTGCATTGCAGATTGTGCAATTCTTTCTTTTGTTACATGGAAATACATTGCGTTATCTTACATTGCAACGTTTGTCGATTTATCGGTTGAACGTTCAAAATCCTAATGAACACATGCGCAATACTACCAGTGAGTCAGCATTTCATAGTCCTAATTTCACACTACACCGGCACAGCTGCGTTCTGCGACGCATCACGCAGTACGCACGACAAGCGCGCCAATCTCCATATAAGGAGTTATTACTACCGACTCGCGAGCAGGCCACACCAAAGCATAGAGGGCCGTTTCGAAAATGAAGAAGTAAAATTGCTGAATAAAATCGTTAGAAACGTATGCTTTTCGCCTGATTTGACTTTGGTCAGAAAAGTTTTGATTTTGTTTTTTGCCCGAAAATGTTTTTATAAATGGGAATAAATATGTGCTTGGCCGGTATTAAACACCATGTTTAAGACTGGTTGGAGTCTGGATGCTAATAATTACACTCGCCTTCGGCTCGGGTATTTATCAGCATCCAGACTCCAACCGGTCTAAACCTAGTGTTTAAAACCGGCCAAGCGCAGATTTATTCCCTTATGATCTGATTCGCCCCTCGTCTTCTTTTTTTTTTCATTTTCTTTTTCCTTTTTATCCCCTCTCTTTTGTGTTTGTTTTACACGGGCAACTCAGGCAAGTGCCCCCCCCCTTGTCCTCCCCGCTACACCTATGCCCCATCAAAACCCACGCCCTTAAAAAAAAATCAAAGTACATGTACACTTTTCTTTTTAATGTCGACCGTACACATAAAAAATATTTATTTCTCATTTCAGCCAATGCATATATGTACATATATCAGATATATACGATATATTTATAAATCATCCCCAAAAATGACATTTTTCCCCGATTAGATTTCGATCCTAGAGATTTTGACAAATTTATACAAATTACAGACTTCCATGATCATTACACAATCATTACTAACCCGAGATGATTACAATTTACATAGCAATACAGATCACAGAATTAGAACCGCAAGTTGCAAGGCAAGACGGTTAAAAACTTCGATAACTACCCAACATAAATAGAACAAATCAGTTACCGCCTACTATCTACTAAAAACTACATGTTAGTTCATCTAGAATTAACTGTGCAACATAAAAAAAAAATACGAAAACTTAAAAGCATAGAATTTAACCTTAACTATTACTATACTTGCCAAACAGTAATATCTCAATTACATATTTTAGAAGACGATAAAAAAAAGGTCTGTATTGAATTTCACATGTGGCAATAAGGTGCAATTTCAGTAATTGTAACATTCTTAGAATGTTAAATTGTCTTAAATTAATATCAATATTTATTAGCATATACATGTATTCACAACTTTATGTTTCATTCGTGAACCAATTTACACACATTTCCTGTTTTAACCATTGGATTACGTGCATTTCAAGTTACATTTATAATGCTATATGATGTTTTAATCGATAGATGGGAACAAAACCCCATCAATGACAAGAGTAAGTTAACGTACACATTGAGAACTTTTTATAATAATAAGAACACATAAATGAAGCTGTTCAAGTTAGAGTGTTGGATTTTACATTCCTCGTCATACTTTCCACAGAGATAGAATACAATGTACATGGATATCAATTACTTTTTGGGGGTGGGGGAAACATTGTTAGTCCCCCAAAAAGGGGTCCAATTTTGTGTTTGATTCTAGATGCTCTGTGGTGCAATCTGAGGCAATTGCTGTCCACTTTGACAAACAAACTTTTGAGGAAAAGATGGTTGTGTACGCAGTGCCTGCCTTTATTGCAATTAAAAAAAATATATAAAATGGGTTCTTTTTTTGAGGGGGGCATGGCCCCCGTCCCCCCCCCCTCCACGATCCGCCTTTGTGAGAGAAATGAATGATATTGTCGGTACGCAAAAACAAATGTCTCAATCAGGTGAGTAACACTTATTTAGAGTGCTAGAAACACAGCAAATTAAAATAGAAATTGAGGTTAAAAAGAACTTGAAAATGTTAAGGACAGTTATACAATGTACATCTTTAAGGAAGGACTAAACGAAAATCCTTAATGTCTTCTTTGTAGAAAAAACTGACATGTAAACAAACATGCAATCCACTTGCAAATAATTGAAAACTTTTACAGTTGTAGAGAAAACTTAGCCACATCATCCTGCGGCCATTAAACAGCACGAATCACTGTAACCATATTTAGTACAAAATATTATGAGTATTTCAAAGCCATCAAATTATATAATTACAGATAGAACATCTTCCAAACATACAAATGTGAGTTGTAAATGTCAGCACCGCTGGATGACAAAAACAAAAATATATTTGCCAAAAAATCCCATTACATACGTATGGACTGGCTGCGTTTGTAAAATTCAGCCACGCTTTAATAGTTTCACATGCGAAACAATTGTTGCTAACAAAGTCACACTTTTGAAGTGCATTATCACAATAAACACAACCTCTCGACCCCGTCTAACCCTCCTGCTACAGTCACCGACAGTCAAAATGTCCATGTCAGATATATTTGGCACCGTAGTTATTTTAAAGGCAACATACAACATTTGCAAACATAAAAAAAATACCAAATTATTATGAAATACATTACTAACTGTCAAACATCCTGAGAAATCATGGCACCTGGTGTGCTGTCATTTTAAAAAACAGTGGAATTTTTGTATAAATTTCCAACCTGGTTTTTCCTTCCTTCAAATACTGGCCCAATTTCCCAAATTTAGTTAGTCCACATTTTAATTGCAATCGGTCACACATAAATGGGTAAATGGGTGCAAGCCAGCTAGACTGGTTCCCTGACCTACACCAGACAGTAAACACTGTCTTTAAAGTTTAAATTCTGCACTTACTGTGCAGACTTTTTGCACATGATTGCATCTAGATACGACATGTTTAGATTTGTGTCTGTGACATGTCTGTGACAATATAAGCATTGTACAAAAGCCTGTTGATACCGTCAAGTATAAATTGTAAAAGTACACGGTTTATTACACTTTCTCAATCAAACTTGATCGGATCTCGGGAGCTGCGGGTCAATGAATTTGTGGTTTTGTTTTTGACCTTTGACCCCATAGCTGTAGGTCAGATGAAGAGGTTACCATGAATAGTTTTTAATGTTTAGCCAAGGCCAACATGTTGACAGCGCTACTTTTGTCATTTAAGCTCATTTGAAATTTGACGTTATTTGGACCTTGACACCCATGATGACCTTTGACCCCAGTTTGGTCATGTGACATGTTGGGGCTTGGCTACTGATATTTTTGACAAAGTCTGGTTAAAATCGGTCAAAATAAGTAGGAGCTATAGACAACGTCAACATTTGTCACTAACCGACGAACAAACTAATTAACGTACGGACGCAACGGAGAGACATGATGATTTGTTGAGCTACTACACCCATAGCTAAAAACGAGCTCCAAAACAATAAACTTAACTTTTTTTACAAGTTGTTATTGACGTACACACACACCCAGTACAGTGTTAAGTCAACAGAGTTTTTGTTAAACTGATAAAAAGAGCTGAAAACAGCTGAAAAAGGTGTAAACAAGCTGCAATCTCTGACACTTTTGTACACAGCAAGTGAGGGAAAACAGCGGAAATCCAAAACAAAATAATCTGAAATCAGCTTTAAAGCTGAGATTTCACACCCCTGATACCGGTATATGTGTGAAAAAAGATCAAGAACTGTATCTCACTATGCAAGAAATAAATTACATGTAAATCACTGAAGTTTATCCTTTTCATTACTTTGATCTTTAGGCTGCCAGAAATGAGATTCGGAGATTGCAGTATGATGTTACACGGCACGCAGGCCCTACACACCCAAGCATGTTTTAAGTCACATACCTAGTGTGGACATTCCTTTGTTTTCGTGTAGTTAAGAAAAACCTCTGAATTTTTTTTAACTCACACTGTGAAAACACTTTCAACCCATTTCTTTTTCTACGATTCCCTTTAGTGTTTCTCTTTATTTTGCCACGGATAAACCTAACCCAACAATGAATCTTAATCTGTTTTCCAGAGAGGGGGAAACATTGTGTGGACGTGGGCAAGTCCACACAACGTCGCTGCTACCTGGTTTATGTGGACCTCTTTTTTTCGGAAGTCCACACAGTGAATGCAACGTTTGTACACCCTTCACATTGAGGTGTATGAGGTAATTTGTATGAAACGTTGTGTACATGTATACATGTATGAGGTACATGTATGCTACGCTGTGTATGAGGTAAGTTACATGTACGGTACATTCACTGCAGTGTACACGCATGTAGACCAATGAAATTACAGTAAGTACTCAAGACACCAGTCCGAAAATGTGGGTCTCTTAAAATTTTGTACGAGTGTTCCAAAACTTAAGGTATTGAAAACATGAGGTGTATGAGGTAATATGAGGTATGCTACGCGGTGTATGAGGTAATTTACATTCACTGCAGTGTACGTTCACGCATGTGAAGTTCAAGTACTTATTTTTACCGGACACATGGCCGTTTGAGACCCATGAAATAACAATACTCAAGACACTAGTCCGAAAATTTGGATCTCTCAATATTAATTGTATGAGAGTCCCAATACTTAAGGCCAAAAAAAAGTCTCCGGTTTCTGGTATGGAGCTTGCCCAAAAAGTGGTGCGGCGACGCGGCTTTTTTGTTTTACCTGTTTGTTTTTTTGCTTCAAATGTCGGCGGATGACTGCAAAATGGTGCCCGACTAAACGTAGTGCAAATATATGGGAGTCCAGAGAGGCCACATAAAGCTTATTCTCGATCATAACCCCATCTAAAAACACGCTAAACTTGTGCAGCAGCAGGATTCCGGTCAAACCAGTGAGTTTGGCGGTTTTGAGACATCATCTTTCATTGAAAAAAAAAAACTTTTTAATTTTGCTGACGCGCATGGCTACGGCGACGTGCGCGCATACCAGAAACCGGAGACTTTTTTTTTTGCCTAAGATATTGAAAACATGAGGTGTATGAGGTACATGTAATTTATGTCAAACACTGTGTATATGAGGTATGCAACGCGGTGTATGAGGTAATTTACATGCAATGTAGTATACGTGCACTGTGAAGTAAACATTTTTTTTATAAAAACTGGATACTTAACCGTTCTAGACCAATGAAACTACAGTACCCACGACACTAGTCCGAAAATTTTGGTCTTTCAATAATTGCTTTCATTATCTACTCGCAAGTACCAAAAGTGAATTGTTTACCTTGTTTTCAATTTAATATGGCTGACTCATGAATAAAGTCTACTGGCACTGTACCCTCAATTGACACCAATGTTGAATTTTAAATCATTTATTTGAAATTATTATCTTATTTCATGAGAGCATATATTTCAAAAGAGTAGCATGACTTTTGAAATTGTCTGAAGCATTGGATGTATGCCTTAAATGGCTACCTGAATATCAGAATTAACTCAACTCCTTTATTTTACTATCTCTATTCTTTTGAGTTGTTCTCCTGTCCCACTTGACAGAGTCTAGTTCTGCACTTGTAACGTGTCAAGTGCCAACACTGTAATTGGCCTCTACGAGACTTGTATCAAAATGGTGCATCTACCCGATTTTCACACACTCAATATTAAACCATTTGAGGGAATGCTTAATTAAAGGGAATATACAACATTTGCAAACAGCCAAAAAACCAAAAACTGCCAAATTGTTAGGAAATACCTTACTTGAGTGTACATGAATAATAGTCTCAAGCATCCTGTGAAATCATGGCACCTGATGTGCTGTCATTTTAAGAAAAGTGGAATTTTTGTGTCAATTTCCAACGATGGTCGGCCAACCATCGTTTTCTCCAATACTGCCCCCAAGTTATCAAATTTAGTTAGTCCACACTTTTTTTTCTTCAATCGGTTACACATCCGTGAACAGGTGCAAGCCAGCGAGTCTGGTCACCTGACCTGACATCTATAAATTACACCGTCAGGGAACCAGACTCCAAAGAAAGAATTGTTTTCTTTGTTTTTCCAGCATCTATGAATACAAAACTTTAAACTGGTCAGTGTAACAATATTTGCTATGAAATACTAACCCTCAAATCCATCAATTTCTGAAAATTACAGCAAAGGTTAATGTTGTATAAATGTTACCTTTTAACTATAATTTTCAGAACAGTTTCAGAAAAGTAATCAGTTAATTTAATCAGTTAATCTACTTGTACTTAATCAAGTGTAAACTTCCAGGAAATAAAGGTAATGCCACAAATTTCATCTTTTCAAACACTTCCCCCTTCTGAAATTTGCATTTTTGGAACAATATTATAGTACAGCAGATAGGTGATGGAATTGTGCCTTTACTGATACAAGCGTGGAGTTTGGCACTCAGTCCGAGTATGTCATGACAAAGATATTTGGCTATAGGGCCATCGCAGATTTGTCCTTTGAAAACAATATAGATAGAATAACAAGCAATGGTAGGCATTTTGAGAATTTTGAAAATTCCTTTGTTATTCCAGCAATTTTCTTTTCAAAGGACAAATCTGCGATTTTATTGGCGCTCCCCATTGAAAATATGGCATGAGCCCCCCCCACCCCCATTGATTTTCGGGGGCCTAAGTGTCTGGAAAAAAATAACCGGTCAACATTTCAGCACGCCTCCCTGAAAAAAAATTCTGGATCCACCGTGTTAGCCCCCCAAAAATATTGGTTCTTGAACCGCGCCTGTTCGGAATCTTTCTTAACTATAATTTTAATTTTTAATCTTAAGAAAAACTCTGACCGTGTGCCAAATGCCATGCTTGTATCATCAACTACAGGCACAATTCCCCAAAATATGTCCCTTATTTGCCCCACTGTTTGTGTACAGATCAAAGAAAAGTAAACATGCATGACAGGTTAAGCTGTTTTTATCCAACTCTACATACTGCGATTAAATAAAATACAAATACAAATTCAAATATTTGGTAATTCATTCCAACCCAAAAAGGGTTTTAATGCCCATCATCACCCTGCACTGAAGTTTAAAAAAAAAAATTAAGGTTTTTTTTTGGGGGGTATTTCATTCTTAGGGGCCGTTCACAATTATCAACATTTTCACGAGCGTACAAACCGTACGCCGGGGGGGAGGGGGTTAATGGCCGCCGTACGTTTTTTTTGTTTTTTAAATGTCGATATGTTTTCTCGCCCGTTAATGCCCGCCTAACGCTTTTTTTTTTTTTAAATGTCGATCTGTTTTCTCGCCCGTCGTCCACAGCCGGCCGCAACCGATGCCGATCGAGCACTTGCCGAGCCGGTCGCACCCCGCGCCTCTTAAACAAAAGTCTGGAAAATCTGTAGCAACTCTCGAACAAATTGAGTATAAATCTGAAGTACAGCCCGGTGGTTAAGATTTTTTTTTTTATTCATGATCAGGGGCCGAGTTCATGGACCTGCTAGGCAAAGAATGTTGTTAACCACATAGTGTATGTGCTTAGAAGTCACGGGTTACCAACCAAGATGTCATGTAATGGTTATGGCATTTAGTTGGTGCCCAGCGGATTTTCGCTCAGCACATGAATATGCGACATAGTGGTGTGCATTTACAAGTAGTACAGGAACCAGGGTACCCCCATTGAATTAAAACACCAGTACCTGGGTAAAAAGAAAACCAACCCCAAAATTCAAATCCCGGAAATTGTCTGAACTCTGAAGGGCTCTATAGCTTTATAGTTCAAACTGCAACTTTCGCGAGCGTCATCTGTCGCGCATTAGAATGCACATAAACGTGAATATCTGTTTTGGTTTTCTACATGAAGCCTGGTTTTCATTTTGAAAATTCCCCCACAAATGGCATTCAAAACCTTTTCTTTTTTATTGTCTGAGAAGTTACTGAGTAATTTGTAAAGTTGGTTACTGGTACCCGATCCCATAATCTGGAACCGCTTCCTGACATCAGTGGTCGGTTACTCGAGTACTCACTGCAATTGCTAAATAATATTTTCAGCTTAGCAGGTCCATCACACTGAGCCCAGATGGGTCAGGGGTGGGAATCTGGGTGCAGGCCATATTTTGTGTCCTTGGGCAATCCACTTTACCCCAACTTACCCTTTTACACCTATAGGAATACATGTAAATGGTTACTGGCATACTTCACTTATAGCAAAGGACCAGACAGCGATTAACTGGCATCCCATCCCCCGAAGAAATGGAGATATTCTATGGCGTTTCATAAAAAGGAAACTGAAGTTGTGTACTGGGTGTGAATCTGGGTGCAGGCCATATTTTGTGTCCTTGGGAATTCCACTTTACCCCAACTTACCCTTCTACACCTATAGAAATACATGTAAATGGTTACTGGCATACTTTACTTGTAGCAATGGAGCAGACAGTGTTTCACTGGCATCCAATCCCCAGAGAAAATGGACATACATGTAGGCGACCTACTGTAGCAAAATGAGGAATGTCCCCCAAAACGTTGTTTTGCGTAATCGACGCCTGAAGTTGGATATATGTACTAGAAAAATCATGTCAAATAGATATCGTGGTTTTTAAAATTTTTATAGAAGTCAAGGTATCCAAGATTCATACTAATGCATTTTTGTTAGGACAAAAATACCCCACAAGTGGAAAAAACTGCAGAACGTTTTTCACTGCCGTTAGCAGCGCAATGCAATTTGTTGTTTTTTTTAAGCCGATTCTCTCGAAATGAGGTTGGCAAAGTTTGGCGGGACACTGTTGAAGTTCCTGCAGTATATCTTTGAAATAAATTAAGCTACAGAAATAAATTTGGTATCATTGGAAAGGCAATGATTTGCGCTTTAACATGATGTATGCATCTTGAAAAGTCAAAGGTGGAGATTATTCCTGATTATGACATGGCAGGTCACATATTCTCAGTCGTCTCATTAAAAAAAAGGAAACTGAAGGTACAAGTATATACTGGCCTAAGGAGCCAAACTTGTCCGAGACTGACTTAACTTTTCCTTAAAAGTTGAACATCTCGCTAAGCAGGGGCAGCATGCTGTTTCCTTGCAGCTTCAGGTTCATGATATCATCCATGTACTTCTCCGTGACGTCGCGCACATCGGTGAGCAGCATTAATGACTGTTGACAAAGATGAAACAAACCTCAAGTAACAGTTAACAACGTGCCTCGAGCAAGGCAGAGTGTACAGAAATCTGCAGTATGGGCTCCGTGCACAAGTACCCCCTCACTGGTAAGGAAGGGAGAGTTGGGGGAGACCATCAGGAGAGACATTCAAACATATGTGATGCGATCAAGCTAAATGAGTCATTTGTCGACCCTGGTCAAAATTTTTTTTATTACAGATTTGAAAAGAGCACAATCTCAGCATTGCTGCTGTGAAAACCACATGCTGATACCATCTTTAGTTCGAAAATTATGGAAGTCGGAACAACAAGAGATGTGATGAAGTGATGTGATGAAGTGGCCCTATTTTGGCCTGTATCTCCAAATGAAAATTCCTGACATACGACTCATTTAGCTTGATCGCATCACATATGGCTTTGTGCACATTCAGATTAATATTCATGACGTGAAAAGAATCTTAATATGGTCGGTCGGGTTCCTCTTAACCCTTTCCTTACCCTGGGCGACTTTAGTCGACCAGGAAACCACACACAGAACACTCTCAACACAGATTTAATCACTGCTTTTCAGAAAGGCGGCATGTTGGTATGTTTGGTCGTCCATACATCAACCATATGGGCTCCGTGTGCCGACAAAGAGGGCGCCCTTTTACCTAGCAACAACGTCCCATGGGCGGGACATTTCACTGGTTGACGCGCACCGTTCCAATGTGTGTGACTCGCGTACACCAGGGGACTTGTACTCTGTACATGCAGTGGTACGTACGGCCGCGCTTCGCGGCAAATGAATTGTAGTCGGGCAAGATGGCGTCGGGCAGTCACCCCCAACTGTACATTCTTTGCCGGTGAGGGGGTACTTGTGAACGGAGCGGATACCAACAGAAAGAGTGTTTTCAGATCATTTTAATGGTGTAGTTTATTCATAGTGTTACCATTACAACAATTTTTTTAAAAGTGCTTCAGAGGTATCCACGCACAATTTGATGTATGGAGTGTCATGTGGTCATGTGGTGAAATGACTTGCAGTTTGATAAATGGGACCAGATGAACAAAACGGCATAACCTTCTTATATTTGCACACATGGACTTCATTTTAACATCTGAAAAAAGAGCAAGGTTCAAGGAACAAACTTCACACACAACACCTATGATTTTAATCACTCCTTGGCAGTGAAAATCTGGGTTGAAAAAGTGAGTTTTCAACTTGTGGTCCATTTTTCACGCTCTAGTGATTTCCGCATGACTGAGCAAACAATTTGGTCCTGGGGAGAGCCAGGTCAATAAACAATGTGGTAATGAAAGGGTAATGACAGAGCAATCCGACCGACCATTATAGGCTACTCTGGTGTGAAACACCATTTTGGAAAGCCAGCCCCCAGGAGATGAAGATTCTTATCAACACTACTCCTTTAATGGGTTCGATAAATGTGAGAAAGTGACTCTGCCTGAGAGATTCCGAGCACATTATTTCTTTGCTGAATTCGTTCTGTCAGTCCAAAAAAGTATTATCATAATAACGTACGTGAAATGTTGATATTTGTTTAAATTTTTTGAACTCTGAAAATCGATAAATAAACGGCCAAGAAGATCTATTACTGTCATCACCATCACTTAAAAACTAAATGACTCTAACAGAGGTCCAAAATGGTGTGTGCAACACGCACCTTTCTTAAAAGGGCTGTTTTTGTCATGAGACGTGTGTAATCCACAAGTATATATGCTCGTGAACATGCAGTCGTGTTTTACCATACTCTCGAGGACAATGTTTTGTGTTTCCCTTTGTCCCTGTAATATAACACTCTCCCGTAGACTAAGCACACAAACTTACTACAGAGGACTGTTTTGAACAAAAGACCCAACTCACCAGGACTCCATGAGACGTGTGTAATTCGCAGTATATGCTCGTGAACACGCAGTTGTGTTTTACTATACTCTCAACGACAATGCTTTGTGCTTCCCTTTGTCCCTGTAATATAACACTCTCCCCCATAGACTAAGCACACAACTTACTACAGAGGAACGTTTCCAACAAAAGACCCAACTCCCGAGGACTGAAAGGATCTGTTGTTCTCCCTTTGTGTGTCTGTCCTCGGGGGTTATGTCGAACACGTACCAGTATGCACACGCTGTATGTCAAAAGTGGTCAAAAAGCGCCCTCTCTATTCACGCACGGAGCCCATTACAGAGTCCAAAACTTTCAAACTTGGAGTTGCTTACCTTGGGAAACAGGTGCTGCCCTGGGTGGTTTATTCTCATGCACGTCTGCAACGCCTCCACTAACGACTGCTGCTGGGTGGCAACAGTCTCTACTTCTTTCACATCAGGTCGATCTGTGAAAAAAATGAAAACATAACAAATTTTACAACGTAATGAAATAGTTTGTACATGTACTGTAGCAGTCAAAGGCTGATCTTGGGTAGTGGCCATACCCCTAGCCAAAAAAACCCCCCAAAAACCGGAATGCCTTTTTTGGTACAGATAGTTATGCAACCTGAAGAGGAGTGAAGATGACTGATGTTAAACCAATGTTTCTCATCAAACAAGGTCAGGCCACTGTCATGTCAAACAAGGTCAGGCCCTATTGATATATATTTCCCTTGACACATATGGCATCGGGAAAAACACATGCATGTAGAACCGTTCATGAACTACTGACCTCGTTGCCAGTCAATATGTTTAAACTACATGTAGTCTCTAACCGGGGGTCATATTATTTTTTTTTCCCGGGGATATGACGTAGATAGCAAAAGAAGCAAAAATTAAACATACCATGTAGACCCCTTCTGTTATTATCACAGACCCTCAGGATGCCTACGTGCACTATTGACCTCATTGTCAGTCAATATGTTAATACTAGTCTCTAACCAGGGGTTCTACTAAATCTAACGTCAAACAAGGTCAGGCTCTACTGACATCTATTTCCTTTGGCCTAAGGCATCGAGAAATACATACATAGAACACATCTGTTATCAATCATACATGTAGTCCCTCAGGGTGCCTACATGCATTATTGACCTCATGGTCAGTCAATATGTTGATACTAGTCTCTAACCAGGGGTCATATTAGCGCCAAACATGGTTAGGCTCTATTGATATCTATTTCCTTTGGCCTATGACATCAGGAAATGCACATAGAACCCTTCTGTTATCAGTCATAGTCCCCCAAGGCACGTACATGCACTACTGACCTCATTGCCAGTCAATATGTTGATAATAGTCTCTAACAAGGGGTCAAACTAGTTCTAGCGTCAAACAAGGTCCTGAAGGCTTTTTGATATCAATTTTCTTTGGCCTATGGCAATGGGAAGTATTCTTCAGGGTGCACACATGCACTACTGACCTCACTGCCAGTCAATATGTTTATACTACATTATACAATTGTTGCCTGTTGTGATGGGGTCCACGGTGTTTTGTACACCTGAGGGTGTACAAAATCCATGGACTCCAATCACGGCAGCAACAATGGACCGATCCAGTAAGCACCGCCCATTGGTGTTCTGACCAATCACAGCCGTGATTTATGTCAGACGTGCATGCACTAAAGTCCGACATGCGTGCACGCACGTATGATGCGCGCGGCAGGAAAATTCAGTGTGGCATTGGAGAGGAGCACGTGTTAATTTGCCCACGTGCGCACTGGGCGGAGCTTACTGGATCGGTCGATTGTTTGTTATACCATGGTAATAGATTCCAAGCGTCTGAAATTGTGGATTTCCTCCAGTTGCCGTGTAGTAATAGTAGAAGTACTATTTTGAAAAGATCCGTGATTACTGCACTGTGAATATTCGCACATCTGAACACAGTTGAAATAAACTTCAATTTCAAAACAAAATTGGTGGAAAATGTATTTCTCTCTTCCAAACTACCCCTTCACGAAATGTTTGAACCCAACTCTGCGGCGCGCTCTCTTTGGAACAAAACGGGCAACGCGCAAACCAGCATGCATTTGCACACAAATACCGCGCCGTGGATATAGTACTTTGGTTACTAATGGTATAGTACTTTGGTTGCTATGGGTATAGTACTTTTGGCCGTGCACAGAAAGATAGCAAAAATAGAGAGTATCATGTGACTCGCTCTCGGCCAATCAAGACACAGAATCTGTGGGCGAGGTATTATACATGTAAATCAATATATATAAAACCAGGGGTCATACTAGTTTCTTACCAGGGGTCATGATGCAGATGGCAAAGATTAACGCCATCTCCTCCTCCTGGAGTTCCAGCTTGATCATTTTCTCGGCAAAGACAGTGATGCAGTCGGCCATCTTGCTGAGTCCGCCCATGATGCCCACGTCCTTGGTGTAGGCCTGGCCCGGAATGAGCACGCTGGTGAAGGACTTGGTCTCGGGGTTGTACAGCGCTGCCGAGGTCAGCACAAGATACTCCAGGTAAGCGCCTTGAGAACACACAATCCAAAATAGTGGTGGGATTAACAATCCAGATATTTTCATTTTCGTTTCATATTCTACTCCTCAATTTGGATTTTGGAAACTGAATACAGTAAACTCCCGTTAAGTCAAACCTCAATTTGAGTAACCAGAGTTTGATTTTTCTTCAGTCATGTCATCTGGGCGAGCGGTAGCGATCGGGCTATCTTGCGCGCATTCTCAGTGGTTTCTAATGCAGTCACATGGCATTCGCAAAGAGATATTGATTGGACAGCAGGTGTGCGGGCAACAATTAGGCCAGTGGTAGTGTTCAGGCTAACTCAAAAGTCGGGATTTGTTGCCATTACAGGCTGATGTCTGATTACAATGCTGCATGCAAGCTGCATCTTCACGTGAAAAGACCAAGTCCGTTGGGCAGTAATGAATCATGAAAAAAGTTTCGCGATGTTGTTTACGCTTCTTTGTGACTGTTTTGGCAGAGTTGCAGACATTTTGAGTTACGGGGTATTAATGTAACCTATTGTACGTATAATCCTACTCTCTTCATGGCAATTCATGGAGTATAACTTCGAGATAAGGCCAAAAAAATAAATAATAATCGGTCTCTGGTCAGACCGAAGATCCGGAATTGATGCGGCGACGCTTTTTTTTTTTTTGGGGGGTTGCTTTTTTTTTTTTTCAAGCTTCAATTGTACAGACAAGGTGGGTACTATTTTGCTTTTTTGTGTCCTCATTATACATTGGTGTCCTCCATCATTTGCCTCGGTGCCCTTTATCATTTGCCTTGGTGACATTTCCCCATTCCTTGGTGCTCCTTGGTACAAACATTTGAGGAGGTGCGACAATAGAGGGCGCTGTTGTAGCTTCCGTGTTAATTTGAAGAAAAAAAAAAGGTTGACGCGCACGATTAAATCGACGCGCGCGCTCACCAGAGACCGAGTATTTTTTGGGGGGCCTAAACAGAGTTTTGAGGTATCCAACTTTGAGATAACGAGAGTTTACTGTATTCAAACCTAAATTTAATTTTCTTTTTTGGGGGGGGGGGGGGGGGTGAAACAAGCTGAAGAAAGTAACTCTGGATTTGCCCCCAATTTGCTCCATGATCTCTGATTGTAACTACATTGTACATTTATTCTCTAGCAATCTACTTGGTTCATGAATAGCCTGCCCATTTGACTGAGCAGAGAATGTCCACCTATTTCTTTTCATACATTACAACTCTGAAAGATTTTTTTGTAATTTAGGCCCAGTGGCCATTGAATTATACCCAATAATCAAGGAGGAGGGCAATACATGCGGCGCCTCACCCATCACCAGCAAAATATCTGTCGTACCTGCGGGGAGAATGGTGTTAAAGCAACCCTTCCTTCCTACCTTTTACCACAGCCGCCTGGTCTTCCCACGTCAGCGACCGAAATCCCGGCAGGCATTTGGCGAAGGTGGTCATGTTCTTCAGCACCATCACCATGATTTCCATGATGTGCTTGAACACCACGTCGTCAAACTCCGGTTCCTCCCCACCGTTTTCATGCGCCTCTGCACTTGAATCTCCTGCTCTACTTCCGTCATCCATCAGAAGTTTCGAACTCTCATGTTCTGCGTTTCTTTCTGTTCTCAATCCCCGGGCGTCAGCTGTAACTGGTAGGCTTTCGTTTGGGTCTTGGGGAAGACTCCAGAGATCAGGACAGGCGTCGAGAGTGTCTGGCATGTCAAGAACTACCTGTCGAGTCCTCTGCAGGGGTGAAGGCGGTGGGTAAGGTTTCAGGCCCTCGAATGGGTCTGCTTGGGGACCAGAGAGGGTGGCACATCCAAGATCCGAGCTGGATCTGATCAACGTCGCATGGAGGGCTCCGTCCTCTGCGGCGCCCTCAATGTCACGACTGACCGTTGAGGGCAGTCTGAGACTGGCCTTCGATGGGCTGAGGGATACAGACGACTGGCAAACACAGGAAAGGCAACGAGTCGAGGACTGATCCTGATTACAAGGCGTCTGCCTCTCCTGTTTGACTGCATCACTTCCAAGATCCATCAGGGCAAGCTGATCGGCACTCCAGGGGTAATCAGGACTCTCTACGAACCTACGATGAGGCGAGTTTCCACTCGACGCGGCTTGAGCTTGATCCCGATCGGGAGAGCTAAGCGGTGGAAACTCTGAATTGGGGAGTACACTCTGTTGCTTGTGAGGTTTTAGGGTGTCCTCATCCAGATCCCTGACGGCTTTGTCCGTGGCGTCTTCGCCAAACGTCCTCTTTGCTGGACTGCTTGCAGTTTTTGATGCAGCTTCACTGGCACTGTCCTGCTTAGGCTCCTCATCATTGGGCTTCTGCATGCTAGAAGTTGCTTTTTTCAAAGACTCAGAAACTTTTTGTTGGACCACTTCTGGAACACGCTCCTATTAAATAAAACATCCAAAATCAATTACGTTGGGAGTACTTTTCTTGCACATTGTCCCAGAATTGGCAGTTTTATGCACTTGAGTTGGTTGCCCAATGGTCCCACAAGTCCCAGCGACTTTTACACACCTTTTGCTTTTTGACGTATTTGGTAGGATTATAGTGAGGAGATGCATTAGGGCTGTGCATGTTCAAAAACTTTAGTATCTGATATTCAAATATTCGAAACGCGCCAATCAAGTTTAACATGTGCTTGCCTAAACTGCTTGCGCTAATCAGAAATGTGCACGTGCCCGTCAGGAATGTAACACGTGCCAGGTGCATGCACTCAAAACAGTTAAAATTTGCATATGCCGATCAGGAGACCTGGGCCCGCAGATCTGAATTTGCGTGTGCCTGTCCAAATTGACAATTATGAGCTTAATAATAAAACATTAAAGGGAAAGTACAACATTTGCAAACATCAAAAAATAAAACTACCAAATCATTTTGAAATACCTTGCTGGACTGTTAGTGAATGACAGTGTAAAGCTTCCTGTAAAATCATGGCACCTGGTATACTGTCATTTTCAAGAAAAGTGGTATTTTTGTATCAATTTCCAACGCTGGTCGGCCGACCAGCGTTGGAAAAAAAACTGGCTTTTTTTCAAATACTGGCCCGAATTGACCATCGCACTTGTTTGCAATCGATTACACACCTATGAACGGGTACAAGCCAGCTAGACTGGTTCCCTACCTTACAATTCCCCAATGTACATGTATGTAAACTGATATAGACCAGACTACAGGAAAATGATTGTTTTTCTTGGTTTTTATAGCATTTTCGAACCCAAAACCTCAAAAAAGTCAGTGTAACTATATTTGCTGTATATTTCCAACCCCCCCAATTCCATCCATTTCTGAAAATTACAGCAAAAGCAAATGATGTATATTTCGCTTTAAGAACATTATGTTACATTGTATGTATTAATATATTTGTACACGGTACCGGTAGTTGACAAGTACCGTAGTCTATGGAATATTATATCCCCTTGCACATCAAGGGTCTATGATGTGTGAGCAGATTCGGTGATTAATTATGCAAAACAAGACTGCGTCTTGACCCACAGATTCTGACCATTGAATCTGCGGGCGCCTTCTATCGGGTCTTCCGTAACCCGTTGTTGCGCTACAAAAACATGGCAATCAAATTGACCAATCAACAGCTGCGTCCACATTTTTGATTGAAAGGACGTCACAATTTCTAAAGTTGACTCCGATTGGCCGTCACGCGAGGTCACATAAAATTTACATGCTGGGATATATGGGTTCGCCATGTGACTCTGCAAACCTGAATGTCTGATCCTCAGACTAGGGCAAGTTCGCACAATGACTAATGTTGACCATTGGTTAACCAAAGTTCGACTTAGTTAGCCTGAACTCTGTCTAGTCGACAGCACTTGGTTGACTATGCTAGTCGACTATTTGGAACCAACCTACTGGGGCTGGTTACATCACTGGTAACCAACAGCCGCGCGCATTCATAACGTACAGCAGATAGCCAGGATCCATAGGAAGTTTGCGATGACATTTTGACCAGCGTTTGACTAGAGATGTTCGCACGTTGCTATTAGTGCGCAGGCGTAAGGTACGTCACAAATCAACCACTAGTCGACTAATGGTCCTTGCCCGAACTTGGCCCTAGCTGACAAGCTCATGCAGTTGAACGATTTGAAAGATGCAAACTTATACCATTACAACATCAGAGATTTCTCTCTTCATCGTCTCGAGACCATTCGCAATTTTTTTCAATATTCAAATAGGAAATATGCTACCCGGAAATTTGGTGGATAAGCGAATCTTTGAATATCAACAAAAACTCAAGGCTCCTAAAGAAATTGTAAAATGATATTCCATGACTTTCCATGACTATTCCATGACTTTTCCATGACTTTTCCAGGACAAAATTAGAGTTTTCCATGACCGATTCCTATGCTGTTTTGCCATCTTTGGAGCCTACATGTATATTGTACATACGTTTTCACGACACCTTGTAAAAAAACACAAAATTCCATGACTTTTCCATGATAGCTTTTAAATTCAAGGACTTTCCAGGATTTTTCCATGACTGTGGGAGCCCTGGATATATGTTTGGCATGGCCCATATTAGAGCCATGAACAGGTCCTCACCTTCTGTGCCTTGACGTACTCCTCAGCTTGTTTGTACATGGCCTTGATCTTCGCCGCCAGTTCCAAGTGTTGATCCACGAGCTCCTGGTCCAGAGACGACGACGTGTCCGACACCGAGCTTTGCGGATCCAGGCTCGATGACGTCGAGTCACTGATACTCGCTACGCTCGCCACAGGATCCATGCTCCCTTGGGGCTCCTCTTTGCTCGGACTCTGCGTGACGGGTTTGACTTTCTTGATGATGGGCTTCCTGGTCTTGATCCTGTCTTTGTCCCATAATCCTTTGAACAATTTAGGATTAAACCAAAACAAAATCACGGTTTGACTTTCTTGATGATGGGCTTTCTTGTCTTGATCCTTTCTTTGTCCAATAATCCTTTCAAAAATTTAGGATTAAACCAAAAAATCACGGTTTGACTTTCTAGATGATGGGCTTTCTTGTCTTGATCCTTTCTTTGTCCATAATCCTTTGAAAAATTTAGGATTAAACAAACAAAATTATGAATGCAACTTGGAAGGCACAAAAAAGGAGGAAATTCAAATCTTTACGAGACATCCCTTAGTGTTTTCAATTTTTAATGGCGTAAAAGTATTTAAAAAAACGAGGAAATCAGCTGATCCAAGGGAAAAAAAATCCTGCGATGCATGCCTGAAGCTTGAGACAAAATTTGAGTTTGTTTCAGAAACAAAATCTTGATACAGGTATGTGACGAGATCAAACGAGATGAGCTGTTAATTTGTTTCTCTAATTAGGATATGATGTACGTATCACTCAGTTCAAAATCGAGAGGCGTGGCATGTGCACTCGAGTTGAGTCGAGCCATTTGCCTGTAAAGAATGACTCGTCTAGTTGACATGGACAATTTGAGTAGGACTCGTGGATTCGAGTCGTGGACTCGGATCATGATGGACTCGAGTAATGGACTCAAATATTGAGTGGCTCAGAGTCAAATGGGAGGAATATTATCGCAAGGTAAAATCTGGACTTTTTCTAGCCGAGTGAAAAGGAAAAGTCCAGATTTTACCAAGCGATAATATTCTTCCCATTTCACAATTTAACGCCACTCAATATTTGTTTTATATGACTGACATATTGATCCTTGTCATTTGATTTACAGTTAAATAGAACTTCTATTGCAATACAAATTTGTGGGAAATGTATTTCTCTCTTCCAAACCACCCCTTCACGAAATGTTTAAACCCAACTCTGTAGCTACTGGCTCTTGGGAACAATACGCGCTACGTGCAACGCTCAACGTGCACACCAGCATGCAGTCATTTGCACACAAGTACCGCGCCATGGAACAAGGATGATCCTAACTGTTGAATAGCAAATCCTTTTCCCCATGGGCGAATGGGACTTTATGGGCCCACTCGTGAATGGGAGCAATATTGAACATCATGTGATGTGAGTTCCACCAATCAAATGACGAAGATCTGTACGTCAGTTATATAAGATCGACTCAGTCATGGACACAAGTCACGGACTCGAGATGACTCGAGTCATGCCACTGATGTGAGTCGATTCAACATGTTCAAGGACCCAACATTATAACACTTTATATAACCGACATACAGATCCTAGTCAGTTCGTTACTATTAAACAGTTAGGATCATTCTTGTTCCATGACACGGTATTTGTGTTCAAATGTATGCTGGTGTACGCGTTCAGCGTTGCACGTAGCGCGTATTGTTCCAGAGAGTCAGCGCTACAGAGTTAGGTTCAAACATTTTCTAAATGGGTGGTTTGGAAGAGAGAAATACATTTTCCACCAAATTTTTGTATTGAAATTAAAGTTCAATATATCAAATGACAAGGATCTATATGTCAGTTACATAAAACAAATATTGAGTGGCTTTAAATTGTGAAATGGGAGGATTATTATCGCTCGGTAAAATCTGGACTTTTCCAGTTCACTAGGCTTCACCTCATGAATGTAAAAGTCCAGATTTTACCTTGCGATAATATTCCTCCCATTCCACGCTGAGCCACTCAATATTTGTATATCATGCGATGTGAGTTCCACCAATCAAATGACAAAGTTCTGTATGTCAGTTATATAAAATCGACTCATAGACTCGAGTCACAGAATCGAGTCATGGACTCAAGATGACTCGAGTCGTGCAACTGACTTGAGTCGATTCACGGATCCAACATTAGGGGAGCAGGTTGGCGTAGCGGTACTTTCCTTGCCTTCCACCACCAACCTGGGTTTGAATCCCACCTGGGCCAATATGTGACCTGTTCTGTCAAAAGCAGACACTTCTGGGCAGAGGTTGAAATTAAGAAAGGGCCAAAAAGCGCTGTGGGGGTCATTTTTTTTTATTTTCAAATTTTTGCATATTTGTAATCCTGAACATGTCTAAACTATACAACAAAAGTTTGAAGCCCTAATTTGAACTCTAAATATGGTATTTTTGATGATTTGTTAAGGTACAGTATATCAGTTAAAGAAATTACTGTTTTGTGACGTTCGTGGCCATTTTCTCCGTTTTCTACTTTTTGACACAATGAAATTCAAAATAGCGTAACTCTGCCCAGGAATGACCGGTTTCAAAAATTAAACCACTTATTAAAAGGAAAAAGAACACATTTTAACAATATGCAAAAATCTCATTTTTGACCTTATGCCCAGAAAAGTCCGATTTTGACAGAACAGGTCACAAATGCGGATTGGGTCTTCAGTCCCTGCCTGATTCCATGCGTTTTCCTCAGAATATTCCTCTGGGCTTTTCCTCCCACCTCTAAAACTGTGATTTCTTCTTATTGTCTAAGGTCTCTTCAGGCTTGCGAGCTACAGTGCTTAGTGTACTTTTGACGAATCCTTGGTTTCATTACCATAAAGAAATTTAAAAAAATAGAATAAAGTTATAACAACGTATTCAGAACACTGCTGCACGTGTGATCACATTAACCAGAAAATCCTCCCACATCACCCCAATCCTGAAAAATCTACACTGGTTACCAGTCTCCTCTCGGATAATCTATAAAATGATGTTGTTGGTTTACAAAGCTCTAAATGGCAAAGCCCCCTCGTACATCATGGACATGCTTTCCTCTTACAGACCCTCCCGCACTCTCCGATCCAGTAACAAGCATCTACTACATGAGCCAAAATCACACCGTATTTGGGGAGACAGGTCATTCTCTGTAGCAGCACCTCGTCTGTGGAATCGACTACCTATTCACATCAAAACCTCAGAAACCATCCAGTCCTTCAAAACAGCTCTCAAAACTCACCTCATGTCTTTAGCTTTCAATTAATCCCTTGCATTTATGTTTATTTTGTTTTTCTGCTCTTCAGTTTTTCTGCTCTTCCGTTTGTTTAGTTTGTTTATTAATTCATATTGATTTTGTTTACCTATATTTGCTGCTGTTTTGCTTGTATACAATTATGTATAGCGCCTTGAGCACCTCACGGTGGATATGTTTGCGCTTTATAAATGTCCAATATTATTATTATTATTATTACTTCTGATACTCACTGTCAACCTGCATGCCAACCTCCAGGCATTTCTTCATGCGACAGCCGCCGCAGTGCCGCCGCATGTACAGGTCCATCACGCACTTGCCGTTGGAGCCCATCTCGCACTTGAGGTCGGCCATCTTGCGGGCGTTACGCCGGAAGAACGTCTTGCAGCCCTCACAGGTCAGGGCCCGGTAGTGCATACCGTTGGCCCGGTCGCCGCAGACCACGCACAGGGGCACTTTGGTCTGATCGTCAGATGTACACGTGATTCCTCCTTCTGCCATTGTTTCCTCCCTGAATAATAATAATTGTTGGTATTTGTATTAAGCGCACGTATCCACCAGGACTGGTGCTCAAGGCGCTACATCATTATTACCCCTGCTCATTGGGCACATGAAACATTCCTAACACCATCTCAGCTCCCTGGGGAGTATACAGCTCCATGCTGCCTGTTAGGCGCAAGGAAGCTCACGATAACCATCTCTGCCCTCACAGGTACCCACTTACTCCTGGGTGGAGAGAAGCAATGCGTGACAAAGTGCCTTGCCCAAGGGCACACGCACCATGACCTCAGGTAGGTCTCTATGCATGAAAGTTAAACATTTTTTACAACACCTGAATAAATCCTGGTCACCTAAATGGTCAGAGCCTCCAACTAAACCTGTGTGCAACGGAACTTCCATTTACCGCGGAATGGAACTTACAGCTGCGCTGTGCGTTTGGATGAATAATTCAATGACGCATGATCAACGACCCACCGATCAGATGGCGGCAATTTATTCAGGCGTTGTACTACTGAATAGTCAGCTAGACTAGCCCTAACTGTGGATGGCTACCATTACCACGCAGGTCAAGGCCCAGTGGTGCATATCATGAGCCTGATTGTCAGACCATCAGTTAGTATACATGTACATTGTGCATGGTTGACTGCATGTACTGGTACTTCTCACTTGAACTAGCTCAATATATTATAGTTAAAACCTCTTTTGAAAAGGGCTTGAAAAGAAAGTACTACATTTGTGTTATGAAAAGGTTTGCCCTGTTGGTTTCACCCTGTTGGTTTGTGTTGGCTCTTTTTTTGAGTAATTTGTTTTTTTCTTCGGTTCTCATGCGTAAACCTACAATGATGTACATGTGTACAACATTATTTTGCAAGCAAGACAAATATGATTTTTCTTCTTTCAAGGCAATTGTGGAAGGGTATTCATAATGATAACTGACTCGGAAGTATCACCATTACAAGATTGCACCAGATTGTTTCTGTGAACAAACTTGTTTGAAATAAAACAGAGAAGCAGGTGTAGTACAAATTAATCCTGTTCAGGCATTAGACAGAGTAGTCAGAGTTTTGGCGCCTTTGATCATGGGTTGGAATCTGGACCAAAGAGGTAACTGGTGAAAATATCCAGAATTTAACAAAGCACTCGGACTCGGACTTGAGTCCGAGTTCTTTGATAAATATTTACCACGTTTCTTGCATTTGCGTAGGCTGTATTTGTGCCTGAACACTCTTGCAGGGTGAGTCAAAAAGAAAGTGACCAAATTAGAAAAAAAATATTTTAAAAAATATGTGGCTTGCTCCATAAAAATAACAAAGGGATAAAGTACATGTTATTGACTAATAACTGCAAACACTTCATGTGATTCGCGTGAATACTCAATTCCCAAGGTACATGTATGTCTACTGAAATACAAAGATAACAAAATTGAGCTGTCCACCACTGATCATTTACCATTTTATGAGCTGACGAATACCCATTAAATAAAATAAAACATGGACATTTTCCATCTCAATGAATGAACGAAAACTTGTAAAGGAAAACAGACAAAAATCGCCATCAGCATTTCAGAAACGAAAGAGTGCACTTTGTTCTTCATATTCAAAACACAAAATCTGACTGTAAAAATAATTTTCAGTCTTGACTCAAATGATTAAAATCTCATTTGTATTTGAATGCCTGTGTGTAATCTGTAATTCTCACTCCTGAGCTCAATAGCTTCCAATGGCTTTTCATGGACAGCCATAAAAAAAATGGGTTGTTTGATAGTGAAAAATGCATATTAAGGCCTTTAACGTCTGATAGCATGGATCAATTTCAATAATTGTTTTTTTAATCAGATGAGTGGAAGGATATGCTCTTTCAATATTAGGTTTTTGCCCTTCACCGACATGTAAAGACATTTTAGGCCTACTCAGTGTGTTACCTCCAGAGTGAAAGTTGGCAAAAAATCACTCGGGTGGGACTCGAACCCACGACCTCCTGCTTTCTAGTGCAGACGTCTTACCACTCGAAAACAGATCCCGCAAGCTCGGTGGTTTTCAAAATAGGGGGCCTATACCACGAAGATGCTGTAGTTTAGGAATACCTTTAAACGATTTTAACGTATGTATCTCCTTAATGAAACAAAAATCTGCGTCTGAAAAAGTGTGTAAAAGTTTTATTTGGTCCACCCTGTATACATGTATTGAAAGAGCATTTATCCTACTATTATGCCAAGTAAATAATTAATCAATTAATTTATTGACCACTGTTTTAAATTAAGGCTATAATTGTTGCCTATTTCATAAGTTATTCACAAACGGGACCAGGCTCTGTATAAGCTTAGGCTTTTTTCCTGGTTCCCCCATCTGTCACCATTAACAATGTTTAAATTGATCTAAGTGTTGTACCGGTACATGTACACGTGTATTAGCATTCTATTAAGTTTAGTTATTGTTGTAGTAAATAATCTGTTGCATTTGCATTATATTAATTTGTGACAAATGGAAATAAAAAACAAAACAATACAATACATGTACATGTACATGTTGTTCTACTATACAAGGTGGTTCAAAAAAGTGCGAAGTAAACTAATTAAAAAAAAAAAATATGACAGTACATTTTGGAACTCAAAGACAATACTGCCAATTAGTGGCTGTCAACTTGGCTCACTTGTTTGTTTTTTCCTTTATTTTCTCTTTCTATCCAGTCTTTCTGATATGGTGCTGACTCCAATCATTGATTGGTTTCTTCCCTGACGTTGCGGTTGCCATGGATAACCTCTGCCAGTAACCTTTTCTCTCACTTAGTATGCTTTCACTTCGCTGGCTGTCGTCCAAGTAAACAGGGCTCAATTTTCACTTCAGATAAAAGTCTACATATCCTACTAGCCAACAGGGCTATCTCTCACTTCCTTTTTATCAAACCCAAAGGCATTTTTACAAGAAGAAGAAACACACTAGTGGAAATATGATATTAAGCTGGCAGAAAGCACTACATCGTAGATACCCATTCTACATTGGTGACAGCTCGATTGTCCAAAGGTTCGTTAGTCAAAAGGTTCGCTAGTCCAAAGGTTCGTTAGTCCAAAGGTTCGTTAGTCCGAATGTTCATTAGTCCGAAGATTCATTAGTACGAATGGCTAATTTGTCGGGAAAAAAAAAGAAGATTTCAATACTTTGAATGTTCCAAATCTGAACAGATGATAAAGTTTGATAGTCGGAATCGACAATAACGTTCAACAGTCCAAATTGACAGCACTTAACATTATTGTAAATTCCGACTATTGAACATATTGTGCGGTGCTTTCAGATTAATGAACCTTCGGACTATTGAACCTTTTTTTTTCATTTCGGACTATTGAACTTTCGGACTTATTAACCTTATTGTAAATTCAGATCGGGGTTTTCGCCGTGTTGAGCCGAACGCCCGCTACATTTTTTTTGTAACTGATAAAGCACATACCGGTACATACACAACCTTGCATTCAAGGCAATGTAAATACGTACATTTGCGTGCAGCAGTTTTAACAATGAGGTGGGGTGGTCCAACATCTACAGAAACATCTCTGCATCGTCAGCGCCTGCAAGAAACAAAAGCGACAAAGCGAGGGTTCAAGACGAGATTATACATGTACACCAAGTTTGTCTTAATTAGGTTGTGGAATGCTCGAAGACATTTCCGTCATTTTTGGGGTATATGTAGCCTAAGGTGTGATGAAATAAAAACGACTATTGTTTCTGTCATGAAATGAGTACTAAGGTACTTTTGAGAGCTATTTTTCAGGTCCTGTTTCGACCCCAACGTGCAATTTGTGTAAAAGTCGTCGTTGCGGGCAGCAAACAAAACACAGTAAATCGTGACGTAATAAACAGGACTCGTTTATGCTACTCTGCATCGGGAGTCCTGTGTTTTGTTTGCTGCCTGCAACGACGACTTTTACACAAATTGCACGTTCGGGTCGAAACAGGCATGACAGGACTTGAAAAACAGCTCTCAAAAGTACCTTTTGTACTCATTTTATGACAGAAACAATAGTCGATTTCTATTTCATCACACCTTAGGCTACATATACCCCAAAAATGACGGAAATGTCTTCGAGCATTCCACAACCTCTTTAATTTCTACATGTGCACAGGTGATTGGTGTAAATGCATACATGTACACGTACATGGGTCATTCCACCAGGTGGTGGGAAGCAATGCATATATTTGGTTATATTATTAAAAGTATCAATGCATTCTAAACAATTGCTCAACATAATATTTATCTTGAGGTGTTTCAATACTTGAGAAAGTTTGAAATCATTTGAAAGTACTTTGACAAAAATATGAGCAAAAATGCTCCTGTATTGTATTACGCTCGAGGACAGACAACAAAAGGAGCACAAAGGGGCCATTCATCCTCGAACGACGGTGCCTATTGTCCTCGAACGCCGGTTTGTGCACTAAGTCTATGGGAAAGGTTTAGATCAGGGAAAAAAGGAAAACACAAAGCCAATCCTCGGAAGCATAGCAAAAAACGACTGTGTATTATAAATTCGGACGTACCGGTAACATTGACACCATGTCAATGTTACATCCAACATGTCCAAATATTCTTTTTTTGCCATTTTTTACACGTATTACACGTAAAATATTACCCAAACTGACATTGCATATTTACAACTGGACACCTAAGCACCAAGAAAAGATTTTGTTTTGGTATAGTCAGGGTTCAAATATAGCAGAAGCAATACCTCAAGTGTGGATGTAACGGTGTAAAAATCACTCAATGGAAGTGTGACATTTGGGTTTTACACCATGTAAATGTTACATCCACACAACCGAGCTATCATTTCGGCTCCATTTGATACCTGACTACCGTAACAAAAGCTCTTCTTATTGTGTTGCATGTATAGTAAGAAGTACGCAAAGTGAATTTGGGTGATGTTTCGCAGAAATTTTAGGGTGGAAGGGGGAGGATGGAATGATCAACATGTGTTTCTGCTTTATCTTTACTTACATACGGTACAACACCCCCAACGAATATGTACATGTACGTACATGTACCGGCAAGCCTGTTCGGTATGGCGATATTTCACGATATTTCGATTATATTTTCATATCGGAAATCGTATCGATCTCATAAAAAAAAATCGGCACATCGTGAAATTCGATATGCCGAAAAATATCGCGATATTCTTTTGAGGTTCCGCTTTTGTAACCAAAGTCAATCCCTTACAGTTTCAAACCATCGCTAAAGCGCTCCCATGAAAAACCGCAAACCACAAATTCACCCACGCACCGCGTTGTATTTACCGCGAGGTCTTACCTATTCAGGGGCGGGGCGGAACCAACTGACTAACGTCACGTGTATTGGATTTTGCGTCTTCCACGCTGCACGTGGTGCAGTACAAACAACACAATTTCACCCCACGTACCAAGTGCCAAAATCGTAATCTCGTGCGTGGAGTTAACCGAAGGGAAACGAAGTCTCTGACATTTCGGAAAGAAAATACGGTGCCTGTTTTGTTTTGACGGAAATGTGAAGTTGTATAGACAAAACACCACAAATACATGTGCTTGAATTGTAGATTATGACGTTGAGAAGTGAATGTTTCGTTTCGGCACCGGCTAGAGGAGACCACGCCGATCCCGAAATTTTTTTTTTCCCAGCACCAAACAACATCCGCATACGCACGTTAAGCGCCCTCTACGATACTTTTTGATACGTGGGCACTATATATTGATTAGTTTTCCCCTTTTGAAGCAAGGAATGTGACAGCTCAGTCGATAATTTATTGTGTTTTATACCGCGAGGTTGCGGGTTCGAATCACGGTGTTGTAAATGATTTTTTATTATTATTATTTTCTAACCTGAGGCTTGGGAAGATTTTATTAAAAAGGGAAATAAAGCCCGAATTTCATATATTTATATTTTTTGATTTTCTTTTCATGTTTTTAGAAAAGTATATAGTCCAAAACGCCATAGCGTATTGCGGATGTCGTACGCGTTTAACGTTTGGGAGCCGGAGAGAAAAAAAAATCGCCACAGGCTAGACCGACTCCGCGCATGGAGCTCCGCGCAGGCGAACTAGATCAAATTTTCCTGCACGTATTTTTCCTGACTCGGAACGAGCTTCTCTTCCGTGGTTGTGCCTGGGCACTTACACTTGCTTAGTGCCAAAGCTGTCCCAAACTTATGAAATCTGTTCATATTTTCAGCAACAAAATACGTCGAAAACCAACTGTTCAGTCGCGCCTTTTATTTCGTTCACAGAACAAAAAATGCGTCACAAGAAATTGGACTGATCCATTATTTTTTTGTAAAGGGGTGTTTCACCCTCATTTTGGAGTTAACATCGTTTTTCGAAAAAAATCTTTAGAAAAAAAAATATTTTGTTAGTTTGTAACGATGAAGAACTTTTTCTGAACCAGGAAATATTTCGCACTCCATTAAAAAAAATATTATTTGTAATTCTGAAAAGATGGAAATACTGGTAAATTGTTTTCAATGAAGCACACCCTTGCCGCAATGGTGTGGGCTGTACTATGCGTGCGCGCACGTGTAGATCATGTCAATGCGGCGTGCAATTGCGTGCTTGTGCTTCGTTCTTTCCTCGATATGGATTTCTAATAAATTGCACATTTTTATCCAACATTTCAAGGTAATTTTGTTTTCGATGTTTGAATGTGGAATTTGTTTTCTACCTCAATTGGCAAAGTAAATGAGACTCTAGTCAAATAAACTTGACGATTTTGTTCAGGACATATTGGGTCTTTTTCGCGGCAGTGGATCGTGACTTCGGTCGTGTTTTTTTGTGTTTGTTTTTGTTATTCCATTGTTCCATGAATGGAAAAATGACGTCATCACGATAATATCGCGATATCCGATATTTTTTTCACGATATGCCGATTTAAAAATAAATGGATATCGAACAGGCTTATGTACCGGTACATGTACGGTACACGTACGACCTTGAAATACTAAAGCCTTTGAGTAGTATAAAGTTTTTGAAAATTCTATAAAATTTACAATCTGTGCACAAATTTAAAAAGCTTATTAGACACACTACGTGCACACACACATGGCCCATCAAATTAAATCCCACTTAAGTAGTTCCAGCAAGGTTACGTAAATGTATGTACATGTACATGTATGATAAATTTAATTATCCAAGCCATAATCCACAGTGAATAACATACAATTAGGCGTACATGTACATAATGGAAAAGAACAAAATGCTGATTTTTTTTTTTTTGCAGTTAATTGTTTTGGTCAATCCAGCTCACCATGGCTACTACATGTACACGTATGTATGTCTCAATCTGGAGGCGAACAGCTGTTTCTCAATGTCAATGCTAATATTAATGGGAACATACAACATTTGCAAACATCGCAAAACAAAACTACCAAGTTTGTACGAAATACCTTACTAGGATGTTGGTAAAATGACAGTCTAAAGCATCCTGTAAAATTATGGCACCTGGTGTGGAGTCATTTTCAAGAAAAGTGGTATTTTTAAAAATAAATTTCCAACAGTGGTCGGCCGACCACCGTTGGAAAAACCTAACTATTTTTCAACTACTGCTCCAAATGTACCTTTTTTCCAGTCCAAGTTTTGTTTGCTATTGGTTACATGTTCATGAACGGGTGCAGGCAGGCCAACTAGACTGGTTTCCTTACCTTACAATTTTCCAGCATCTATAAATTGATCCATTTCATCTTTAGTGGAGTCAGGGAACCAGACTATTTGAACATTTTTGTTTTTCTTGGTTTTTCCAGCATTTTCGAACACAAAACTTCAAACATGTCAGTGTAACAATATTTGATCTATTATGCTAACACCTCAAATAGTTCATTTCTGAAAATTACAGCAAAACCAATGATGTACATTCCCTTCTCTCGAGCATCTGTATTTGAACAGCAAAAAGAATTCTTGTTTTTATAGCAGGCCAAGCAATTTTCAAGGCAAATCGAGAGAAAAGATTCACTGAAAATGAACAATTTACTGGTACACGTAACTGCTGCAACTGCTTCCTGACTGGATTGTCCTGAAATACAAAATCAAGAAGATGGCCTGATGTTTCGAGCCTTTGACAAAGATCTTGCTGGGATCGAATATTATTAGGCCCTCTAACGTTAGAAAATCTTTGAAAACTTTTTGAAATTGTAACACACTGGTAGAGGCACTTAGTATCTAGATCTATGCATTTAGTTTCAAGTCGAAACTTCAATCTCTTAACATAGATGATGTCATCAGGGGAGCCCACTTCATGTAAATATCTGCTCAGTCACCTCGCGCCTGCATATTACATCCCTGCTGAGGAGATTATGCAGTATTCCACCAGAACCAGAACCAGAACCATTTAGGACACGTATTTGGTACAATGCACGGTATGACATAAAGGCCAAGTATAAAAAACACTGTTCCTTGTTCTGGCTTTTTTTTGTGGGAGGAGGAGGCTTTTTAGGGGGAAAAAGGAGGAACATTTTTTCCCCAAAAAATGGCAGATGGATTCTTCCTTTTCAACTCCCATTGTCCGACACTTTTGTGTCCAAAGGAGTTGTCGCCAATTCTACCAAGATTTTGAACTTCCATACTGGTGGGTCATCGAAGCCGATACGCCCAAAACCGAAACACACGATCAGCAAATGAGCATGTCATTTTGCAAACAGCGCAACAAGTGCGCGTCCCTCCGCTGCAGACGATTTTCGCCGTGACGTTTTTTGAACCGTCATGCCGCGCTTAAGTTGTTTGCGTATCTTCTTCTTGCGCGTTGCAGTTAGAGTACACTTTTAAAATTCAATCCATCTATTTTGATTGTGTTCTACAAACACGCACATGAATTCAAAATGTCTGTGCCCAGAGCGGCTTCAAAGCTTCCTGCGCGCAAGAATGAAGAGTTGGCGCTCTAGAAATTTAATATCTAGCTCTATGGTCGTCACTCAGGTTACATAAAAAAGACATGGACAATTTCCTTGCAATTTTTTTGTTAAAGTGTCCTTAAACTGTAGTCCACAGCACAGTTGTTGTACCTTTTACACAACCCATACCCCCGGAAGCTCTATTTTTGTAAATATAAATACCCATTTTGAAGTTGTGGTGCTTGTAGTTTGGAAGATTTCATAAATTTTCCATTTTTCAGCCTTGTCCACTTTTGTGTGAAATTGCCCACGTACATGTTTTGTTCCGTACAATGTGCATACATGTGTACTGTTCATGTAAATGTACACATCCCTAATGGGTATCTATTAGTACTGTACACGCAGACATGCACGGGAACAATACCTAAAGTGAGCACAAAACGAAGTGATTTTCACAATACAACGCCCCACCGAGCATTTGCCTTGCAGGGAGAAACTGTCATCCTCGCGGTCAACCACCTACAGTTAAAGGGAATGTACAACATTGGTTTTTGCTGCAATTTTCAGAAATAAATTTGGAGGATTAGTATGTTATAGCGAATATTGTTAAACTGACTTGTTTCACGTTTTGTGCAGGCTTGTACATGTAGATGCTAGAAAAACACAGAAAATCAATCATGTTCTTGTAGTCTGCTTCCCTGACCCCACTTAAGATGAAATGGAGTAATTTATAGACTGTAAGGTCAGAAAATCAGTCTAGCAGGCTTGTACCTCTTCACAGATGTGTGATCAATTGTAAAGAAAATGCAGAATAACTAATTATAAAAGACTACATGTAGGAGTAGTTTTTGAAAAAAAAAGCCAGTTTTCTCCAACGCTGGTTGGCCGACCAGTGTTGGAAAATACCGTTTTTCTTACAAAATGTCAGCACACCAGGAGCCACGAATTTACAGGATGCTTTAGACTGTCTTTCCCTAACAATCCAGTAAGGTATTTTGTGACAATTTGATCATTTCGTTTTTTTCATGTTTGCAAATGTTGTATCTTTCCTTTAATCACGCCTCCCTCCTTCATTGATAATGCACGGTACTGCAAAATCACACAATTGATGCATTCTGACATCCAAAGCCCTGTACAATCAAATCATTGTACACGTAGGTGCGCAGGTCAATAGGCAAAAATTCCAACGGAAATCATGCGACTCCCAAAAAAAAAAAAAAAAGTTAAAGCCTGATCATGCAAAAAACTTGTCGTACATTGTACATGTACCGGGGTAGGCCTATGTAAAATTTGCAAAAATGACTATTTGTTGAAAACTCAGTATTCTTGCAAGCCATGTCGATGTTTTCCACCGTGATGCCCGCAGGCGAAGCAGATCGAGCATCAAATTTTGTATTACCGGTACATGTTCCGACTTCTCAAGCAATAACTCTTTGACGCAACGAGATGTTGTCATGGAAACACACTGGGCACTTTTTGTTTTTGTTGGTGACAGAGGCTAATGACCAGGTACATACGTGTGCATCCACACAGTTCGCTTTATTATAGTCTTTAAGATATTGGGAAAATTACTCATGGGCAATTTTATTATACATTGAGCCACAAGGACATTCATCCAACATCTTTAAAGCTGCAGCTGTCCGGTCACAAGAGTTTTAACCTTTCAAATTTGTGATTTTTAGAATTTGGTTTTTGTTTTCTTTAATTTAAAATTAACCTTAACACCGTAGACCTTTTTTGCTAGGATGTAGCCTCAATCCTAAAAAATCCTCCAATTGGCCTCATGGAAAAATAGCATGATACCAGTATAGCCTCAATCCTGCAAATTATCAATTCCTCCATTATTTCTTGAATATGGTCCATGGAGGGGTGACCACTGCCTGAATCCTGCAAAATCCTGCAGAAGTGACTGTCAATACGTTGAGGCTTGGCCAGTGACATCCTGAAGCAGTACGGTCGAGGATTTCAAGCATAATCCAGGTCTATATTTAGGCCTATGCATGGCTGAGCAAAAATAACACACGGTCCGTCCCAAGACCTTGACAAAGTGCATCCTTCGACATCAGTACCACACTTTTGCCATGTACATGTACATGTATGTACATGTAAGTTGTAACCTCAATCCCCCAAATTCCTCCACTTTGGTAAAGAGGATTTTGAAGGATTCAGGGCAGTTAGGGTTACACCTAACCTTCCCTAATCCTCCAAAATCCTCTTTGCAAATTGGAGGATTCTGTAGGATTGAGGCTATATCAAAAAGGTGTGGGTGATTTTGGAGGATGCACTGCGTCAGGGTCTTAGGCCAGACCTTGTGTTTAATTATGCTCAGCTGTGCATAAATTTAGATTATACTTGAAATCATCCGCACTGCTCCAGGATGTCAATGGCTCTGCCTCAACATTATCGACAGCTATTGCTGGAGGATTTTGCAGGATTGAGGCAGCGGTCACCCCTCCAAGGACCACATTCAAGAAATAACAGAGTTTTTCGAGGCATGTGAACTTTACATGGGGGCAGTTGGAGGATTTTTTAGGATTGAGGTTGCATCCTAGCAAAAATGCCTCAGGAGTTAGAGTTAAATATCATTATAAATATATAGGCCTACAATGTACCGTAGCATAAAAACTTTTAAAAAATACAAGTACATGAAAAATTCACCCTTTTTTAGTATCTCATAATCAAACGGTTGGCCTCCACTGAATGTAAATTGGCAGTTTCTGATGATGAACAGCCGTTTAATTTACTGGATGTATTGCAGTTGAAGGTCATTTCAAAAAAAAAAAGTCATTTCTTTGAAGTACCGTACATGTATCACAGTCTCACAACAAGATAATATCTCCATTATTTACAATACAATGAGAGACGATGAAGTCTTTTGCTCTTTAGTGTATCAAGTACTTCCGTCCATTAGCTGGTTTGAAAATGATTGTTTGAAAAAAAAAAATTGCGGAAAACAAAGCCTTTCCAATGTGTTTGTGATTCGACATGGGGATACCAAATCGTTTTGAGCGATCAAAAGCTGTTTTCTTATACACCGAGGATCGCTTAACGACTTCCAGCCCATCACGGCAATTGCGAGTGTGCGTTTCTAAGAGAGGTTGTCATAGAAACCAGAGGGTGAAAAATTGCGGAGGTTACTCCGCGATGTCATCACTACTTAAGTCAGCCTGAGGGTTCTAGTAACTTAAAGGGGCAGGGCCCATGCATTTGCTTAATGCTATCCATGAAAACGCAATCCACAAATGTACGTATGTTTCCCATTTAACCTTACTTTCTATTTTGTTTTGCCATTTTAAAGTCTTTCCCAAGCTTGTACTTAATTTATATTTTACAAGGTGACGAGTTCAGGCCAAAAAAAAAAGTCTCCGGTTTCTGGTATGCGCACGCGTCGCCGTAGCCATGCGCGTCGGCAAAATGAAACAGTTTTTTTTTTCAATGAAAGATGATGTCTCAAAACCGCCCAACTCACTGGTTTGGCTGGAATCCTGCTGCTGCACAATTTTAACGTGTTTTTAGATTGGGTTTCAGGTCGAGAATAAGCTTTGTGTGGCCTCTCTGGACTTCCATGTATATTTGCACTAAGTTTAGTCGGGCACCATTTGCAGTCATCAGCCGACATTTGAAGCAAAAAAATCAGGTAAAAAAAAAAGAAAAGCTGCACCACTTTTTGGGAAGCTCCATACCAGAAACCGGAGACTTTTTTTTGGGCCTAACTGATCTAGATATATTTTATTATATTTTTACATACATTATAAATTACAAGATTACAAGAACATGAGAAATTAAGTATCTATACAGGTACACGTAAATATCGGTACATATATCGGTACATGTACCGGTTAATGACATACCCCAGTGCTTTTTGTAATGTAATCGTCCAAAATATCCACAACATTCTAGCTTGCGTGCACGTTGTATGCAAGTTCTCATTCAAAGTGCACTTCACCCACACCCCACTGCTTAACCTGGCGATTCCATTACTCTGCATGCAGTAGAGGCAAATTAATTTTTTTGAAAGTTATACATGTACATGTAGGCTAATGGAAACAACATCAAACAACAGAACAATTAACACAGTAAAAAACAACTTGTACTTTTTCAGTGACCAACACCAAGTAGGGCCTACATGTTAACGTTCCTATTGGTACAGTTTCTATGCTGACTAGTAAAGTTATGCCCAAAATTGCACATATTGAAAACAAGATGGTTCTCAAACCATGCGTCTCACCTGCTTTCGCGATTATCTGTAAAGAGTGACTTTTGACCTTGGTGTGTGACCTTTGACATCATTGTTACTTGAAGGTTCCCATGTTGCATGGCCCAAGTTTGGTTCCAATTCAACTTCAACTTTTCAAATGAGACCAATTCTACATTATCAGCTTATTTTACAAATGTACCGTGTACAACTTCACCTCAGGTGACCTTTGACCTTGGTATGTGATCTTTGACTTCTTTATCATATGAAGGTTGCCATGTTGCATCCATGACCCAAGTTTGGTTCCAATTGGACTTCAACTTTTGAAATGAGACCAGTTTTACATGTTCAGCCCATTTTACAACCTGACCTCAGATGACCTTTGACCTTGGTTGGTACATGTATGTGACCTTTGACATCAGTATCTTATGAAGGTTGCCATGTTGCATCTATGACCAAAGTTTGATTCCAATGGGGCTTCAACTTTTGAAATGAGACCAATTTTACGAAACTTTAACCAAAATACCACAATACCGGTAGGGACATCTAACATGTAGTCTCTTTTCTGTACAAAGTTCAGGCGAGACAAAAATGGACTCTGTAGCCACTATCTGCCACACTGACTGACAATGGCAAAGCAGACCAATCAAGTTACCACAAAATTCTTATTTGTCTAAAATTAACGTAACTGTTTAAATCTGCGTTTCCATTAAGTTATCATCGGATTCTGTTTTTCGGAGATCACTGTGAATTGCTTATTTCAGAGAAAAATCATCGTTGTATATCTGAAAAATTATCGGGTTCGTGTTCAGCGTTTCCACGACTTCCATGTAACATGGACGGTCATGTACATGTACATGTATGGCTTCTGCACAATGAGCTGTCGTGGCATGCTTTAAAGGACAACTTGACTTTCATGCACATTATTCTCAGCAGATGCTGGATTGAAGATAAAGTAAATCTGAAAATCTTTAGCCGCGGGGTTCTTTCCAAGACATGTCTAGTATAGAACAGAGGAGAACGAACGGACGAACAAAGCCCTTCAACGTCAATTCGTCCCAGCAGATACTGGATTTGAGGAAACCATACAATCTCAAAATTCCCCTGCCAGGAAGGTCTCTTGAGATGGCATTTCACAAACTGACAATTAATTCTGCATGTTTCAATGCTAAAATGTATGTATTATAATTATGTACATGTACCTGTACATGGGTCTGTCCACAGTAAATTTCTAATAATAAAATTTCTCAGCAGATGCTGGATTGAAGGGCAAAACCTAATTTGATTTATATCACCCCGACGCAAACAAAATTAAAAAAATTAAAATTCCATCTTATAATTTACGCGGTACCCGCTGCTATGTACATCAGATTCGAACCAGCCAACCGATCCCGTTAGCTCGGTGGTCGAGTGGTAAGACATCTGCACTAGAAAGCAGGAGGTCGTGGGTTCGAGTCCCACCCGAGTGATTTTTTTCCATCTTTCACTCGGGAGGTAACACACTGAGTAGGCCTAAACAGTCTTTATATGTCAGTGAAGGGCAAAAACCTAATATTGAAAGAGCCTGTATACACTTGTTTAAACGTCGGTGAAGGGCAAAACCTAATTTGATTTATATCACCCCGACACAAAAAATTCCATCTTATAATAATAAAATTTCAAATAATAAAATAATGGCAGTTGTATTGCACATATCTTTGTTATCAATGTATACATGTGCACTCATAAGACTAGTCTTTTAAAGATTTTTATGGTTGGCAAGAAATTAAATCATGTGACATACGTGATCAAAAATGGACAGCAAAATGTACATTTTTTGTTGAAGTTAGCTGTTGATAACATGGAAAAAACAGCATGTATCATGTTTGTCACTCTGTGGACAGACGCCGTGACATACGTGATTGCTGAATTTTCTGCGTTTAAATTCCTGTTTAAACTGATTTTTAAAAAAATATAGAGCTTTTGATTTCAACTCATTTCTCATCTGTAACATTTTCAGTACCCATGAACTGTTTTTTTTCCCTCATTTTAATGCCTATTTTACTTAACCTGAAAAACATGAGTACACACAGTTATATGTCCCACCAGGACCCCCCAAAATGAGCTGGACATTTTTTATCAAATTTCTCATTATTTCAATAACTAACATCCAAACCCTTTATTATTATTTACACATGTACACTACATGTATATCTCTACTATTGAATGACTACTACTACAATCATTGAAGTTTATTTCTTGACTTTTAAACATGGTTTAAATGAGAGCTATTTTTCATGTTGTGCAGTTGTGACATTTATTGTGGACAGACCCACATATCCTATGGGATACGACTGCATTGTGCTTTTCGAAACATGTCCAAACAAGTCTTAATAGTTACACGCACAAGATGGATAGCCAGGATTGTTCCTGAAACTTAAGACATTATGGCCAGGAGCAATATAGTCCATCAGATACCGGTACGTGTAATAACCTCCCCCTTTGTCCCATGGAAAAGTTTTTAATGGATTTTTTTTCCCATGTGAGGCTTCTTGCAAAATGTGACGGAACTGAGCACAGGCCATACATGTAGTGGAGAAGAAAAGTGAAAACCTGGATTGTTTTTTTTTATTTTTTTTTATTTTCACATTATTGGCATACATGTAGTTTGTAATATGTCTACTATATTTTAAAGCTATAGTCCATCATTTGCAGCTATCCGAAAAGTAAGTGGCGTAATTTGATTGAAAAACATTCTTGGTTGAAAGATACCATAGTAAGGGGAATAAACTCCCTGTGAAATTATTCTTTCTGGCAAGCTGTCATTTTGAAGAAATCAACAAAAGAAGGCCTTTCCAACAGTGCTTCTTAAGACGCCCCGTAGGAAATTTATACGTATAGTAGTTCGTTTTGTTATTCGCGCGGTTGCTATAATTCGTCGGATCAGTGTGCCACATCGCGTAGCTGCAATCGCCTCAGTGAGAACGTGTATCGGACGCTGAATTCTGGCCCAATTCAAAACATGATTCAGCAACTTTTGATTTGAAATGGAGATCCTAGAATGCTGTTATTCTCGGAAAATACAGCATTCACTGAGCTGAAAGTTCATCAGGTTAGTTGTTAAACACCCTTCTTTAGATTTGAGCACTTTTGTTGCTTCATTTTGTTAAACAAAATGCACAAATTACAAATGAAGGACTATACCTTTAAAGAAATTCTATTTCAATCATGGAATGTACTACATAAACTAGTGTAGGTAAGGGAAAATAATTTGGCACATGTACATTTGTATTTCATTTTCATGACTACAAAACTTTTGCAGGGCTTTTTCTCAGTACTTTACTTTTTTGACATGCCGACAAATGTGAACTTTAAACAGTTAAACATTCATCCATAACTTGTCCACGAAATGTTCAATTGTAGTGCGACAGACAAGCTACAGGGAAAGATTCCCATAGCTGGCCATCACTCATTTGTTTCCTTCAGTGACCTATCAGCCATCAGAAAGTGATAATATGTCTTAAAAAGTCAAATTTAGCAGGGGAAAAATTGAAGGATTTACTATTAAAGAAAACACTTCAAAATTTTCAGACCAGTCTCATACAGTTTGTGCATACCTGTAGGGTGTCAAGTGATGGCTAGATATATGGGAATCGTTCCAGAGAGAATTGTAAGGAAAATTTCATTCCCTTTCCTAATACCAGCAAACCCTCATTTGACCTCTGCCCAGTTCTGTCTCGATCATTTACGCCTTCTGGCAAAATTGGTGAGGCGTTGGCCAATATGCTGAATGGCACCTGAGTTAACCCTCACCTCCTCAACTGGATGTTGGGGGACTTGGTCCTACATGTACATGTTTGTTAATATTGATGGAGTTTGATGGACTTGGGCTTGGAGGCCTTTCATAGCACTAAGCAGGAAGGTGACAATGGCCTACATTTAATTGAGTTGCTATTCTGTTATCCACACTAGATACGGGCATGCAACTTGGAAACTTGTGTAGCAAAACAAAAAAGAAGGAAACTCCAATGTTTTCCAAACTTTGTACAGTGTTTTTCAATATTTAAAGGTAGTTCACCATTTGTAATTTGTGCATTTTGTTCGTTTGAAGCAACAAAAGTGCCCAAATCTAAAGAAGGGTGCTGAACAACTAACCCGATGAAGTTTCAGCTCAGCTTCAGCTGCATATTTCGAGAAAAACAGCATTCTAGGATCTCAATTTCAAATCAAAAGTTGCTAAATCAGGTTTTGAACTGGGCCTAAATTCAGCGTCCCAGACGCGTTCTCACTGAGCCGATTGCAGCTACGCGATGTCGCGCACTGATCCGACGAATGATAGCAACCGCGCACGCTTATGCATCGTGTCAATGCTTGCGAGCGCTTCGCCGAATAAAAAAACTACTAACAGAAATTTCCAATGGTGCGTCTTAAGACGCACCGTTGGAAAGGCCGCCTTTCGTTGATTTCTTTAAAATGACGGCTTGCCAGAAAAAATAATTTCACAGGGAGTTTAGTCCCCTTACTATCTTTCAACCACGTATGTTTTTCAACAATAATTACATCAGTTACTTTTTGGATACCGGTAGCTGCAAATGATGGACTGTAGCTTTCTAGCATACATGTAGGCTTAAGTGTGATGTGAAAAACGAGGAAATCAGCTGATCCGAGGAAAAAGTGCATGCCTGACTATATGGATAAGAGGAGGCAGCAATCCGCATAGTGAAGATACAAGGTGCAGGAACAATGATTAAGAGTCCACTCGAAGTACAAAATGTAATAGTACAACAAACTCGCAGAGCTGAGTGAGATGTCATGTGAAGCTTGCTGCCAGACCATATCCCATTAACGTACATGTAGGTTGACCACGCATTCATGTACACACCTCTCACGAAACTAATAATTCATTTACAAGTTCACTGAATCCTTTGCAGTCAGAGATCCATAGTCTGTAGTCAAGTCCGTCACAAATCAAATCACAAGTCAGTTACGAATTCAAACCGACCGTCAGGATCCAAGAGGCTAGGAAATTGGACAGGAATGCATCGGATTTGTCACAGTTCATTTGAAAAGCTTGTCAGTTGACTTGCGACTGGATGACTCATGAACATGATGAATGTCAAAACAACTGTCTTTCCATCGCACACATGTACTGACATCAGATCTGACTGACATAACGACCAAAACTACAGACTTTTCTACAATCTACATCATGCAGGCTAGGGCGGATCCAGGGGGGGGGGCCAAAGGGGGCCATGCCCCCCCCCCCAAACGAAACCAATTTTTTTTTTTTATGTGACATTGCAATAAAGGCAGGCAATGAGTAGGGTAAACTGGGGTAAAAACGCCCGATTTTTAGGTTTTTGTTAAATATCTCAGTACTACTTGGAGACACCAGGAAATAAATGTGTGGTTTTATGCAATACATGTCTCCTCTATCAGGTGCAAATATAATATCATGGTCATTATATTGATAAGGGGAAATTTTCCCCCCTTTTTGGGAGGAAGTTTGGCGGGCGTTTTTACCCGGGCCTCGGGGTAAAAACGCCCGCCCACATTTATAAAAAAAAAAATTGCTATACCACAGGTTTCCCTGTAGTATAGTCATATTTTTGTAATTAATTTAATATGGAAGGATACTTCATCAAATACAAATAACTTTTCAAACACAACTGGTTAATTATAACTACAAACTTGATCATTTGAAACAGGTATTTTTATGTGGAAGGAAGTGGAACATTACCGTACATAGTTCGCCCATAACAAACTTGTAGGTTATGATAAGACCTGCCAATATTGAAAAATCTATTTCAATCTCGTTTTGCCAAATCATAGTTCCATGTTATTAGGCATTTTTGTATGTGTGCTTCTAGCCTACTGCTGGTAACCTAAAGATTTATCAAAGGAGAACTACGGTACTAAGATACGCACATTTCTGTGACAACAAGACATATTTCTTAGACAAAAGAAATGCGTTCATGGAGAAACTTCTACTCTGTAACCACAAGAAAGAGGAAATTGCCAGTCATAAAAGACATACAGTTTAAAATCTGTGAGCAATACATCATGAATGAAACACGACCAAAAGAACCATCTCTAGTCTTCAAGATAATCTACACACCACACATCAAAACCCAGCAGCTAACAAAAGTATTGCTGAAAGACTGGCATTTAATTCCAGAACACCTGAAATTACATGTATGCAATCTGTTTCCCAGCGAACCAATTCCTGCCTAAAAAAGGCCAAAAATGTTAAAGGTGTACTTGTCAAATCAAGGTTTATCAATAACTGGGAATTGGACTCATTACAAGGTTCACACAAAATGTTATTAGATGTATCTATGCACCCTAACATTTGACACGACTAATTTAGCCGAAAATAAAATACTGGATTTGGCTTACTACTGACGAAGCCCTGCTATTATAGCATGAGAGCAGAAACCGGTCCAGTTGGGTCTAAGAGCCATTTCTAGTCATTTTTAGTTATTAAAAGTACACTCAAATCACCATAGAGGTGTTATTTTTTTTTCTTGAGAAAATGCCATGAGCTCATGATTTCTAGAGCATTCCCTAATAAATGCTAGTCTGAGTATCACCCGTTATCCACGGAGCCCAGACTCCTGTCTGACGTCTGATATATCAAAGCATGCAGATTTATGCGATCTCGCCCCTTAGCCAATCGGAGTCGACTTTACTAAATCGTGATGTCATTTCATTCCCAAATCAGGACTTAACGTTTGATTGGTCAATTCGAATGCAGTGTTTTGTAATACAACAACAGCCGGGCGCGTTATCGCGTAACATGATATACAGAGCGCGTGACGCAGGGCTTTTTTAATCCATTGTCTATGACGCGCAACGGGTGAATGACCGAAGACCCGATATATAAAGCGCCCGCTGATTGGTCAAAATCTAGGAGGTCAAGAGACGGGGTCTTGCCTAATTAAGCAGCAAATCTGCTCACATATCATAGACCCATGGTATTCGCCACTAAACAAATGCCAGATTCCTTGCCACTTCGTAACGTCAGTTACCGGTAGTGATACCGCCTACATGTACTGGTACCTCCCCACTTCACGCAATACACTGTCAGGGTCAGATCCAGGAGTTTTCGCAGGGGGGGGGGTTCATCAGCAAAAAAATCAACAAATGTACACAGGTTTTTTTTCTCCGCACACTTTGCCTCCGTAAAATCAAAAACTGGGGGGGGGGGGGCGGTTCAAATTCGACGATTTTTAACACTAGATTACAGAATGATGTACCGTATTTCAAACAGGTGGACATTATACCAGTATAATTTTTGTTTGGTGTCACAGCAGGGGGTTCACTTATTTTTAGGAATTTGTATGATAATTTTTTGGGGGGGACATCTGGGGTTTGACCCCCTCTGGATCCACGCCTGACTGTTTAATATTTATGTAGTGGGACTCTTATAGCTAATACTTACTCATACAACAAACATAATCCTGTAGAAAGTTCTAACAGTGAGGTTTTTGAAGATAAATGAGGCTGCAACAGAGTTTGATATCAAGGAAAGTACTGGGCGTTTTTACCCCAAGACCCCTGATTTTGCCCGGGGTAAAAACGCCCACTCCAAAAACATTATTAAGCAAATATTAAAATAGATTTTAATATTGTAATCATTTATAATTATGTTATTAACCCTTCTTAATATATATCAACTAAAGAATAATAAAAATATAAGATACTTTTTTTTATAAATTAATTTTAAGCGATATAGGCTAAACCTTCGACGGCCATTTTTTAAAACTTTTTTTTAAATATTTTTTTCAACAGCACCTACGTACCCTTCAAATATGTTAATGAATTTAATTCTTTGTATTATTAGTTTTTATCTACATTGTACTTATTAAAAATATATTCCATTGAACACTTCATCTTGTCATTTTTTACTAGCAGTGGAAACAAGTCAAGTGGGCGTTTTTACCCCATGGGCGTTTTTACCCCAGTTTACCCTACACCATCATCTTTTCCTCAAAAAAAAACATTGGTTAAAGTGGTCAGAAATTGCCTCAGATCGCACCACAGAGCATCTAGAATCCAAAAAAATTTCGGGGCCCTTATGCGGGCCCCAAACCACACGCCGTAATTTTTTGGACCCATTTTGGGAGGGACCAAATTTTTTTTTGGCCCCCCCAAAAAAATTGTGTTCTGGATCCGCCCTTGCATGTAGGTCCAATAAAAGGGACGGACTCACCCAGAACGATTGACGGTTAATTTGATTCGCTAGCCTTCAAGCAATCACAGGAACATGTTCGTACACTTCCATACTTCGTAGCTAGAAAAGTTTCTGCAAGGTGCGATAAGAGGCCTTTACCTCACACGTAATTTTTTTTTCAAAAGACTTTTTAAACGTACACGGGCGACTGGACGAGTGAATGAGACATGTAAGATGGGGAGGAGCTACATAGTACCCCCCCCCCCCCCAAGGAACTACCGGTAGTTTCCCCTTTCGCACTGCTAACCAACATTTCTTACATTTCTAAAAGAAATTTAAATTTATTATAAAAGAAAATAATTCTTGTTCCAAGAAATGTTCATGTCTCACACCCAAACATTTTTTCTAGGGAGTGTCACAAGAAATCATTTCTTGAAATCAGATTTGTTTTTTCTAATATAAGGCCAAAAACAAATAGTTCTGCTTCCATTTACCCTACCGGTACCTACCCTATTTTGACAGCCCCTGCCCTAACTTTTTTGGGGGGGAAATGAGGAAAAAACCCTGAAAACCATTAATTATTGCCTTTTGCCCTTTACTACATGCAGGCACCCCCATGTGATCGTACACACAAAAAATGCCCCCTCCCCCAAAAAATGCTCCTACCTTTCGACCTTATTTTAAAATGCCATGTAATAAGAAGCAATAAGTAGTATTTTTTGGGCCTAATTTTAAGAACATCATTTATAGCAGTGCAGGGAGGGGGGGGGGAGGGGTGACGAATACATGTACAAGCACCTGCATCTCGTAAACAACAAAACCCTTAGGCCATAGCTAGTGCCATTGTTCTTGGCTGTCCATCTGCTTTTCTTGTTAACAAACAAGTGCATAGACAGTACGTGTGCCCGCCATGTACAATTGCATGAACCTGTCTCGATATTTATGTGTACACGTTCGTGTATAACCCAAGAGAATGATACACGTGTGCAATGAACTGTGCCATGACCGATTGATACTAAACACTGCTATTAAAATTAAACAACAACAGCAAAAGAATGGGACAAAGCACACATCCTGGCTATACCTACATGGCTACCCTGCAGGTAACAATGCAGGCTTTGGGCAGTTTCTGTGTGAAGTTTTAGGAAATTTGGACTAGTCAGGGTCGATTCAGAACAGTCAATGTTATGTTGGAAAGTTTCAATATTTTTTCGAAATTCTTTTGACCCATCCACCCACCCCAAATGTTGATTTTTAAATGCTGAATGACTATTCAATATGTCCTATACACTGAAGAACGCAGTAACATGCTTCATATGTAAACACATATATTTAAGGTCAAATTAGCTCTCCCAGCTCACGAGTTTTCAATGGCTTTTCCAGGCGTCTAGCATGCAACTTTGTAGTTGGGACAGACAGAAATTGCCAAGCACACAAGACTTTGTACAATTTTTAGTTTTCTAAGACACTCTAATTTACAAAATAACAAGAAAAGTGTGTCTTCCAACACAAATGCCCCTCCACCCCAACCGTCCCATAACTTGACACACTGCCACCCTCTTGATATGATAATTTATACGAGCTATCTGATTCTGTGGGACTATTCAGTTACATAACCATTGATTTGTTTAGTTAACACTGATCTTGACCTGTGGCACCCCCCTCCCTCTGAATTAAAACTGGTTTCACAGGGTAGGTGTTGTAATTAAATGTGAAGTGAAAAACAACAAGATCCTACAGAATGAAGTAGAAAGAGATGTACCACTTGAAAGCTACCTGACAAGTTTCATGACAATACACCAAGTCTAAATTGAGTTATCGTGATGACAAGCATTTCTTTTGTTTACGTTATCATAATGCATTTCTTTTGTTTTAGCCATATTGACCTTGACCTTTGACTGGTAACCCCCAAATTCAATAGGCTTCTTGGGCGTACCTCTAGCAAGCCACCTGTCAAGTTTTATGACAATCCATCAAGTCTTCCTTGAGTTATCGTGATGACAAGCATTTCTTTTGTTTTAGCCATATTGCCCTTGACCATTGACCTGTAACCCCCAAATTCATTAGGCTTCTTGGGGGTTCCACTAGCAAGCCATCTTTAAAGTTTCATGACAATACATCAATGCTAATTTGAGTTATCGTGATGACAAGCATTACTGTTGTTTACTATATCATAATGCTTTTCTTACGTTTTAGCCATATTGACCTTGACCTTTGACTGGTAACCCCCAAATTCAATAGGCTTCTTGGGTGTACCTCTAGCAAGCCACCTGTCAAGTTTTATGACAATCCATCAAGTCTTCCTTGAGTTATCATGATGACAAGCATTTCTTTTGTTTTAGCCATATTGACCTTGACCTTTGACCTGTAACCCCCAAATTCAATAGGCTTCTTGGGGGTTTCACTAGCAAGCCATCTTTGAAGTTTCATGACAATACATCAATGCTAATTTGAGTTATCGTGATGACAAGCATTTCTTTTGTTTACGTTATCATAATGCATTTCTTTTGTTTTAGCCATATTGACCTTGACCTTTGACTGGTAACCCCCAAATTCAATAGGCTTCTTGGGTGTACCCCTAGCAAGCCACCTGTCAAGTTTTATGACAATCCATCAAGTCTTCCTTGAGTTATCGTGATGACAAGCATTTCTTTTGTTTTAGCCATATTGACCTTGACCTTTGACCTGTAACCCCCAAATTCAATAGGCTTCTTGGGGGTTCCACTAGCAAGCCATCTTTGAAGTTTCATGACAATACATCAATGCTAATTTGAGTTATCATGATGACAAGCACTTCTTTTGTTTACGTTATCATAATGCGTTTCTTTTGTTTTAGCCATATTGACCTTGACCTTTGACCAGTAACCCCCAAATTCAATAGGCTTCTTTGGGAACCCACTAGTAAACTACCTGCTAAGTTTCATGACAATCCATTAAGTTTATCTTGAGTTATCTTGATGAAAGCATTTTCTTTTGTTTTAGCCATATTGACCTTGACCTTGTACATGTAGCCCTCAAATTCAAAAGGCTTCTTGGGGAACCCACTTTCAAACTAAATGCCAAGTTTCATGACAATCCATCAAGTCTATCTTGAGCTATCGTGATGAAAGCAAAAGTGTGACATACACACACACACACACACACACACACCCACCCCCCCACACACACACCCACACACGGAAGGACACGACAGAAACAGTATGCCCTTCGGCTTCGCCGGGGCATAAAAAGGGCTATTTCGGCTTTGTTGTGATTGGCGTTTGCTGTCCAAAAGTGTTTATACAAAGTACACGATCCGTGGGATTTTGCCATAGAGCTATATAAATTACTAGAGCACTAACTCAATGTACAAAGTAATGCCTGATGGGCGCATCCATGTTTGTGCACAAACCTACGGAGAACTCAAAATTTTGTACGGCTTTTGTACAGTTATCTGCGTTTGTATTCCATACTGGTGCATCATCAAAGCCGATATAATGCCCAAAACCGAAACGCTCAATCAGCAAATGAGCGTTTCATTTTATTCTACGCAAACAGCGCAACGTGTGCGCGTCCCTCCGTTGCAGATGCTTTTCTCTGTGACGGTTTTTGAACCGTCATGACGCACTTATAAGTTGTTTGCACATCTTCTACTTGCGCGTTGCATTTAGAGTACCACTTTTAAAATATAATCCATCTATTTTGATTGTGTTCTACAAACACGCACATAAATTCACAATGTCTGCACCCAGAGCGGCTTCAAAGCGTCTCCGCGCACAAGAATGAGGAGTTAGGGCTCTAGTAATTTAATATCTACATGTAGCTCTATGGATCTTGCACAAAAACACACACGTGGTGGCGGCCATATTTATCGCAAAAAAAGTGTGTCAGCGCTCCACTGGGCCCAATCACTTGTACACGAAAACTACTCAAAACTCAGGAGTTCAGGCTACACTGTACGTGGGTCCAGGGGGGTGACTTGGGTGGCTAACCACCCCCCCCCCCTCCCTACTCCCTGACTCATACGTGTATAGGCCTATATCCGTATACTGAACTCTTTGTGCAATGGAAACTAATCCAAAGTTTACTTAAGATCCCTGAATATCTTGACTTAATGCTCCAGGCCTTCGGTTCTTTTTCAGCATGATCAGCATGGACCATTCCTTCCTCCATGCATAGACGCAATGTTAAAACCACATATAACCACCCACTACCAGTACTACTACTGCTGCTGCGCTTGACCATCAGTGGGTTGTAGTGACCTCCAACCTCCCCAGTCAAGGGCAAGGTACAAGCATTATTGGTGACAGCTGCACAGCATCCGCAACCTGCTGAAGCCAGGAAAGCCGGCCACGAGGCCTGATTACTGGTCCAGGTGGCAAGCCGTTGCCCAAGGTGGAACTGGATGGCAGCATCAAGGGCAAGATGAGCAGGGGCAGGAGCTTGGAGGCGCCGAACATGACCAAAGGGTGTGTCACCTCCCTGAGATCTCAGACAAAATCCAAGCCCCATACGCTGCTGGATGATTGGGTTGGGAATGAAGTCGAACCATCGGATTCCAAGTATGCGACGCTGACACTGCATGTGGAAAGCATGCGTTTAGAGTGTCCAGGTTTCGGAGCCATAAAGGAGGGTGGAGAGCACCATTTTCGAATAAACATGTATTGAACGTGACGTACCGTGCCAGGATTGATGCATTTGTGGTTATGTTTGGGGTAATTAATAAGGCCTACTTGTGGCACAAAACTATGAAAACGTATAAGCACAGTTACATGACAGAAAAGTGATCACAGGAGTGGCCATGTATATAAAAACAGAATTCCGACATTAGCGAAACCATGCATGAAATTTAATTGGATCTAGTTTCGCATCCTTTAAAACTAAAAAATGTGCATTATAACCTACATGTACACCTGCACCTGCAATAACCCACATCTCGTATTCAGAGTTGTAACGAGTCACTGATTTTGTGACTCGAGTCGAGTCGAGTCATTTTAAAGAAGTGACTCAAGTCGAGTCGAGTCATTTTAAAGAAGTGACTCGAGTAGAGTCGAGTCATTTTAAAGAAGTGACTCGAGTCGAGTCGAGTCATTTTAAAGAAGTGACTCGAGTCGAGTCGAGTCTTTAGGTCAAGACGGTCGAGTCGAGTCAAGTTGAGTCACAATGTGTAATCGAGTCGAGTCGAGTCAAGTATTTAGCTCGAGTCAATTCAAGTCACAAATATTAAGCCTATACAATAAATAAACACAAGAGAGAAAGTCATTTTTGGCTTTTTAAATTTTACATTCGGGCTACTGCATGTGGCGGCACCACATTTGCCTCGTAATAAAAATAAAAAGGGGGTGCCAGCTGATCATCACTCAACTAATGGGGACACTGATCAAACCACGTACATGTATGTAAATGTATACATTATTCGCAAACATTCTAACGTGACGTGAACAAAAACAGTTTAGCTTTTATTTTTGGGACTCGAGTCTCATTAGCCTTCCTCGAGTCGAGTCGAGTCATTTGCTCGCAGTGACTCGAGTCGAGTCGAGTCATTTGCCCTTAGGGACTCAAGTCGAGTCGAGTCACCAAAAATTGTGACTCGAGTCGGACTCGAGTCGAGTCATTGACTTGAGTCATTACAACTCTGCTCGTATTTGGGTCATTCTACCGGGTTGGGGAACAATGTGTGACATATGACCATATTAAGAAAAGCATGAATGCCTTGCTAGCAGTTGCTCTATATGTTTGTTGTTGGGTGTTTCACTACTGCAGAAAGTTTTGAATCATTTCACTGTATTTTGCCAAAAATATGAGCAAAAAAATGTCATTTTGGACGTAACATTGACACCATGTCAGTGTGGCATCCAAATATGACAAGTGTACCTTTATTTAAAAATGTCTGCGAAACATTATATACCCAAATTCACTTTGCGTACTTCTTTTTTTATACTATACATGCAACACAATACTATACATGCAACACAATAAAAAAAGTTTGTTATGCCTTATGGTAGTCAGGTATCAATTGGAACAGAAATGATAGCTTGGTTGTGTGGACGCAACATTTACACGGTGTAAAACCCAAATATCACACTTCCATTGAGTGATTTTTACACCGTTACATCCACACTTGAGATATTGTTTCTGCTATATTTCAACCCTGACTGTACCAAAACAAAGGCTTTTCTTGGTGCTTAGGTGTCTAGTTGTAAATATGCAATGTCAGTTTGGGTAATATTTTACATACATTGTGTACGTGTAAAAAATGGCAAAAAAAGAAAATTTGGATGTAACATTGACACGGTGTCAATGTTACGTCCGAATTAATACATTTTTGCTGGTATTTTTGTACTTTCAAATGATTTCAAACTTTCTCAAGTACTGAAACACCCTAAGACAAATATTATGTTGAGCAATTGTTTAGAATGCAGTGATACTTTTAATAATTAATGCACTGCTTCCCAACCCGGTGGAATGACCCATTTGCTAATACCTGTAAATGTACAAAAGTGATCACAGGACGCTAAGCAAACAATGCTGAAGCCATGACATTCAGATCTGATTCCTGGTCTTTAACAACCAAAACAATATGAGCACCTACCGGTACCTGCACCTTGCTACTGAACTGTTACCAAACTCACATCACATACGATATAGATATATGTACACGTACATGTATGACATACACACTCGATCTGCCCCAGTAGGGAGATGGACAGGCACTATTCCAAATCCCATTATCTTTCCCTCCGTAATTACCCCCCCTCCCCTCCAAATGACCCCCTCCAAAATAGATCCCCCTCCTCTTTCCCCTCCCCACCCCGCCCCCTAAACTCTCTCTCTCTACCCCCACCCCTCTCTCTCCCCACTCCCCAAATATATCAGTTTTCTCCCCTCTAGCTCCCCAAATATATCTCTTCTCTCTCCGAGTTGTTATATTATAAGTGGGGGGTACGGCGACAAACCCCATATCTCCCTCTGTCTAGGCCCCAGACCAGGCTCTTACCAGTCGCCGTCTTGAAGATCTCTATTTAGACTCGTAGCGACTGGTATGCCTCCTATCAATACTTACAAATAAATTAAAAAAACACGTTTTCTTAGGTTTACATGTCTGAGTTTTTTACTTTATTGAAAACGGATGACTTAACCATTACAAACATGTAACTTTAACAAATATAATCTAATAAACATAGATTAAGAATGATGTCATCAGTATTATTAGCAAAGGGAAGCTTGCTTCCTCTCTAACTGTAATAAGTTTCATCGATAAGAATGATGTCATCAGTATTATTAGCAAAGGGAAGCTTGCTTCCTCTCTAACTGTAATAAGTTTCATCGATAAGAATGATGTCATCAGTATTATTAGCAAAGGGAAGCTTGCTTCCTCTCTAACTGTAATAAGTTTCATCGATAAGAATGATGTCATCAGTATTATTAGCAAAGGGAAGCTTGCTTCCTCTCTAACTGTAATAAGTTTCATCGATAAGAATGATGTCATCAGTATTATTAGCAAAGGAAGCTTGCTTCCTCTCTAACTGTAATAAGTTTCATCGATAAGAATGATGTCATCAGTATTATTAGCAAAGGAAGCTTGCTTCCTCTCTAACTGTAATAAGTTTCATCGATAAGAATGATGTCATCAGTATTATTAGCAAAGGGAAGCTTGCTTCTTCTCTAACTGTAATAAGTTTCATCGATAAGAATGATGTCATCAGTATTATTAGCAAAGGGAAGCTTGCTTCCTCTCTAACTGTAATAAGTTTCATCGATAAGAATGATGTCATCAGTATTATTAGCAAAGGGAAGCTTGCTTCCTCTCTAACTGTAATAAGTTTCATCGATAAGAATGATGTCATCAGTATTATTAGCAAAGGGAAGCTTGCTTCCTCTCTAACTGTAATAAGTTTCATCGATAAGAATGATGTCATCAGTATTAGTAGCAAAGGGAAGCATACTTCTCCTCTCGAGGTCAATGACATCTAGACATTGTGTTAAAAAATCAAACTACCTATGTACGAGGACCACAGTGATTGCAATCGCATTGAAATCTGTGTGTCCATTTTTCACCTGTAGTTGTGTCTATGCTAAAGATATTTACTATATGCGTTTTGTTTTTTTGAAAAAAAGTTAAGGGAAGGCGGCAGTGAAGTAATTGGGGATAAATAAGTACCAGATCGTAAAATTTTCTCAATACCCTAGCCCACCTTTTTCCAATGCCACAATTGTTTTTCAACCATGAATCGAAGTTCGGCGAAAGTACCCTCCCCTTTTTTTTTATCCTTTTGAAATGTTTTAAAAGAAACTTCCAACCAATGCCCAAACCTTGCTGCGTTTAACAGAGCCCTGTTTTCCCCTGTTTGTATATTTCATCACAGTCCTTTAAGCATTTTTCTAAATAACTTAATCTATAACGTTGATCTACCGTTACTTCTGGAATATCCCCATTTTCTTGCTGCCGCCGTGGTTTATAACTATTCGTCATTTTGTTATAGATTTCATGGTAATTTACAGCTTTTTTTTGGTACTGGAGGCTGCTCATCTTCAGGTTCATGTATTTCTAAAATGGGGAGTGGTGGTGGACTACGAAAACGGCGCTGAAGGGCTTCAACGTCATCCTTAAACTGTGGAGTCGCGGCCATCAGTCCTTTTACCTGTGCTAATATCTGTAGACATTGAGCGAACCCCGCAACACACCAGTCGCTGAACGAGGAAACGATTTCGTTTGCCTCGTTCAGACCCTCCTCAACGTGAGTCATCTCAATGGCCTGCCGTGGAATCTCCATAGTGTTTCTAAAAAGAGAGAGAACAAAAAAAATAATAATAAATAAAGTGGCATATATATATTTTCATCCTTTTTATGAAATGGTAATTTTGATGTAGTATTTGGACAAACTTTTGTTACAAATAGTAGTCATGATTGCTTTTGTATCAGAAAAATACAAATACTAAAAAGTTGAAAGTTATTTACAAAAAAAAATGTTATGTGCTTTGCAACTGCTCATATCCTTCCTCAAAAATCTAGTCGACATGCATTTGTGTGATAGTGCCCTCCAGGGTTGAAATTGTAAAAGGTTGTTGTGTGGAACGTGAGTCTTGTACGCGCTACTGCAAAATTGTGTCGTTTACTTCCGATTATTGTGAGTACCTTTCATACAATTTACGGGTAATATACCACACTAGTCAAGGGTGAATATTTATGTTTACCTTTTGATGGTGCAGACAACTTGTTTAGATTGCTGGATTTCACGTTGTGTCTCGATCGATTCCTCTTTTAGGATCTGAAAAAATAATAATGATTTATACAGTTAAAAGTTCACTTAAAAACTTTGTTACGTGCTGTACAGCTCCTCGCATACTTTTATTAAAAATTCTAGTAAAAACCATAGCTTATAGTTTACCTTTTCAGTGGGGGTTGCTTGATTAAAACAAGTGTAGATATTACTGCAGTTGTTGATGCTGCTAGGCTGATGAAAGTCTATCTGCTGGGTAGAATGTCTGTTGAATGGCAGGGCTTTTCATTTGTCTACTTATATAACCAAAAATGATTAGTCATGATCATAGTGTTCAGTAAGTGGTGGAAATTTTGGAAATCTCTAGAAAATTCCAAAATTTCCACCACTTATGAAACAATGTGATGACCAATTATGACTGATCAGTTTAATAGAACTGGGGTTTACACAACACACAATTGTGCAATGGGAATTTTCCAGTACAATTGTGCGTAATTGTACTGGGAAATTCCCATTTCAAGCATGATAGATTTTGTACGGTCAAGGCCGTTCAAAATCTATTCATATGCATTCTCATGCACTCTCGAAGAGTGTCAACTCACTTCCAATGTACATGTACTTGTAATTCAAAGTTGGCCCTCTTTATTCCCGAGTCTAATTTTGATGTCAGTGGATAAACATTTTGGATTTATTCAAAAAAAATTAAATAAAAAAAATATTATCTAGTCCATATTTGAATAGATAATATCTATATATATATTAAATGGAGACCAACTCAAAACCATCACCTAAAGGCTATTCGCGGTGGGTCAAGGCTGCATTGAAGAGTTACGTTGATCAAAATAATATAGAGATCGATGAACGAGAAAATTATACTCGTCGAGACTATATTCAAGCCATAAGGGCTGAAGAGAGTAAATTTAAAAACTTGAGAAAAAAGACACTACATGAGCTCAAACAGATTGTAGACGAACACAATCTAGAATACGTACCGACTGGTTATAATGGTCGATTTTTGAAAAAAGATTTATTCTCAGCGATCAAGAGATTTAAATCTCCCGAAGATTTTCAAGAGGCTGACTTCAGAGGTACGAGAAGGTTTAGAAATAACTTTCGAAACTGGGAACTGATTCCGAGACAGTTTAATAATGACGTTGAACTGTTTTTTCGCACTCACGAGCGACAGATCGAAAGCAAAGTCGTATCAGAACTGAGAGAACTCACTAACATTAAGGTTCAGATTGCGATTACAGTGAGATACGTTAAAAATGTACCTGATGGAGAACGGGTGACTGCTGAATTTACCTTTATCAGTAACAATGTGGTTATTTTGAGGGAGAGTCAGGTAAAGCAAATTCTTAAAGAAGCGATCGATCAAGTAAAAGAAAAACACGCGAGTCATACAAATCGAGGATCAGGTTGGGTAGTCGATAAAATACTCGCGTTTTACATTAACGTAAACCGTTATGCTCAAGCAGGAGGTAGTTCTTACATAGAGCTACCCGACTATCTCAAAAATAAAAAGGCGATTATCAACGTACAAAACAAAGACAACGAATGTTTGAGATGGTGTTTGAGGGCCGCTCTTGGTAAATATTTGGACAAAGTAAAACAGCGAATCGAAAACAACCCAAAATATCAGGTCCATGAAGAGAGAACTACGATATACAACACGAACGATGGATTGAAATTCGAAAATATAGACTTTCCCACACCAGTGGATCAAATGTCTAGGTAGAAAGACAAAATAATCTGTCAAAAAATGTTTTTGGTTATACTGAACAAGATAACATACATGTATTGGCATTATCTAAAAACACAGATCCTACCGTTGAGGCTATCGATCTGTTGTTGTTTTCCAACGGTGATAAGAGTCACTACTGTTGGATAAAACAATTTTCTAGATTATTTTATACTGTAACGGCAGATCGACACAAGAAATATTTTTGTAGAAGATGTCTGTCACACTACGGAACGCAAGAAAAACTAGACAGACACAAACAAGATTGTGAGGGAATAGACAAACCTCCGTCTAAAATCGTTTTCCGAGAACAACGTATTAAAATTTAAAAACCACAGATTTGCACAGGACGCACCATTTGTCATTTACGCTGACTTTGAATCGGTACTAGAAAAAACTCAGCACGATAAAAAGGAAAACACGCAAAAGACAAACATTCACAAAGCAAGCGGTTATTCGTTGGTAGTCGTTAGATGTGATGGTGAAAATATGTATGGAGAAACTTACAGGGGCAAAGACGCCACAACTAAGTTTGTAGAGCAGATGTTACAATTACAACGAGATATTAATTGCATATTTGCTAATCCCATACCCATGGAATTTACTGAGCGAGATAAAAACATCACGAAAAACAAACACGTGTTGGATTTTCGAGAAACCAATTTATCCCAATTACTCGAGCAACTGTCAATGCCAGAAACCCAAAAACCAAAAACAGAAAAACAAATAAAAGAACATCAGTACGAAAACAAAAATGGATTTATCGAGTCTAAATGTCTCGAATGCAAAAAGAAAATCAACAAATTTAGAAAGGTGAGAGATCACTGCCACGTCACGGGTAGATATAGAGGTGCCGCGCACGCCTACTGTAACACCAAGCTACGTGTTAAACCCGGTTGTACTACGATACCGGTCATATTACACAATTTACAAAATTACGACGCGCATTTGATCATGCAAGGCATTTCTGTTTGCAAAGGTAAAATAAACTGTATCCCTAGAAATTCAGAAAAGTACATTTCGTTTTCAATCGGAAATCTACGATTTATAGACTCGTTCAATTTTATGGCGTCATCGCTTGACAACTTAGTCAAAGCTTGTCCAAAAGAGTCGTTTACTTTACTGAGAAAACATTTTAAAAATTCGCCAGAGAGTTTAGACCTTTACTACAAAAAGGAGTTTACCCTTACGAATATATGGACTCGTTTGATAAATTTGAAGAGACCAGTCTACCACCAATCGAAAAGTTTTACAGCAGTCTAAAAGACGAAGGGATATCGCGAGAAGACTATGACAGAGCTCGGCGAGTGTGGAAAGAGTTTAAGGTAAAAACTTGGGCGAATATCACGACTTGTACGTGACTACCGACACGTTTTTACTAGCCGGCGTGTTTGAGAATTTTAGACGCGTGTGTAAAAAGAATTATAAGTTAGATCCGGCTAATTATTTCACCGCACCCGGGTTATCGTGGGATGCACTGTTAAAACATTCTCAGATAGAACTCGAACTATTGCAAGACGTAGACAAACATTTATTTTTTGAGAGAGCAAAACGAGGAGGCATGTCGAGCGTCGGTAGCGCGAGATATCACAAAGCAAACAATAAATATCTGCCCGACCACGATCCGGATAAACCAACGAGTTACGTGACCTATCTAGACGCTAATAACCTATACGGTTGGGCTATGAGCCAGTACTTGCCATACAAAGATTTTAAGTGGTTAAAGCCTAAGGAATTTAATACCGAGTATATCATGTCGATTGATAAAACGTCAGATACGGGTTATTTTTTAGAGGTGGACCTCGATTACCCAGCCGCTCTTCACGATTGGCACAACGATTACCCGCTAGCGCCAGAAAACATAATCATACCACAAGAATGGATGTCTGATTATCAAAACGAATTATTGGATACCGAGCCTAGTAGCAAAGTACCCAAATTAACCGGCACGCTAAAACCCAAACGCAAGTACGTTTTGCACTACATCACTTTACAGCTTTATATCGAGCTCGGATTAAAACTCAAAAAAGTACATCGCGTCTTGGGGTTTAAACAGAAGCCTTGGATGAAGTCGTACATCGATAAAAACACTCAACTCAGAACTAAAGCAACTTTTAACTTTGAAAAAGATTTTTTTAAACTCATGAATAATAGCGTTTTTGGAAAAACGATGGAAGACGTTAGAAATAGAATGGACGCAAAGTTACTCAGAGAGGATGAGCATAAAAGATACAAAATGATAGTGTCTAAACCAAACTACAAACAGACATCGATCTTTAAAGAATGCGAGTTGTCATTTGTCGAAATGTATAAGACTAAAACCGTGTTAAACAAACCGATCTACTGCGGAGTGAGTATATTAGATCTCTCAAAGACGCTGATGTACGATTTTTATTATAATCGAATGAAAGTGACGTATGGAGACCGAGTCAGATTACTGTATACGGACACGGACAGTTTACTCTTAAGCGTCTACACGGACGACGTATACAAAGATATGCAGCAAAACGGGCAACAATACGACCTTTCGAATTATCCGACGGATCATCCTTTGTACGACCCAACCAATAAGAAAGTGATCGGTAAATTTAAAGACGAGTTTGGAGGTAAAATAATCAAAGAAGTCGTTTGTATAAGACCTAAAATGTACTCGATTTTAACCGCTGACATCAACTTGAAAAAAGCCAAGGGAGTCACAAAATCGGTCACCTCTAAGAAATTAAAACACCGACACTATTACGACTGCATCTTAAACAAGAAATCTCATTACGAAACCATGACTCACATTAGATCGGAAAATCACATCCTTTACACCGTATCTCAAAATAAACTGTCGTTGAGTCCGTTGGACACAAAGAGGTACATTTTACCGGATGGAATACACACGCTCGCTTATGGTCACCGTAATCTAGATATTAATTAGGCGGTAATTGCGTGTCCTCGGGTACGACTTGAAGCTCTTGTCTCACAAAACTCCTTTTGGGCCGTCTTGCAGGTAATAAAGAGTAGGACCCGTCGTGACTTTTTTACCTTCAATCATTTTAAATTGACTCGTTCTTTTTTCCACGTTGAAGATGTCTACGCTCCAAATGGGATCCGTGGCTCTTTTCGCAGTCCCACCCTCTTGCTCACCCGGGTAATATAAATATCTAACCATAGCGTCTTGCGGTAATTGTTGCTCTTTTGTTTTAACGGGGTTAGCCGGCGATTGCCGGACCTGTTTTAGTTTAACCGCCTCTGACGGCGCTTTAGCTATTAATCTCGTCGTTTCATCGTTTATAGCTTTGATCACGCTGGGTAATCGCTCGACCCATTGCGTGTTTCTACTCTCGGGATTTAACATTTCTTGAGCGTACTGATGACCAAACAGTCTCTCGGCTAGCGTTCGATTAAATCTTTCTACGATACCCTGCGATCGGTGGTTTCCGGGTTCGCCGACGATAATCTCGACGTTTTTTGAGGCCATCCATTTTTTAAAAGCGCCTTTAAATTCGGTACCGGCGTCTACTCTCAACGTTTTAGGGTAACTCAAAGGCGACCTCGCGTAAATCTTGACGATAGCATCTCGCGTGGAATCTGCCGTTTTAGAAACCAAAGGTTCTGCTTCGTGGTATCGACTCGCAACATCGACAACCGTCAAAGCGTATTTATAAGTCTTGCGTTTTACTTTATCCCAGGGTAGGTATAGCACATCCATTTGGTGAAAGTCGTTTGGTGTTTCAAACTCTCGCGATGTACTCGTAGGCCTGGGTACATACGCAGGACCCGGTAGATAAATTTGCCATATCGCTTGTTTTTTAAGCCAATCTCTGATTACCTTTTTATCGATTTTGGTTTTATCGTGTAAATGGTCGACGGCGCTTTCACCTCTCCAATAACCGCTCGGGCTATAATACAGTTTAGATAATGTTTGCATATTATTTAATATAAAAGACGTTTATAATAATATGGCTAGCGTTGCTATGATGATAGGAGGCGCGATCGTCAACGCCTTAGCTTTTACGGGTTCAAACTTTTTCTTTTCAAATCTGAAACAGAGCGACGAGGAGCGTAAGAGACACGATTTAGCGATAGAACAACTCTCAGCCGCCAAAGATAAGTGGCAACGAGAACGAACGAAATATCTAGATTTTCTAAACGAACGTATCAGAAAACAAAATGCCTCTAAAGAAACATTTTCTAACGTAGACCGAGCGTTGCGTTACTACAACGAGGTGAGTGGACAATCTACCGAACTACCCGTAGGACTGCAACACGAACCCAAACTCGAAGATTTTTACGAGCCTAGCGACCAACAAATAGAAAAAGAACTGGTGTTTATCGCGGGAGGAACGCTATTGGTGGGCTTCTTGGCTTACAAATATCTTTAAATTTAAAACTCGTATAAATAAAATGAATGCATATGGAAAAAAGCTCAATCCCAGCAGGCTATTAAAAATACCCAGATCTATCAAGGGTGAGAGAAAAGAGGTGGTCATTACCCACAATCCCAGTAGTATATCGGCGGGGCAAACGCTGAGGGTCAAGTTTCCTCAATTGGGTGTAGACGACGTGATCGTACCCGGCACTTGTAAACTAGCTTTCAATTTAGAACTCGAAGGTGGAAGCGACAACAATAGAACTATTTTTGGCAATTTAGCCAGAAATTTAGTCAGCGAAATCAGCGTCAGGCTTCAAGGTCACGAAATTGTGAGTTATCGTCACGCCGACGTGTATCACAACTTTAAAGACAATTGGATCAACAGCTCGACGACTCGAAACATGGCGTACTCGGGCATAGAAAAACAAAATGTCTAAACTAAGAACTGGGGCTGAAGATGCTAACGCGGGCGCCAACAACGGTAAGGATCAAGCTATCGCGGATGCCTATGGTAACAGATATTGTATTCCCTAGACATTGACATACTGACTTCGCATCACCCTTTTACCCCAGCGGTTTAAAACAACCTCTGACGTACGAGATAAAGTTTAACGATCACGATAAAGTAGTCAACAGTTCAGATACGGCGGCGATGTATTCTATCTCAGACTTGTCTCTCGAATACGAAGTGGTGACCAACAGAGACCTAGCTATCACCATCAGGAATAAACACAAGGGGTTAATGCAATATCTGTTTGATAAAATCCACTCGCTAGAAGTTAGATCCGTCAACAAATCGGACACGCTTTGGAACGTCAGCGTCAATCAACCCATCAGGAGTCTCAAGGGTATTTTGTTTTTGTTTAAAGATCCCGCGGTCAAGAATCCGCAGCGATTTTACAATCCAAAAATAACCAAAACATCGGTGACCGTAGAAGGTAAACCCAATCAACTCTACAGTCAAGGAATGTTTCAGTATCAACACTGGAATGAAATCAACAAGTTCTTTGGAGACAGCGATACCGAAAGCGGGCGTGGAGTAGCTAAAGACTTAAATTTGACGGGTTTTGACCTCGGAGACTACCTAAAAGACAAGTACGGTCTGTGGCTCGATTTTAGAAGTAACGACGATAATTCCGCTCACGGATCCGGTAGGAAACTCGGAGACGGAGGAGGCATCAACATTCAATTTAACAGAGAAGCCGAAGGTCAAGGTGACCTCACGATGTACGTCTTTTTGGTCATGGATGCTCAATTGAACTTGGAAGACGGGAATTTTAAATCTCTGTTAAGTTAAAATGACACAACCGCATTGCGCTTTAATCGTCGGCAAAACAAATTCGGGCAAAACCAAATGGATTTTGGATCTGTTAGAGTCAGACTATAAAAATACATTTGAGGCGATAGTCATCATTTGCCCTACCATATTTAAAAACAAAACGTACATCGAAAGAAAGTGGATTCAAGCAGATCCCGAGGTATACCTCTGCGATCCGGAATTGTACAAGATGACGCTCAACGAAGCGATCGATTTTTACAGGAAAATATTCGAAGGTGTTGCCACGTTGTTTATCGTGGACGATTGCTCTTCGGATCAAGAGATTAAATATCGTAAAAGACGTGCGCTTTAAGCAAGATGGCATTTAGCGGAAGACACGTAAATCACAGCTGTTGGTTACTGACCCAAAAGTACAACAGCGTTTTAAAAGATTATAGAGAAAACACGGCTTGGTTGGCATTATTTTACTGCAAAGATAAAACATCGTTTGATCAAGCGTTAGACGAAAACGACGTCGTACCCATTGAACAACGAGATTATATAAAACGACGTTTGAGAGATGTGAAATATAGTAAATTGGTCGTATACACCGAACCTCCAGTTAGTTACGAGCTACTTGAGTAGCTAGTTGAGTAACAATTAATAGCTAGGTGAGTAACAATTAATAGCTAGGTGAGTAACAATTAATAGCTAGGTGAGTAACAATTAATAGCTAGTTGAGTAGCAACCTATTTAACAAGCTACACATGTATTACAATTTGTTAATCAACAAACGTCAACAAAATACATTTTGTTGTAAGTAAATGATAGCAATATTCGAGTATTTGCAGTTTTTAGCTATTATCATCATATCGCTTAATCTATCGTTTTACACCTACGAATACCTTTGCTTTTGTAACAAAGTTGCAACAGCTACAACAAAATTAAATTCCTTTCTAATTAAATGGAGGACCTAAAACTGACTTTAACGAACGAACAAGATCACAACGCAGAACATAAAGATCGTTTGTGCGGTGTCGTAGCAGCCGGAAACTCTAGAAAGTACTTGGGAAAGGAATACACCGTTAAACATATCGAAGCTCTTGACAGTAAAGAACTCGAAAAGCTGTATCATCTGTACGAAACTAAATTTGGAAATGAAATTGTTAAAACCGTTGGTAAATACACTTTAAGTCTATTTTCGAGAGTGTTAGCTGTGGTTACACCCGTACAAGTTTTAGGATATAACGTCACTATAGATTCTGAAGAAGAACTCACCAACGACTTGAGTTCTGATCCTATTATAAGTGCGAGTATGGCTGGTATGTTGAGCGACGTTTGTTACAAGTACGGAACTTTAATATCACCCTAGTTGCTACGATTATCACAACAAAACATTTGAAATTTAATAAACCTAATATAATAAATGGAAGATCAGAAAGCAGCGACAGCAACGCCTGCAGCTCAACCAGCAGAGACAGAGACGCCCCAACCGATAAAAACAACGTCGTCACCGACGGTAACGAGAGTGACCAAGACTAAAAATCCTAAACGAATTCAGCAGGGTAAAGCTTTAGCCGAGCACAATAGACAGATGAAATTAAAATTAGCAAAAATGAACGTAACATCGGACGAAGCTACGAGCTCACCAGACTACAACTCTTGGGTGATGTGGGGGGCTATAGCGTCTATAATAGGGGTGGGGCTGCTGGTAGTAAAAAGTAAGGCAACTGCGCCGGTAGAACAGCCAGTGCCGGTAGTCACGCAACCCACTACACCCAGCGCCCCCAAAACGCTAGACATGGAATAAACCAGCAATTTAAAAATTGTTATATTAAAAACGATGAGTAACTTTGACACCAACGGAATAGCAAATACGATTTATCACGGAGCCGTCATATCGGGTCTTTCGATGGGATACGCCATGGTAGGAGCTAAACTACTCAAAATGAAAGCGCCGGATTTAAACAAACTAAGCGTAGAAGATGCGGCTAAATTGACGGGCATTATAAGTGGAGCTCTGGCCACGCAAAATTGGTTGGTGACCCAGGGTATACTACCGGGCAGTATAATGAAAACGGCATAATTTAAATAGGTTTATTAAATAAATGGCTGAGGGAGGATTTGACTTTGACCCCGTTGATGATTACGATTACGATGGCGATGATGATGTAGCAGAGACCAATTTGGACGACAACTTTGATACTCCTGTACCACCAATCCTCACTACCGACATAGATGACGTTTTAGATCAAGGAAGAAGCATGGTCACTAATGGTCGCGTTGATGAGTTTTACGATACTTATAACATATACAATAAACCAATCTCTCCGAGATACGAAACATTTATTCTCAAACCAGACGGTTTATTTTATGACACTGGTAAAGGCTTACTAAGGTTAACGGATCAAAGAAAACCAGACAGATTCTTGACTCTGAGGACTATAGAGTTAAATGTAAGAAAGATGGGTTTAAACGGTAGAGATTTTATTAGAAAGGAATTAGGCTTTACGCATTACGAACGTAAGACACTCAGTGACGATCAAAGTCAACAACTGCAATCAATACAACCCGAGAGTATCCCCATGACAGAACTACCCAGAGTCACCGATGAGGTAATCGAGATTATAGACGATTTAGAACAAGACACCGGCGCTCAAACGGAAGGATTGAATTACAGAGAACTCCAGGGTTTAGACAAAACTCTTCAGACGTTGAGAGGTAACCTAGAACTTAATTTAGCGCGTCTCACAGAACTAGACCGAGAGATTGCAGCCACGAGACAAGAACTTGACGAATCTCACAGCGAGGAGGGTCGACGAGAGTTAAACGATAAATTGAGCGACTTGAACGTTGAAAGATCCGCCAGATTAGAAGCCGCAAAAGCCAACGAACGAGGGCTCAAAAGTCAGATCGCTAGATTCAAAGAAACGATTAATAAAATATTAGGCGACGACACGACTCTGGCGGAAAAGATCAGAACTCTGTTTAGAGAACAAGGTGTGACCATAGTGAGTATTTTAGCCGCTTTTAGTTTAGCCATCAGCACGATAGTGAGTAGCATCGTCGCTAGCGTGAGAGGTGCGGGTGCCCCACCCGCGCCATCGCCAACACCTGCACCAACACCAACACCAAAAGGTGGTATCAAAGAGTGGATTTCAAAACAACTCGCTAATTTTGCATCTGCTCTTCAAAAACTGGGAGTGAGCGCGTTGGGTGCTCTGCCGGGTATCATAGGCAGCGTACTCAGTTGGATATTTAACGCGCTGAGTAAGTCCGTATCGTGGTTGGCCGAACACGTGTGGGCTTTGTTTTGGGGGGGGGAGCCTTTGTGTTTGCGTACCTGCAAAAACGATGGTAGTAATAGTTGTAATCGTTTAAACAAAAATAAGCCTTACCAGCCAGATGTTGGTAAGGCTTATTTTGTCTTGTGAGATTAGAGTGTGACTTATCGCATTGCCTCGTAAGCTAAAATACCCATGCTAACGATAGCAAATATTCCTACCGTCAACGATAATTTTTCGTCTTGGTGAGTTTGTAGTTTCGTGGGCTCCTTTGTTAAAACTGTAGGTGCTGGTGTTGGTGAGGGTGTTGGTGCTGGTGCTGGTGTAGGTGATACAACATCGTTCGTCATAGGCTTTAGTGGTGTTGGTGGCGCGACGTCATCGGTGTCATCAAAAGAGTCGTCCGGTTGAGGTTGTGAGTTTAAATCTGGCACCAAACCAGTGTTCATACTCTGGGTAGCGATTTGAAGATTGTTGTTATAGCCGTCGTGCGTTCCAACCCTCAAGTTCATATCCGATGGAATTAAATACAACCCCGGTTTCACGACAAAATTTAAAGGCGTTCTGGCATACTGCAAAGAGTCTTGAAATTGATCGATACTCGTTTCCATGTCGTCTGCTGCATTGATGATATCTTCAACGATGACGTTAAATTGTCTCTGAGCGTCTAATCCGGTTCCCGGTGATAATACGCTCGTTTTTGTTTGAGCCTGCGCACCGAGTAAAGCGTACACGTAAGATCTAATTGATTCGTTGATCTTTATGATTCCCGCGGAGGTAAACGAACTCGTGTTGGGTATAAAATCTAACCAAGCCTTTTGTACCGATTCATTTTGTTCGATGTAAATAACCGTCCAAGGAACGTAAAGGCTTCCACTCTTTTTGGGACTGTCTAGACCGTGGTAGCCGCCGTAAAGAACGTTGGGTTTGTTGGGTAGTGCTTTATCATATTCACCAACCGCCACAAACTTGCCTTTATTAAAGATATATGAGGTACCTAAACCGTTAGATTTTGTGTCTCTCGTCTGTTTAAAAGACTTGTTTTGATCTATGCCAAACAACAAACAGGTATCGGTAAATGCTCTGTGATTATAACTGTTGTCTAGAGCGTTAAATGCGTCATCTCCCGGTAAAGGAGCGGCAATGTCGTACAGGATCTTTCTAACCGTAAAATATAAATGAAAGTTAAAGATGGCCCAAACGTAACGGTTGCTCGCATTGAAAAGATCGAATCCAATACCGCAGCCCGTAGTAGCGCAGTAGATCGCAAAATTTAACTGATTTTGATAAAACGACATGGGGTGTGATTTCCAACGATCTACATCCTCGTCCGTCTCAACGTGAGGCAATTTATAGTCCGAGGTTAAGTCGGGAAACATGGTTAAAAACCCGTTGGTATTATTAACTATGACCTCCAGTTCACTGGGTTTAGTGCTGTTTAAAAACTTTGCTTGGGGTGCAGCTTGATGTTTTAGCTCGTTTGCCTTGGCTACATTTTGATTTACTTGTCTCGTTACCTGATCGGCTATCGATTGTATCTGCTTTTTTAACGACTTAAAATCACTCATTATTTTAGTTTCAGTTTTAATATAAAAAGACTTTAAAATAAATGCATTCGTTTCACTTGTTTCAAAATGAGCAGACGTTTAAATTAGAAGACGTCGTAGATAATTTAAACGGTCAAAAATCTATACGCGTAAAAAGGGTGTTGTTTAACGCCGGATATTTTAATATTTCCAGCGCCACGGAGATTGATTGGTTTACGCAAATAGATGGGAGACCCGCGTTTACCACAGATAAACCTCCCCTCATACCTGAGGAGTTTCTTTCAGATGTACACATAACAACGCCGGATAGAGATTTGATAGAGCGATTGTTACCCGATATACCATACCACTATTTAGTTAACGATGAAAATGTTTTACAACAAACTATAAACGATCTTATAAAAGCGTACGAAGACGATAGACTAGAATCCGTTTTAGAATCAAACAAAAGAAAAAGAGCTATTATAGCTGAACGGCGAGGGTTGATTTTAGCCGCCATGAATTCAGAAATAACAAAAACTGAATTAGAACTAAATACGCTTCAATCTTTAGTAAGAATATTATTTGTTAGAGAAAGAAAAATCTTTGAAGGTGAGGAATTGGCTTTAAAGTTTATTGAAGGAGAAATGGGTGCGAGCGAGTTGAGCGAGTTGAGAGATAGTAGAGAAGCAGGAGTGATTATAAGAGGAAGTCTTATCGTGACGGGTGATGATTTCGATTTTATTCCTCCGAGTCATTTAGAGCCGTTGCCACTCGGAAGTATCGGTTCGGTCATCATACCACCGGGGTGGTACGACGTCGATTGGTTCGATTTCATTTTAAATTCTATACCCGGGGTAAGTTTTCGAGTATTTAGAGAATCTAAAAAGGTGACGTTGGTGATAACCGACGTAAATCTCAAGTTGCGTTTAAACAGAGAAGTATCTCGATTACTCAATTTACCCAAAGGAAGACTGGTACCCAAAGTGGTGTACACGGGATATTACGACGTTAATCCGTTTAAATTTTTGTTTATTCGCTGCCCGCAATTAAGTACGAGTGAAAACTTTTTTAATGGTCGTCCTTCTGACATCTTGAAAATCGTACCCGTGGGTACGCGCAAACCCGAGCCTGATAGAGTCGAGGATTTCAAAAAACTTAAAAACGGTATAATCGACAAACTGACATTTTCTATCAGCGGTGAAAAAGGACAGGTATTCAACAATAAGGGTGAGGGTATCATTATCGAGTTGGAGATCTTTTAATTTTAAAATCTTTTTATATTAAAAACATGAGTGTAGATGGTAAGGCGTTATACCCCGATATTTCTGGAGATGTACTCCGATTAAATAGTAACGAAGAAACAAAAGTGTTCAGACTTAAAAAGATTGAAGAGATTCGATCTTTAATCTTGAAAGAGAGAGACCACCGAGAGCGCACTTATAAAAAAATAAAGAGAATGATCGACACTATTCATTACGTAGAGATAGGATTAGAAGGATTGGGGGCTATAGCGGGGGCTGTCAGTATTCCCGCTCTCTTGGGTGTTATATCAGCCCCCGTTGGATTGGTGCTAGAAGGAACGTTTATAGGCGCTTTTGGTGTAGATATTCTGCTTAGAATCGCGTCTAAGCGATTATCCACCAAGCTGAAAAAGCACGACCAGATTAAAATATTAGCAGACTCCAAACTTAACACGATTGAAGAATACGTGTCTCAAGCCATCAACGACGGAGATATATCGCACGAAGAGTTCTTATTGATTACGAGAGAGCTCGGAAAATTTAACGAGCTTAAGCAAAAAATTAGAACAAAGACCAGCACAAAGCTTCAAAAAATTAAAAACGATACAGACTTTGAAAAAGAAGTTAAAAAACGGGTAGACGAACGGCTGGCAAAAGAAAAAAAATCTCTTATCGAAAAACTTACAAGTTCAAATTCTCGGTAAATAAACATTATGAAAGCGATCCGCCGAGTTATACCTCTATTTCACCTCTTAGGGCAACACCCTCGGCCCCGCCTTTATTGTAGTGGTCATCGTATCTTTTTAGTGCTTTATTAAATTGATTTTGAGTCACTTTAAATACATCTTTAACTCGTTCTTTGTTCCATCCAACGACGTGATGATAACACGCCGCTATTAACGACCGTTTTACGCATCCGTTTCCCCTCAATGTTTTGTAATTAACGAGCTCGTTATATTTATTGATTGTTTCTTGGACATCTTCTGAGTCTTGCTCTGGACAAACAGAAAATATAAGTTTCTCCACAGTTTTTCTTTTGTTTCTTTTTAAAGTTGACCAATTGATACGATCTTCTTGCGCATTTTCTGCCGAAAAATCAAAGTAACGTGAAACTATTTCACCGCACGTTTCACAAACTAAAAAACCATTCTCGATGATTATATGATGATCGCACTGATCTGTTTTATTAGATAGCTCGAGGTTCATTTATTAAAAATGATTTATTTGTTTAAATAAAGTTTTTAAAATAAAGAGATAGTAAGAGCCTGGTCTGGTGCCTAGACAGAGGGAGATATGGGGTTTGTCGCCGTCCCCCCCCCTTATAATATAACAACTCGGAGAGAGAAGAGATATATTTGGGGAGCTAGAGGGGAGATATATTTGGGGAGTGGGGAGAGAGAGGGGTGGGGGTAGAGAGAGAGAGGGAGGGGCGGGTGGGGAGGGGAAAGAGGAGGGGGATCTATTTTGGAGGGGGTCATTTGGAGGGGAGGGGGGGTAATTACGGAGGGAAAGATAATGGGATTTGGAATAGTGCCTGTCCATCTCCCTACTGCCCCCACACACACTTTGCTGCTGAGACTCAGGTCACTGGCCAGGCTTGCATAACAGCGGTCACAAAGGTGTCAAGGACTTGCCACAGGCAAAGTCTATGGGGATTACACACATGTTCATCTACAGTATACATACATGTACCTGTACAGTCGACTCTCGTCAGTACAAACTCTGTTAATACAAAATTCTGGTTATAACAAACATAAAGCCTTGGTCCCGACTGAGCATTTATGTGCACAATGAATGGGACTGATGTTCCTCATATACAAAATTCTGATATAACAAACAATTTGGCTAGGTACGAACGAGTTTGTTATAACGAGACTCGACTGTACATGTAGTCACAGGGGCCCCTCTTTAATGTTTGTAAAGTTAAAGGGAAGATACAACATTTGCAAACATCACAAAACGAAATGATCAAATTATCACGAAATACCTTACTAGACTATTAGGGAATGACAGTCTAAAGCATCCTGTAAAATTGTGGCTCCTGGTGTGCTGTCATTTAAAAACAATTTTTATTTTTCCAACGCTGGTCGGCTATTTTCAAAAACTAACTTCATATTTCTTATATATTTAGTTATTCCACATTTTCCTTTGCAATTGATTTCACACCTGTGAACAGTACAAGCCAGCTAAATTGATACTCTGGCGATACAATTCCCTAGATAAGTTTAAAAATTGCTCCATTTCATCTTAAGTGGGGTCAATGAGCCAAACTACAAGAATATTGGTTTTCTTGGTTTTTCATTCACATTTTTTGGGCCCTCCCCCCACCCTGCAAACAGGAGGGCAGGGGTTATGAGCGAACATCTTGTCGTCTTCATCATCATCTACATGTACGTGTATGTATATAAGAGAGAGTTTAACTCGGCCTCCGAGACGATGTTTGCTCATGAAAGGATCCGAGACCGCATGTCTCCCCAACTATATCCCCCATTTACATTTAGCTCCCCACAATTTCATCCCTGACACTACGCCCTACCCGATCTATAATCGGGTAAATCAGCTTGTTTTATTATAAACTTCCCCCCCCCCTAAAAAACGTAGTCAACCAAAAATGATTTAGCTTCCTCAGAAAAAAAAAGGTTGTTTGACTGCTACTTTTTCTGTGTGAGACAAGCTGTAAGGGCCCTGTCGCACTTCTGCGTATCCTAATTCCTTATGAGTTGCGCATTGACATTTTTTTCATATGCAGTCGTATGCACAATACGCACCTCATATGCATCTCTATCGTTTTGTGTAGGTTTTATGTACGCAGATATACGCAAGGTACGGCCCAGTACGCAGGATAGTTTTGGGCATGCACAAAACTACGCTGCGTACGCTGTTACGCAGGTCATAAGTTATAAATACGCAGCGCATCGGTCCCGCATCGGTCGAGTGCATTACGAGTACGCTATGTGTTCGTGACGCACCCCGTCAGCATATGAGCCGCCTGTATTGGACGTATACATAGCGTACTTGCAGCGCAGATGCAACGCACGCTGGACGGCGAGCGGCGGAAATGCGGCGGGAATACGCTCAGAAGTGCGTCAAGCATGCGGTCGGCATCAGTCGGGTGCGTCCGGAATACGCTCGGCATGCGCACTGCATACTGACCTATTCGCAGCCCGAAAAATAATGTTGTGCACTGCATACGCAACTCATACGCTTCTCATACGCAATGGATGCGCTGAATTCGTTACTTGTACGCTAGATGTGCGTCGCACATAAGTCAAAGTGATCAAAACATTTCGACGTTAATTGAGCGTACGGCTGCGTATTGAAAATTGTTGACAAGGAACTCATAAGGAATTAGGATACGCAAAGGTGTGACAGGGGCTTAACGTGATACAATTGACTGCAAATTTGGGATTTGAGATGGGGTGTGCATGTACATGTAGTATGAGAACCAGGTATCTGATTGAAAAACCACGGGTACCCGGTAAAGAAACCAAACCCCAACATTCACATCCCCAAAGTTGCTGTTCAGATTGTTTATAAAGGTCCGCACGATAATACTACCACATCTGTGCTTCCATGCAGCAAGATAGCATGTACAGTGAGTTTTATTATACACATGTATACATACATGTATAGCTTTACTTTGTAAACTGCAACTTTCACGAGCGACAGAAACATGAAATACGTATACATCAGTGTACATTTGTTTTCCTACCAGTGTGTGTAGGGGTTTTCAATTTTAAAATATCCCACAAATGACATTCAAAACCTTTCTTTCTCATTGTCTAAGAAGTTACTTTCGGTCAAAAACAAATTCTGCTTCCGATTACATAGCATTTGAAAACAGGGTAGGTACAAATGTACCCCGTAGGTAGGGAATTTTTGTGGGGGGGGGTGCCAATTATTTTGCGTACGATCATGTGGAGGTGCGAGTAGTAAAGGGTAAAAGGTAGTTGGTTTTCATTTTTTTTTCCCCTCATTTTTTTCACCCCAAAAATTAGGGTAGGAGTTGTCAAAATAGGGTACCGTAGCCGCAAGCAGAACTTCTTTATTTTTTTGCCTAATTCATAAAGTAATTGGTTACGGGTGCCAGATTCCATAATCTGGAATCGGATCCTGACATTAACGGTCGGGTACTCGGTTCCGTTTAACAGCCTTAATCATTCAGGCTATATTCTTGGCCTAAGCTTAGGAATTCTAAAAAATTCCCAACTGCCAAAGCAGCACAAAAAAGTACAAAGTTGTGCAGGTTGGGTGATGCATTCAAATGCCAATTATCATTGTGTCAACAATGACCTCGCCAACTTGCCCCGGACCAACAATGGTGGAATAACCCTGATTCTTCTGTAGGTCTACAGATCACAAACACAATAGTCATGTCAGGAGAAGCCCTGTTCTAGCTTAAAAATACATTTTTACACTGGAACCTATATTTGTAAGTAGTACTTTGACATTCAAAGTCATATTTTATAAAAATTGAAGGAAGATTATGCCTACGTGATGGATGAGCCATTGGGCCACAAAAGGCTTAGGCTAATATCACAATGTTGTCATTGTTTTGATTTTCCATTTGGTTTTAATATTATTAAAGGGAATATACATCATTTGCTTTTGCTGTAATTTTCAGAAATGGATGGAATTGGGGGGTTGGAAATATATAGCAAATATAGTTACACTGACTTTTTTGAGGTTTTGGGTTCGAAAATGCTATAAAAACCAAGAAAAACAATCATTTTCCTGTAGTCTGGTTCCCTGACTCCATATAAGAAGAAACAGAGCAGTTTACATGCACATGTACATTGGGGAATTGTAAGGCCAGGGAACCGTTCTAGCTGGCTTGTACCCGTTCATAGGTTTGTAATCAATTGCAACAAGTGCGATGGTCAATTGGGGCCAGTATTTGAAAAAAGCCAGTTTTTTTCCAACGCTCATCGGCCGATCAGTTGGAAATTGATACAAAAAAATACCACTTTTCTTGAAAATGACAGTATACCACGTGCCATGATTTTACAGGATGCTTTACACTGTCATTCACTAACAGTTCAGTAAGGTATTTCAAAATGATTTGGTATTTTTTTTTTGGATGTTTGCAAATGTTGTATTTTCCCTTTAATAGGGTAACAGTGCCAGTATAACATGTACTAGCAACAATACTGAGGTTTGGCTAGACTTCTTGATGATATCTGGAGACAAGTTAAATGCATACAATTTTTGGGATTGTTACTATGTCCTCATAATTATGCAAGCTTAATTAAATAAAAAATAAGCTTAAGAAAATGATCAGGCCAGGTGCTTTTTAATGCATTAGCCTTTACAAAAAAAATACGACCCGAACTACATGTACGCCCCGTGAAAACTTAATTTTCCTATATACGTCGTGTACACAGACCAGAATTGAATAATTAATTAGCCATAATTCCCAAACCCTTTGACCTACATGTACCATGTATGTACAGTCATCAAATTTCCTGGGTATGTTCATGAAGAGTTGCTCTATGCATGTACTAAGTTTCCAAATTGTTCATCACTCGACATGCTCGATGGCCGAGATCTTACGGAGGGGCGGAATACCCCCCCCCCCCCCTCCCCCGGCTGAGAGATGGTAAAAAAAAACAGGCCTAAATGCATGTATTACACGTGTCCATGATATCAAAAAGATGAATTAAAGGAGAAACTGGGACCAAATTCCGGAAGATGAAATGCAATTTAAATTTGTAACCCCGGTGGTAGTGTCTTTCCACACTACAGGGTACAGAAGTGTGACAATGGATTGGGAAATGAAGTGGGACATGTGTACCATACCAGTATCAAGTTGTTTAAAAATGTATACCTTGTACATGTACCACATGTACCGTATCACCCCAGAGGTCGAATTTTATGAAAGAATCCACTGGTTCACAGGGCCATATTATCTCTTAAAATTTACTGAACCCAAACACATCCCCACTGTCCATGTACATGTACCAGTAGATCATTTCAGACTTCACGCCTGATAGGTTTTTACGGCATGGCTATTCACAACAATACCCGGTATGCTTGCTTTATACTATGAGTGGATAGTTAATTGCAAGGGGCCATTGTGAAGAGTGCAGTTAGGCTTCCTAAGCTGATTTAATTGTTTTGCATCGTAAAAGTCAATAGTCAGTGTCATAAATTCTCAAATAAAAGTTAAAGTTATAAAGAACAAAAAAAACTTACCCTTTCTCCATGCTATAAACTAGCAACAGTGTTTTCTTTCTACTTGCCATTTAGGCTACCATTCTAAAAATAAATGTCCCACAATTTTCTGCATTTTTTCCCTAAAGCAAAGCACTTGTCTTATAGAACAAATTTATGTAAAAAGGCCCAAAATTCTTTATATTTTTGGAAAATATGATTTTTTGTTTCCTTTTCAAAGTTGCCCCCAGTCCTAATTCATTATTGTCTCATGGCCAAAATACGTGTGACTGCTAAGGAAATGAAAAATATGTAATTAGCATACATATAATGACTAATCAGGGTACAGCATGCAAAGTTTTAAAATAATCACGATGCCCACTTTATTCTTCTAAAATACACAGATCACCATTTTGCTAAACTTATTTATGCAATATAATTTTGTAAAATCAGGAATCCTATATTGTTGGTAACTGAAATTGTTGTTTTATTATTTGGCAATAAGTTAGTCAGAATCTTTTCTATTTTCTTGAATTAACAAACTTATGGGCAATTCCACGGTAACGGAAGGACGTTTTCACTCATTAAACAAAATTTCAAATGTGTGTATCACAGACACTGTTCATAGTTACAGCAAACAAATGTCACAATTGTATTGCTATAATGCTACTTTCATTTTCCACACTTTTGGGGGGCATGAATGCCTCCCGTTTATGAATTATGAATATTAATCAGGTCGGTAACGGAAGGACGGTAAAACGGACAAGGGTTTTCCAACTTACTCGCGTTTTGCATAAACTCTGTGAATTTTATGGGGCAATTATATTTTAAAGGTAGGAAATGGAATCCCTGAAGCTTTATCTATACTATACCACCTTTCATTTGACTTTAAGTGTTTCGGTAATATAATTACAACGTTTTAAGCAGATTATAATTTGGTAACGGAAGGACGGTAACGGAAGGACAAAAGGTTTACTCAATTATAGCATGAACAAAATGTGAATTTACACTAATTATACAAGTGAAACAAATTGCTGAAATGTGTAACTGAATGTGAAATCAACAATATGCAGACCTGGCATAAATAATTATACCCAAGAAACTATTGAGATAAAGATAGAAGCCTGCTAATTAATGATAACAAATGAAAAACAAAAACAACCAAAAACACATAATTCACGAACACAAGACAACTACAGAAATGGACTTCAAACCCATCACCTCAATCCTTAAAAGTTTAAATACACAGTATTTGAGCACTTGAGTATATTGGTTACATGTTCACCAACAATTTTTAATAATAATACCGGCGGGTTCAGTGGTTTACCTAAAGGGTGGGGGAGGGGGGGGGGCGACCAGCCTACATGTACATTTAAGGTAAAAACATCTACCGGTAGAACTGATGGCTTCAGTTAGGTGTTGCTTTTAATTGAACTCTAAAATCAATGTTTGAAATCAAATTACAATGATTTAGAGTAGTAACAATTAATTTATAAACATCCGAACTGAAATTGTTAACTTGGGCATAATTTTTCAAAGATTGCACCTCACATGTCTTACACATGTAAATTGAATGAAAGTGCCCCAAAGTACCGGTACTTTCTGCCATCTGATTTTGGACTTAATTTGCTTCTGGAATGGCTTCACAGAATTTGTATCTTTCTCTATTGTCCATGAATGCTGATGGCAGCAACTTTATGATTTGATTTTCTGCAACAACTCCATACATGTACAAGTACTGGTACATCGGCATATATGCACATGTACATTGTACATGTTGTACATGCCTGTGCCTTCCTTTGTAATAAACACCTTGCCCTGCTTATCCCGCTTTTGTGAAGGTGGGTCACATGAATGTCCTTTCAATGCTCATTATACATGCATGTATTTGAAGTGATTTTCATTTTTCAAACATGAGCGCAAATGTCGTAACATTTGATAAAAATACGATTTGTCCTTCCGTTACCGTCCTTCCGTTACCAATTTAGTAACGGAAGGACGTGAATTAATTAATTGTAATTAAAAAACGAGAAGAACAGCAGTGTCAGTTATAGTGTCATATTGAAGGCCTACCTAAACTTGCTTTGCACAATAACTTTCAATGCATTCATACTGCAAGTTTTAAAAATAAATAAAAAATATGTATTTTTTCGGTAACGGAAGGACATTTTCGAAGGCTGAAATATAAGAAGTCACTGAAGCGAAACAAATTACGCAAAATGTTAAAAACAAGTTTTAGTCGGTTTTTCAAGACCAATACTTTCTCATGACAGAAACTGATGGCATTAGTACATATTTTTGTGTATGTATTGGTAGAATACTTTCATATCACTATTAATCACATTTTTAGGATTAAAACAGGATTATTACATAATCCTATTTTTTGGTACCGAAATGTATAAAAAATAAAATTCCGACTTCAAATCTTGAAAATATAGACTTTTAGCTTTCATTTGATGCCAAATTTGTTTAAGTCACATGTATTTGAATTTTTTGGTGTCATGTCCACTTTGGTGTGGAATTGCCCTTATGCTAATTTTGTTTTGTGACAAACCTAATTTATAACCAATATGCATGTAAATTTATGCAAACCATAAATCTATACTAAAACAACCATATTTTTTTGAAGGTCGTTTTTCCTAAAATTATTTATATCAAATGTAATGTAATTTTGTAAAATTCAGAAACACTATATTATGTTACTGAACTTGTTGTTGAATTATTTTGCAATAAGTCAACTGGTCAGAATGCGTTTTATTTTCTGAAATTAATAAGTGCACATTTTGTTTAATGACAAAACTAATTTATAATCGATACATGGGTACAAAGGCAAACCAGAAATCTATAATAAAATAGCATATTTATTTGTTAAGATTGTTTTTTAATAAATAAAACCGCGGTCACCAATGAATGGATTGTAAAAAATGCAAGTTTGTAAACTTGTTCTCTGTATTGCGTTCAGTTTACAACCTTCCCCCCCCCTCCCCAATATAGACAACAGTGGTGTTCCCTAACGTTGCGCACTTGAATAAATCTCAGATAATTCCAAATCAGAATTTCTGTAAAGTTGATAAATTATGATAAAACATTATTATCTCTACAGTTTACATACCCAACTAGAAGTTTGTCAAAAAATTATTTTTATTCTTGGTGGACATTTTCAAAGGGTTCACTGTGCACTACAAAATAAAATCGGAAAATCATGCCGAAATAAATTTTTCTTCTAGGCGAAATAAAAAAACAAAAACATGTTTAGCGTCCTGACTTTTTGAAAAAGGGAAGCGGGAGGCCCTTTTTTTCCCTAAATGGCCGCCCGACCGGTCTATATTTCAAGATGGCCACCAGTTTTTTTTCTAAATGGCCGCCATTGGACTCAGGAAATGACATAACAGCTTCACATGGGCTACGGTAGGGTAGATGCAACAGACAAAGAGGCCAAAATGATGTCACTGGTGAAAATTTATCATTTTTTTGGTTTAAAAAAAAAGAGGAGGCGGCCTCCAAAAAGGAAGCGGGCGGGGACACTAAACATGGGTGTTTTTTTTTAATCGCTTTGTAACGGGTAGATAAACTCATGATTTATGAACGGGAGCGTTAAGAACTTGATGAAATTTCACCTTCTGTGAAATTTCAGTTGAAACTTTTGCTCTAGCTACATGTAGGCGCTACAGGCGAAAAATCAATGTGTGCCGTGTTATGGGCTGCGCCACGTTAGCACTGTTAGGGTACATTGTATCAACAATATTTAATGTACATGTACACCGAAAATGAAGATGGCGATCACCGCCCTATGTACCATGAACACGCAAGTCGCGCTTCACGGCACATTCCAGCCCATAAACCGCGTAGGAATATCGTTTTCTATCCCAAGAAACTGTTCAAAAATTACCAAAAAGGTGTCGGTAATCCTTATCTTTGGAACACCTTATTTTTTACGAGTTCTGTTCAAAACTGACTTTAGCAGAGGACTGTCCATTACCAAAGTGACTTTTGCAGGCTAAAGCAGTCTTTTTCCCTCCGATAATAAACTCATGTTTGTTGCAATTACACATTCATGACATTCCATCAGACCCCTTACATGTACGTGTGTATATATAGTTCCCAAACAGCGAAATTTAAAAAAAAAACCAGCAAAATAGTCTGAAAACTTACAGCTCAATGTGTTTGCCGTGAGGCTCAGTCCTTGCCCCGACGTGCCGAATGAGGGTGTCTGACGTGACGTCACCGTCGTTGCTCGATCAAAGAAAAACAAGTCGCGCTTTATTAACGACTGTTTCGTGTAATTTATTAAAATGATCTTTATAAGAATGTCAAATTCAGAAAATTATCGGTTCACCTAGCATCCCCACCCAGCTTGGTCTCCAGACATTCCAGATTCGCATCATCCACGCCTCCACACTTTACCATGTTTACAGTGTTCAGTTCTACATAAAGACCCCACATTGTTGGAATCCTTACGGCGGGCAGAGCATTTTCTAAATTGGGTTTTACAATGTACTTTTAGTTGTGGGCGCGTACTGCTCGAAACGGATACGTACGAAGTTCACTCAACACTCTGTGTACAAACCCTATGAGAGTGGACTGAAAAATTTTAAGTGTTTTCTAAGAAAATGCTTGTATTTTCTCACTGCTCAAATTGACTTTGATGACATGAAATTGCTATCTGTGGGCTTGTTAGTTAATACAGAGGAAAATTAGTGAACTTCGCATATGGTAACCTTGTCCTCAAAACTCTGAGAGGACGAGGTTGATTTACACTCTCGCGATCACTAGTGATCGTTTTGGTTTTGAAAGTGTCAGAAAAACACGCTGGCAGAGACAGTGAATGTGGCTATTGATTTGAATTGCCATTTTCAGAATTGCAATTTCAGAAGAAAAAAAAACAATAGGGCCTAACAATGGGATTTTCATTTGTCAGTATATTAGTAGTTCTTTGACACGTGGGTATCTGTCGTCATTAATTTGTTTAGAACGTGTACGTTTCAGCCGTCTCCACCTTGGGCGTGTTCAAAGCCCATACTGTCGTACGGTGCGGATCGGAGCACGTATCATTACACGAAACAGTCGTTGATAAAGCACTACTAGGTTTTTCTTTGATCGAGCAACGACGGTGACGTCACGTCAGACACCCTCATTCGGCACGTCGGGGCGAGGACTGAGCCTCACGGCAAACACATTGAGCTGTAAATTTTCAGACTATTTTGCTGTTTTTTTTTCAAAGTTTTTGCCGTTTGGGAACAATATAAGCGGTCTGATGGAATGTCATGAATGTGTAGATCAATCCAGGGTAACTGTCTCTCTCATTTGTATTCTCTTTCTTTACCGTTTTTTTGGGGGGTCTTTTTGTCCTCGCGTAGGTATGTACACTATGCTACTGTGACGCCGTCAACAAAGTATGGCAAATCGGTGGAGCGTTTGTATGGAGGGGTACCCGTAATTCAACGCTCTACTTAGTAATAGTAGAGCTACATGTATGTCATTACCAATACCAACTGTTCAGATGTGTCACAAAATAATATCAGAATGTCACTTCTGAGTGTCATTTAGTCAGTTGTTTGGTGAGTCTTTTAACCTTATAGCCTAATGGGGTCCTAAAGTCTGCTTTAGGTTAATGTCATTTTTTAGTAGTAATAAAACATTGTTGATTCTAATTTGATCGAAACAAAACAGGGGCCCTACACTACACGACTGCCGAAACGAATTGATACTGTAGGCGCATATTTATTGTTATTAGTATTACGAACAAGGCAGTGTCAGTGTCAGTGATTACGTTAGCCTTTAGTCAAGTCCCACGCGCCTCTACCCGGACCATCCGGACACGTAACGCAGGCCTACCTGCATGACCGGTGACCTACTTTGTATCGTTTGGAGTTTTTTTAGTGTAGGCCTAATTAAAGAATCCGTTTTAACACTCACCCAGTTTACCCGTCTCGTGCAGTTTGTCCCAGACTACATACAACAAGCCATCCCGGCAACTCATCGAACCTATAGTTGAGTACTTGAGGAGTGAGCAGCTAGTACAGGTCACATGAAAGAAAATGAGGATTCAACGGAGACGTCTGCCGTCAAAAAACTGTAGATGTACGCTGTATATCTTTCGTGATCGGTACGGTGATCGGAGCAGTGCGCCCTCCCCCGGCTGATTTAGACTAGTTAACACTCCTTTGGGAGGAAGGCGTACGTGCGGGCGGGTACGTACGGTACGTGGACCCAGAGTATGGTGAGAGACTGCATCGAACTTGGCAACCTGCTGTTCCGCTCAACAGGGAAGACGCAGTGGTCCAGCCCCTTATCCCCTTTGACTGCTTGTTCGTTATTATGTGCGGGGAAAAAAGGTAAAAATGATGCATAATTTGACAGTGCCCTCGCACGCATAAAAATAAGTGACAGTTTTGCCTGTCCGGCTGTCCCACTGAGCCACGTGCGGGCTTCCTCCATGATCTGACTGACTGTCACTCGTCGGCCGCGCAGGCGACTCCTCTTGGCCAAAAAGTTTGTAGTTGGACTACACCTAGCTGAGACCAAATTTGTCTGGGATATGGATCATTTGCATGGGATATGATTCCCAGTCAACGTTGGAATTCCCAGTGTACACATAACATCATCAAGAAATCAAATAAAACCCTTGGCCTACTACGTCGAACATTAGCACCCTGTTCAAAGGTCGTCAAGACAAACGCATCCGTCTTAGACTCGAATATGTCTCTGACGCTCGGTGCCCATGACAAGATGGAGCAGGTCCAGAGAGCAGCGGCACCGTCGTGTACGTGTACGCCGTTTATCGCAGGACGACCCATGTAACACCGCTGATTAACAATTAGGCTGGGACTCTCTGCATCATTTTCGACGTCTTCTGGCACAGAATTAATGTTCGTGAAGATTCATTACCAGTAAACATCCATTTCCCAACAATTGTCATCCCGGCTACTTATTTCTCTCGTCACGACCATCACCTCAAGTATCAGATTAGTCAAATTACTAGTCCTATCCACCCACCACTGCACAGAAGCATAAGTATTCATTTTACCCAAGATTCATACGCATCTGGAATAACCTGTCGCCGTCTGCTCTCACCATATCAACTGCACCAGCCTTCAAGGAAGCTGCTCTTCATTCCATCGGGGAGATGCTTCCTATACCTGGCAGCAACCTTCTGTAATCCACCTACCAGTTCCTTTATACACGTACATGTATAGTGTACCCTCAGTTAAGAGATCCCTTTCCTTTGTCCGAACTGGCGTAATTATTGTTGAAAAAAACTTATTTGAAATTATTAGAAAGAAAGTAAGGGAAACGTGAAATTATTTCTGGGAATTTCACAGGATTTATTCTATTCACAAAAGGTTGAAAAAGGCCTTTCAAGACCTCGTCTAGGAAAATTTAAATTAATAGTTTAGTTTGTTTTGTTATTCGCGCGCGCGGCGCAAGCATTATGGCATGCACGCACACACGGCACGCGCGCGTGCTATAATTATAATTCGTCAGGATCAGTGCGCGCGACGCGCTGTGAACCAATGGCTCCAAAAACGTAAGAGAACGCTGTCTTGACGCTGAATTCAAATTCATTCAAAACATGATTCAGCAGCTTTTGATTTAAAATTATAGATCTATTTTTTGTTTCCTCATATACAGCTGAAGCTGAGCTGAAACTTCATCAGGTTAGTTGTTCAGTATCCTTCATTAGATTTTGGAAACTTTTGTTGCCTCAACGAGCAAAATGCACAAATTACAAACGATGGACTTTATCTGGCTGTTGACATGTATTCGTCTGCTGTACTGCTTTTTTTTTTTACTTGCTTCCCGCGGCCGGAGACGCCATTGCTGCACCAACCAACATCCTAGTTAATTTAGCTCAAGATGAGCTGTATGAAGATTACAGTATCAAGTATCAAGCACAAGTCGAAGCCTATGGACACAGCAAGCATCTATGACCTGCGAGCAGATTCGGCGATTAATTATGCCGCAAAACTAGACTGCGTCTTGACCTTGAGATTCTGACCATTCAGAGGGCGCCTTATATCGGGTTTTCCGTAAGCCTTTGTGATATTACACAAATATGACAGCCAAATTGACCGATCAACAGCTTAGTTTAAGTTTTCGATCGAAATGACGTCACAATTTCCAAAGCATAACATTTGCATTGCTCACACTTTTTTTTTTAAATATCAGTCATATATGTTTAAAAATCGGGCACGTTTTAATATCAGGCATGCACGTAAAATGATTCACGTCTGTTGTGCCTTGTGGACCAAATGAAAACGTTTAGTAAATTTGTATATACTACGTAGGCCTACGTGTCAAAAAAATCCTATTTTTGATCCTAAATAACTTTGTTGTTTACCAATTGAATTAAAGCAAAATTTCAGATCATGTAATTATAAACAGGGCATTGCAACTTTTATGGAGCGAGTTTCATCAGCTTTGTGCAAGAGGGAGAAATTTTAACGCCATACAAAAAAAATACTCACTTTCAGAATCTACCACTTTGGAATTGGGGTCCTCCGAAATGCCGAAACAGCGCTAGAGACGGTGGCGGATACGGAGGAAGGCGCATGCTGCGGCCGAAAGCTGTGCAGGAATGCGGGATCACCCCTGATGTCATTGCACGCCTCCTCGATCACACGATCGAGGAGGTGTGCAGTGACATAATAGGGGTGCCTCCTGCATTTGTGCACAAGCTTTCGGCCGCAGCACGCGCCTTCCGCCACCGTCTCCAGCGCTGTAATAATACCGGAGTCTTATAGCGCACGTATTAGGTACTCAAGGCGCTGGAAATTATGTCTACATGTATTATGAAAGACAGGGAAATGAAGTTGATGAGAAATATTATGAGGCCTACTATGTAGCACGTATATACCTTATAAGGGTTAATAATTACGTCGCATATTGCAGCCACTGCCAAAAACAGAGGGGCAAACCCCTTCTCTTAGCGATAAGTGCACTTATACTGCATTACACACAATACGCGGGCTTTACGTCCCATCCGAAGTGCCTTGCTCAAGACCACACGCACCATGTTCCCACGGTCAGGATTCGAACCCATGTACCACGGCCCACGAGTCGAACATCGTAATCATTGGACCTCAGCGCCCCGTATCGAGTATTATTTGAGTATGGCGTTTAAATCTCACCCTCGGTACAAAGCTGCACAATGTAGGACATGTTTTTGACACGGAGTATCTTTAATACAACAGGTGTGCGATATTAATGAACCACCTGCAGCGGGCCGGGCCTTGTGCAAAGCCTACGCTTTCTCCTGGCGTCCACCACTTATCACAACAATGATTTGTCATGACACTGTATGTTTTTAATTGAGTTACATGGAAATCAATAAATATAAGACAAATGTTAACATTTTTGTTAGGAAGAATGTCCTCTCTTTATCAGCTCAAATTTAGGTGGAGTGGCATGCAGTGCGCGCAGTTGGCGGTACAGTTTGTATATAAAGTGGGGACGGGAGTGGGGGCGGATATTTTGAAGGTATGACGAGGAGCCGGGACGGACATTTTGCAAAATTACATGCACATTCGAACACCTTTATAACATGGTCCTTGGGACTTTACAAATTACCTTGTTATAACAGGTACATGTACCTTGTATTAACAGTATTGGAAAACAAAGAAAAAGAAAAAGACTTGACCTAAAATTTTGCTTGTTATCAGCATGACGTTGTGTTAACAGTTCTCTTCTTATCAGGGTTAGACTGTACCTTGTTATAACCAGAACCTTGTTATAAACGGACTAGAAGAACAATGGAAAACAAAGCAATTCAAAGCAATAACAAAGCAGTAGTATCAGTGGCGGATCTGGAGCCCCTCCGAAAATCACGTCAGCGCCACTGTTAAACGTTATACTAGTAAAATGGGGCCAGACACAGATCAATGGAATGCTAAAGTTCCTAAAATTATTCTCAAATTACCAATTAAAATGCAAAGAGAAAGCACAGATTTCAAATATTTTGGGGGGCATGCACCCGGACCGTGCCCCCGTGCGTGTCTTCGACTCGCCTTCACTCGCCCTCCCCCTCCCCTTCCTTAATAAAACACCCCCCCCCCCCGGTTCCTGAAAGCTAGCTTCGCCCTGAGTATTACAGGCTACGGTCGATAATCCTTTTACTCAACAGAAAATTGTTACGTTCTTGTTGCAATAACTTAAAATGTATGCCATGTTGACTTTTGGTATGGGCGTTGGCAACACCCTCTTAATCGAATCTACGCAAAGGTCCTTTGAAAAAGAAAAAAAATGCCTTACCCAAAATCAGTACAATCATGTGCCACGTTGTCCTATGAACCCATTGCTATGAAACTGATGGCCCTAATACAAGGCATCGAATGATTTCTGATTTTCCTTCTTACGGGAATGTCCAATTTTTCCCATTTGCGTCCGAATACCCGAACTCCTGGCGTCCGATTGTTCCAGTCTTTCCAGCACGCTCAGCCTGCCCATGTCCCGGTAAAGATCGAACGCCTTCGCCGAATCCGGTATCAGGAAGGAAGTGAGTTCGGTGAACCTCGGGTCTCTGGATGGTTCGGATGTGTTGAACTGATTCGGGGCCGGCTTCTGAGTGAAAGAGACGCGGGTCTTGCGGTGCATTTTCTTGGTGGGCTTAAACTGAGAACTCGTCGTGGAAAACGTGGATGATTTTCGATGCGATCGTCGGCGGGATTTGATGGGTTGAGGAGGCCCTCTTGTGTCTGCTTCGTTTGTCTCATCTGGTTTTGATTGGCTGTCAACTGTGCGCGCGCGTCGCCTCTTGTTTCCGCTACCGACTCTGGCACCACCTTGATCCACCGACTTGCTCCTGTTCAGTACTGCGGTGATTGGAAAGTTGGCAGAGTTCGTGATTTTCTGTCCACGATCTGCAGCGGCCGAAGCGCCGAAAACATCTTCGGATCCCTCTGACAAAACGCTCTCTGCTATCTCCGGAAGTTGGGACTTTCTCCTCTCTGTTTGAAACGTCCGTTTTGACGGTACCCTGGTGAAATCAGCGTCATAATTGTGGGAGTTTACCTCGCCGACCAACTTCAGCGCAAACGCGCTGCTATCCTCGTCAGGATTACCCTTATTGGCGTAACGCATCATGGTAGGTGTTGCCAGGAAACGTTCTGCCTCGGCCACCTGCGAATCGGTGGATCTGGTTCGATCGCAACTGAGAGGCCGCATGTACGAGGGGGACTTGTCTCTCTTGGGTCTTGGCGTGCCATCAGCGGGGGCTTCATCCCCTGCCTGGTTGGTTTGGATACCCGGCAGTGGCTTGGTGGCATCGGCTCCGGTCTTGGCATCGTCCCGTCGGTTATTGGTGGCAGAAGTGGGATCGAAGACAATCCCGCCCTGAGTCAGTATGAGCCCACGTTGGTGAACGAACACGCTCTTCCGTTTCAACAGCTGGTAGCTCTTCCTGTCGACATCCTCACTCAACTTTTCAAATTCAACTCCAAGTCTCCTTGTCTCGTAATCGTTTCGACCAAGAATACATTTTCCAACGGCACTGTCCTTAGTGTTCATCGCCGTCTCCAGGCCCTTCTCTCGATCCAAGAGTATCCGTCTCGTGAGAACCTTCTCCGATTGCACACTGACTCTCGGTGGGTCGTCCAGAGCGGTGCTGCCCCCTGCGCGGACCGAGACTTTTCCGATCTGATTGATCTTGAACTTCTTGGCGATGGCCAGGGCTCGTTCCTTGTTGATGTACTTGGGCGGGGCGGGAGGGCGAGGCTTCCGGAGGCTTGAGGGCTTCTTGGTCGGGCGCGGGAGGCCCAGGATGGTGTCCACGTCCAGCACGGTTTGTCCAGTCTGAGAGTACATGACGGAGCGCAATAACTGACGAGGCCGATCAGGCTACTCTGCTTAATTTTCAAACAGCACCAGTGGGGCACGGTGTTTCTGAAAGGGATTCACATGAACACAGAAACGTCACATTAATTTACCATGTTCGTTATTCATTAAAAGCTATTGATATCTTGACGTACCGAAATCCTTCCGAAGATTTGAACAAGTTATTGTGAAAATAATTTAACTTTTATTTTAAAAAGCCTATCTCATCAATATGTAAAATATTATTTAGTGTACTGCCCGTACACTTTTTTTTGGCGACGAATTTGGGCTTTGTCTGTCGTCTGAAATGGACAACCCAACATTGCATTCGGCAGGACAGCTGCGTTTTGTTAAGCAATACAGGTAGATATCTGCATAACCCCAACAAATCAAAGGTGTACATTTTCCATAGCCATACTAATCTTTTGAAGGACATTGCCAAGATGATACAAAGTGTAAACAAGATATTTGATTGTCCCAAAGTGACTAAGCGGTGATATGGCTAGGCCTCTTGCTTTTGTTCGAATGAAAATTCTTATCAGTTGAAAAAAAGAAGAATATCATTTTGCGTGACGACAGTGCAATTTATACCAACAAATGTTTATACGCTGGATTTCGGGCAAGTGATCACTGTCTAACATGTCACGCACGGCCCCCTTCAATGGAGAAACCATTTCGCACACTTTTATTGCTCATAATAAGTGTTCTGTATTATCTGAATTATAGCTATAGCACAATGTTTTCGCCATTGAAGGGGGGCTTCGTGATAGAATTGATAGCGTGCCTGGATTGGTCTATACACTGCGATTTCTCAATCGCAGGCTATAATAAATCCTATAGTATTTAAATTTCAAGACTAGCTGGCGCGTGGTAAAAGTTGGAAGTTTCAAATTGCCAGGTAGTGCCGCGCGCGGTCCGATTAGATCAACGGTAAAAGAAGTTACTCGAGATCTTTCGTGCGATCAAATTTCCAGATCAATTAAATCTCAAATTCTCACAGAATCAACATTTTGTTCAACATTTTGTTCAGTAGACCTACACAAGCATCACACCACGTGATATTCACTTGCTCAACAGGACTGCATATTCAGTGTGCACGGTAATTGATTTTGTAGGCCGATCATTACCACTATGGCTTTTTGGTCATGCTGTATATTCAGAAGTTGATGATTGACTGACTGCAACTAACTGACAGACTCCAGTGACCTAGCTTGACATCGGGGAAAATACATGGTGGAAAACAATTCAAGGAATGATCAACAGAGGGTTTGAGCTGAGATGGTCGCTGAGGGGGGTAGAGGGCCCCCACAGCAACGTTTGTATTTGCCTAATGTACCACTTACAATACCAATTTCTTCGGTTCTATATAAACTATCATACAACACTTAATTTACGGTAAAACATCTGGGATTCCACATTTCAATAGAGATTCTTTAAAAAATCCTGAAAACAGAAAAACAAATCTTGACGAAATATCATGAAAACAGTAAAGTCCTGACAAATCTCACGCCTGGTGACCGACTGACAATACGGCCCGATATCAATCCACACAAAACGCCTTCTTCAACATATCGTACATAGTAGTTTCAAATCCATCATACACAACCTATATCACACTCCTGGCATATTTGTTTTCGGAAAACTGCACTAATTGGTACAAAATGTAAACAACAAACTTCAACTTACCACCTTTCGCATTGTAGGCCTAGCAGTTCAGTATGTTAATTGCCAGTTCTCTGTAGTGTCATCATCGCTAAATGTGATTTAATTGCATTCAAAGTTCAATTGAAGTTGCTACATTCCTGCCGAAATGCTTTCTGGTTGCCATGCGCGAATCCAAACATTCCTTCCTTAATTTCCACACCAGCTTTATCCTCACTAGCATAGGTTGGTTAATTTCCGCGTCCCTCTCGGGAGAAATAATTCCATTTCCTTCCACAATTAAGGAACTTTGGCAACTGCAGTCGCGGTTGAAAGCGGGGGAAATGATGTCGAATAACTCTCTACAAAATCTCTCGTGTTGAGAATACACGTCCACCTGTTACCGAATAGCACTTACAGAATGTCGTCCGCCAACACTGAACTAAAAATGACACGACCATGATGATTTATGACACACTTTTGTTATATTTGTTTTCGTTCACGGCGTGTCTTTCTTATGTGAAGTTACACGGGTGGAATCACTCAACGCTCGACCGCGTCGTCAGCAACAGGTTAGCAACGGGACTGCGGGAGGCGCGGGTAATGAATGGAGCGGTTGCCGGAATGGGGTATGGCGGGCCTGATGTAACAAAATCACTTTTCAGCGCACCGACAAAAATTAGTTGGAAAAAATTAACTGCATTCTATCATGTTTGCACAATTGGAGGGTTTTACACCAAAATATAAATAAATACATTAAGAAAAAAATAAAACGTAGAAGGGAAAGAGTGTTGCAACCTGACGTCACTTTTTACATCTCAATAAAGGTCAGTCATTGCAAAACTGTCGAAAGACATGAATATGCGACTGAGAAACGTTTCCAATTTTATGAGGAAATACGTAGAGAAAATGTTCTTGACTCTCCATAAACTTTGTACACAACCGCTGAAGTGGCGTCTGGATACTACATTCTTTCCCGTAGAAGTACATGGATCTCTCCGTTTCAAATGCAACTTCATCTTACTGCAAACGTTCGTTGAAATTCACAATGAACCCAAGCTCTCTCAAAAAGGAAGAATTTAGTTTTGACGAGTACGACGCGCCATATAATTACACCTCTTTGGGTATCTCGATTGCCAGTGTGTGTACAAAAGGCTTTTGATTGCTGTTGACAAAGGCATGTTTGCTAGGCTGATAGAAATCTCTTCGGCTAACCCTTCTGACCTTCCGAAGATTTGAATGACAAAGCCGCCGTATTGAATGTGTCAACAGGCACAAGTAGGCGCTAACTTTATTAAATGGTTTAGACACAGTCTATAATAATATACCATGTAAATAATTCACTTATTGCTGGTTCTGCTTGGAGGAACCGTTTTATTTCTCCATGGTTTGACTATTCCTCCATGCAGTGGCGTAGCCAGGAATTTTTCAGTTGGGGGGGGGGGGGGGGTTCTCGATGCTCTGTGGTGTGATCTGAGGCAATTTCTTACCACTTTAACCAATAATTATCTTAGCACAAAAGATAATAATTTAAACATAATTTTCGAGGTTTTCTCAGCTAAAGGCATAAGAAATTTTTTTTGAACATTGTTTTCGAGGTTAGAGTCGTTAGAATCAGCTACCAGAATTCTGGGCTATAGGCGTGGGGTTCGGGGCCCGCTTAAGGGCCCCGAAACATTTTGGATTCTAAATGCTCTGTGGTGCTATCTGAGGCAATTTCTGACCACTTTAACCAATATTTTCTAAGCAAAAGATACATTGTAGTACATAATAGGGCCCTGTAACTGAGACACGAGTTCAAAAATCTGGGGGGGGGGGGACATTTGATATTGTGTCCCCCACCCTTCAAAAGTGGTGGGGGGGGGGGGCAGTCTAGAAAAAATCCTGGCGACGCCTATGATGCAGGGTGGTCACTTCCACTAGACTCAAACCACATACCAATGTATGGAGAATCATTTTAGAGAAATCGAAACCAAGATCGCTCGATTCGGTCCAGTAGCTTTTGTTCTAGAGCTTATTTTGTGAAGCAAGGTGGGGATCATTTTTGTCCCGATGAATTACTAAACCGCGCCCGGGAATTTGACTTACATTGTAACTGATAGAGGGATTGTTATCTAATAATACCCACATGATAGAAGGGTGCTTCACAAAATAGGCTCTGCAGAAAAAAACTGCTGTACCGAATCGGAAAATGTTGGTGTCATAATTCTTCTAAAAGGATTCAATTGGTACAGGTGATTTGAGTCTTAGGGTAGTGGAAGTATGCCGTTCCGGTTTTTTTTTACCACCCTGTATAATGCATGACTTGCCCAGTTGTTACGCCCCCCCAAAAAATCCATACAGATCATGGAGGAATAAAAAGAGATTTTTGTTTAGTCCTCCATGCACACATCATCACTTAAGGGGAAAATACATTTGCAAACATCAAAAAATAAAACTACCAAATCATTTTGAAAAACCTTGCTAGACTGTTAGTGAATGACAGTGTAAAGCATCCTGTAAAATCATGGCACCTGGTATACTGTCATTTTCAAGAAAAGTGGTATTTTTGTATCAATTTCCAACACTGGTCGGCCGATCAGCATTGGAAAAACTGGCTTTTTTTCAAATACTGGCCCCAATTGACCATCGCACTTGTTTGCAATCGATTACAGGCTTAAGCCAGCTAGACTGGTTCCCTGACCTTACAATTCCCCAATATATGTAAACTGCTATGTTTCTTCTTATATGGAGTCAGGGAACCAGACTACAGGAAAATGATTGTTTTTCTTGGTTTTTATAGCATTTTCGAACCCAAAACCTCAAAAACGTAGGTGTAACTATATTTGCTATATATTTCCAACCCCCCAATTCCATCCATTTCTGAAAATTACAGCAAAAGCAAATGATGTATATTCCCTTTAAAGCTCTTTGCTACATAATGAAAATATCACTTTGTGACTGAAAGTAAAACTACAAAAACAAGAATTTAGACGCATACATATATTTCTTTCACAGAGAACTTTACTGTATGTTAAACCAAGTATACACAAATTAATAAATACAATTACACTTTATTTTTTTTTAGAAGAGTATACTTTTAGCACTTTATTTTATTAAAAGATTACATTGTCAATTATTATAAACAAAAGGTGTATTTTTTTAAAGGTTCAGCAGTGGTACGAAATATCAATGTTAAATGCAACACAATGTGGGAATGTGGGGTGATAAAGGCTTAAGTTGTTGACTTTTCCAAACATGTTTAACAGCTAGAATACATGTAGGTATATATATTAGATGAAGGTTCACATACAGGGCGAGTCAAAAAGAAAATGACCTGGATTAATGATTTTAGTTTTCTTAAAAAGCATTCAAATTTGATGCACCAATGAAGTATGTCTTAAAAGAGCTGGTTCTTCCACTCACCTGAAATAAAAAATACTGAAATTGATCCATGCTATCAGAAGTTATGCATGTTTTACTAAAAGAAGCTATTTTTATAGCTGTCCATGGAATGCCATTGGAAGCTATTGAGCTGAGTGAGAATTACAGATTACACACAGGCATTCAAATACAAATGAGATTTTAATCATTTGAGTCAAGACTGAAACATTATTTTTACTGTCAGATTTTGTGTTTTGAATATGAGGAACAAGTCAACTCTTTTTTTTCTGAAATAGTTATTGCAATTTTTTTTCTCCGTTTTGCTTTGCAAGCTTTTATTCATTCATGGAGGTGGAAAACGCATATGTTTCATTGTATTTAATGGGTATTCAGCAGTTCACAGAGCGGTAATTGATCAGTGGTGGACAGCTGAATTTTGTGATCTTTTTATTAAAATAGACATAACTTGGGAATAGAGTAAGCGAATTACGTGACATTTTCACAGTTACTAGTCAATAACATGTACCGGTACTTGATTCCTATGTTATTTTTATGATATGGAGCGAGCCACACATTTAAAAAAAAAAATTCTAATTTGATCGGTTTCTGTTTGACTTGTCGTGTACATGTACATTTTTCACAGACAGAGTTGCGATAACTGCAAAGTTTTGGTACAACTTAGCTCACGTACTTTACGCAACACTTTGGGACTTTTGCACAGTCACCTGGTTTCTTAACTCCCTGTCACTATCATTGACAACACGATAAAATCAAACACAGAATCTCATGACAGAATGGTTTCCTATAATATTATTCTCTGGTTAATGGCATCCCAAACTGGTACCCCTCCCAAACTGGTACCCCTCATTCCACAAATCGGCTTAGATCTACAGGGTGAGTCCGAATGTCTGGACCCAAGTTCATCATTATTTTGGTGGCAAATAGAATATATTGAGGAAAAAACCGAGTGTTTCATATTAATTGTTGTTACCTTGTCTTCCACAGGAATTTTATTTTTTTTTCAAATTAGTGGCTGTGGTAAGGAGTTATGCCATTTTCATTGAAGTGGCTCATTTTCCAGTCTGCACACAGAATTGGTTTTACCTTTTTTAAATGTTTCAACACCTTCAAGTCAGTCACCATGACTAGGATTTAAGTAGCTATTACACTGTTTCACATCAGTACAGCGATTTCAATAAATGTGTTGAACCATGGAACCGTGGTCAGAGTGTTTTTTAGTGTCTTCTTTTCTAGCGCTTTTCTTTAAAATGGTACAATGGATATACATGAAACTTTCACCTTATGTGTCCAAAATACCAGCCTATAACATATCTCATTTGCACTTGTTTTGATAATTGCTACATATTTTTTAATATTTTCTTTAATTTGGGTCCAGATTATTCTGACTCACCATGAAACAGCCAGAGGTCTTAAAACTTGCTTTCAATTTACATCTATTAGCAAACACTCCATCATTTAGTCTTTCTTTTTTGAATTCTACACAACTATACAATATTAACAAGGTAAACAAATTCAACTTTTTTTCAAATACGTCTGCAGAAAGCCTCAGCAGAGAACCTTGAGCAAGTCATGCGTAACTGTTTTATGTGACCTTTGACCTGAGCTGCTTAGCTGCTTAGCTGCTTTGTGTTTGATTCATCTGTAGCACCCAGTCCACCGTGTGCTGCAGCAATGTCATTCTGTAGTGTCTGTAGAAAAACAACACCATATAAACTAGAGTTTGTAGAAACAAACACACGGTGTTGGGCTATGTTCAGTTTGATTAGCATGAAGCTGATTATATTCATCAATTATACAGTGATTTCAGCAAACTTCGCCACACACATCAACTGAAAATTCATTTTTGACATTTTTCAACCTGCCGCATTTTATGATGTCACCGGTAATTTTGTTTAGTAAAGTTCAACCTAGCCAGAGACTTAAACATTGTTGAAAGCAAGCTCACATCTTTTTTCACTTTTATTATTATAAGGCACTTCCGGTTTAGACCGAAAGGAAGGGTCACGTGATTTTGCACACATGAGATAAAATTAAGATCCTGGATTATTCTATCCATTCCCGCAAAATTCAAGTTCAGGTCTCTCACAGTATATTTTACAGTGATTTTCAAAGATTAAATCTAGAAATCTGTAATTGTTCGTAATTTGATACATGATGACGTCATTACATTTTTGCACATCTTCAGTAGTTTGTGCATTAACGTATTCAAATTGAAGTTGATATCAATTTTCATGTTGACAAACAGTTCTTTAGTAGAATTTGTCTGGGAGAATAAAAATAACAAGAATAGTAATTTTTTACAATAACAATATGCGTTTATCGGCTCATAGCCATACACCTAATAAATAATTAAATTGTAATGTTTAAATAGCACTTTCCATTGTATCAACAATCTCATATCACTTTACAATTACTCCCCCGTTCATCAGGCCGCAAGGCCACGCAACAGCTGATATCAGTGCACATTCCGTCCTCTAACCCTCACAGGTATTTATACTCCTGGGTGAAGAGAGGCAATTGGAGTTAAGTGTCTTGCCCAAGGGCACAAACACCATGTCTCTGGCAGGGTTCGAACCGTACACGAGTCAAACACCGTAATCACTAGTCCATGGCATTCTACATGGCATCAAGGCAAAGCACTGCCCAAATGGCAACATGCAGTTACAAACACATTGTCGGGTCAAACATTTCAAAGCTTACCGTGCAATATTGCTGAAAGTCTTCATCTTGTTCAAGAAATTTGAGCTCGTAACCGTGGTGACAAAGTTTCCAGCACAATCGCAGTAGGATGACATGTTGGGCATCTTTATCTAAAGACAGTAATAATGTAATTAAGTAATAATGAGAACAATGAACATGAAGTTAATAACATTCAAGTCCAATTCATGTCAAAACAATTACATGAAAATTAAATTTGCCTTAAGTAGTAACACAACAGAAAAATCGTAAGGTGCGCAGCACAGGCATAAACGATTCAATGTCATAAAATAATTACGATTAATGTCAGCACAATTTAACACAGCTTTTCCATTAACCCTTAACACATCTATTCTGCTATAACCCTAAACAAAACTTTTCTGCTAGTTAACAAAATGTTAACACTTTTCTGCTAACCATTAACACAACTTTTTTCTGCTAACTATTAACACAACTTTTCTCCTAACTCTTAACACCAATTTTCTGTTACTACCCGTTAACAACTTTTCTGCTAACCCTTAACACAGTTTATCTGCTAACCGTTAACACAACTTTTCTGCCAACCGTAACCGTTAACACAATATTTTTGCTAAACGTTAACACAACTTTTCTGCTAAACATTAACACTTTTCCGCTATTAACCATCAACACAACTTTTTTACTAACCGTTACCACAACTGTTCTGCAAACCACTAACACTTTTCTGCTAACCATTAACATTTTTTTTTTAACACACCAGAAAAATTGTAAGGTGCGCACGCACAGGCAAAAGTGATTCAATGTCATAAAATAATTATGATTAATGTCTGCACAATTTAACACAGCTTTTCCATTAACCCTTAACACATCTATTCTGCTATAACCCTAAACAAAACTTTTCTGCTAGTTAACAAAATGTTAACACTTTTCTGCTAACCATTAACACAACTTTTTCTGCTAACTATTAACACAACTTTTCCACTAACTCTTAACACCAATTTTCTGCTATTAAACCGTTAACACCTTTTCTGCTAACCCTTAACACAACTTATCTCCTAACCGTTAACACAACTTTTCTGCCAACCGTAACCGTTAACACAATCTTTTTGCTATAACGTTAACACAATTTTTTCTGCTAAACATTAACACTTTTCCGCTATTAACCATCAACACAACTTTTTTACTAACCGTTACCACAACTGTTCTGCAAACCACTAACACTTTTCTGCTAACTGTAACATTTTTCTGCTAACCATTAACACAACTTCTCTACAAACCGCTAATACATTTCTGCTAATTGGTAACACTTTTCTGCTAACGGTTGGCACAAATTTTCTGCTAACTCTATCAAAACTTTGCTGCTAACCGTTAACAATACTTTTCTGTCGACCGTTAAGTGCCAGCACTTAATTGGTACCTGGCTTTATAAACCAGTGGTATTGCGGATAAACGTGTCGGCAACTTATCCCAGATATACCATGAGATGACTCCTTACCTGTTGACATTTGGCACAGACCACATCCTGTAGGGTGTAGGCCATGGAAGACCGCTGCACTGCCTCAATCAACGATTGCTCTATGGTGGCGACGTCATACTCTGTACTGCACTGTATGCACTGCCAAAGGGCTCTGAAGAGAAATGTAGAAAATGAAATAAATATTAGTATTTATACAACACCTGAATAAATCCCAGTCATCTGATTGGTGGATCGTTGATCACATGTCATTGAATTATTCATTCCATTGCACTGTGCGCGCGCGCATCGCACAGTGCAATGGAAGTTCTATTGCACTGTGAATAGAACTTCCATTGCATGCGCGGTGTCACTGCTGCTGGTGGTGGCGCTGTTTTAAATCGAGATAAGTTGAATATGATTGTTCTTAACCTGTCGAACAGTTTGCATTAATATAGATATGATGAACTTGTCGCACTTTTAAACAGTTTTTAACCTGAATAAATTGGCTATTAAAAGTCAACCAATCAGATGACAAGGATTTATTCAGGTGTTATATAAAACAAATAATGAATGTTTCACGTTCGTGCAATGGAAAGAATAATTTCATTCGGTGACAGATGAAATGTTCCATTCCAATCGGCTTACCTCGTATTTGGAATGGAACATTTCATCTGTCATCTCATGAAATTATTCTTACCATTGCACTCACAAACATTCATTATTTGTATAATGCAACAGTGACACATACATGTGGCAGGGTTCAACTGTAGCAGTAGCCCGCTAGCCAAATGCTAGTCAAAACAGCAGCGGGCTAGTCAAACTATTCCTTAAGTAGCCCGGCTAGCGAGTAAAAATATTGGGATTGTAGCAAAGATGAAAGGACAGGAAGAAATAAATCATTAAATTAAGAAAGCACAGTGATCACTTGCTCTGATTTATTTATGTTTATAAAGACATTGACGGATTGACATACAAGTTAGATAGTTCAGTTGATAGAGTACCGTTGCAGTGCTCTGGATGATGTAGGTTTGAACCATGCTTCTTCTCTTAAAATATTAATAAATGTCTAATCGGAGATACTTTTTTTTCATCACTGGAGTGTTCACTGCACATGAAAAGTGAATACATTTGAAATAATAACTTGCAATGCTTACATAGCGCTTTCCATCGTATCAACAATCTGAAAGCGCTTTACAATTATTCCCCCATTCATCAGGCCATGGGACCACGCGGCAGCCGATATAAGCGCACATTCGGTCCCTCACAGGTACCAATTTAGTGGAGAGAGACAATTGTAGTTAAGTGTCTTGCCCAAGGGCACAAACACCATGTTCCTGGCAGGGTTCGAACCCACGTACCATTGTACATGAGTCAAACACCGTAACCACTGGACCATGGCATTCTACAATGCTTTATGAAATTAGTCACACATACAATGAGAAAATGACTAATCTGTGCGTAAATACGCTGTGTCAAATGGCTGCTCATTTGAAAAGGTAGGAGGACACACTGCTGATTTTAATGAACCACTGCCTCTTCACATGGCGCTAGCTGACTGTGTCAGTGTGACAAAAACTTACACAGAGTTTCCGTCCTGGACAAGGAGCGGGTCGCGACACAGGTCCAGGTCCCGGCAGTGGTTGCAGACGCGACATATGACCTCCGGCAGGATGTAGGACAAGCAGGGGTCGCGCCAGACAGCCGAGTCTGAGAATTCCCCCGTGCCGATCAGCCGGAAGAGGTTACGCTGCAGGCGGTTCACTTGGTTGGTGACGTCAGAGTCTAAAGATAGAATCTGGAGGATATAGTCACCCACCCAAAAAAAGGTTACCAAATCTTGAATCCAAATGTCACAACGAAAAACACCCACTTTCACAAAGCGTCAACAATAACCCTTTTTCCTTTCTTCATCTTGTAACACTTTAAATTATACATGTATGGTCCCTTGTCAACCCAATGTGGGGGGCTGTGGTCCAGTGGTTACGGTGTTCGACTCGTGTGTCGTGGTGCGCAGGTTCAAATCCTGACGGGGAACATGGTCTTGTGCTCTTGAGCAAGGCACTTTACCATCCTTTGGATGGGACGTTAAGCTGTACGTCCCATGTGTTGTGTATTATGCATGTTAAAGAACCCAGTAGCACATATCGCCAAGAGAAGGGGTTTGCCCCAGTGTTTCTAGCAGTGGCTGCAATATGCGCTGCAGCACCTTGTATACCCTTTATAAAAGGTGCTACATAATGGGTTTCATATTTTTCTCATAAACTTCATTACCTGTCTTTAAAAAAATAGACATAATTACCAGCGCCTTAAGTACCTAATTGTTGGTAGATACGTGCGCTATATGAGACTCCGGTAATATTATTATAAATTAAAATGTCGGCTTTTGCTGTGACAACGGATTACTCAACGCAGCGCATTGACAAATGCAATCCATTCCATTGAACAAAAGACTCTTGTATGGCGAATGACAGTGTTCTACACAATGGGTGTGAGTCTATCTACTGTACGCTGAATAGATACATAAAACAGTCACCTTGTTGTTCTATAAATACACATATGATGTGTCGCACTTACGACACGTTTTGTGAAATGAATCGCAGGACAGGTCGCATCGCAGGAATATGACGTGTCGCAGTGCTGCGATGCATTATAAGTTACAATACATTTCAATAAATCGGGTGCTGGCCTGCCAAATGTTTAATCATGCAATGCTTACCTTACAGACTGCTTTGACAAACTCCAGAGCTGGGTTATTGAGAGGCAGATGTGAGCCTGGGAGTTGGGGGAACTCGGACGAAGCATCGCGGCCTGAGCTCTTATTCCCCGACACTTTCTTCTGAATTTTCTGGGTGATTCTATAAAAAGAAACATGAAAGTTTTCCAATTTATTGATCAATTATCAAACAGATGATGCACGGGGTCTGCTTAGTGAACTCGGAGCATGGACTCATGTAAGGCCTGTCCGAAACGCTGTGCCATTGCCATGCTGAACTCATTTCAATTCAAAGTTGGGGCAACCAGTTTAGGAACACACGTGCTCACAATAAATAACCTCTCTCGCATCCACTAAACAGGAACAGGGAGTGAATTAGGCTATCGGCCTTGGTCCAAAATTTTGGCCACCGGTATCAAATGAGGGAAATAATCGTCATAGCGATTTTTGGCAAGGTATACACCTCCGGAGTTGGAAAATATGTGATAGCATTGCAGCGGTGGTAGCTTTTTGAGTGTTATCACCATTTTTTTCAAAATGTCCATCAAAATGCTTGTTACCACTCTAGGGGCGGTATACCTTGCGCATGCGCACTATAATCATTTACGCCCTGATCTGATACTGACCAAACCCCCACGCTGATGGCCTAAATGTGGCGCGATTACTTGATGGTGCTAAAAGTGAATTGAACGGCTTGAGAGTGATTTTTCAAAATGGCAGGCTTCTCTGGATGCATTTAGTTTGATTAATTAATGCTTGCCGTTTAGCTATACCCTATGGACCTTATTCACATGGAAGCCATTTTGATCGTGTTCCCTGAATCTTATTTACACACGTATACGCGATTTTGTTGTGTGATAATGTTGCACGCACAAATCAATGAGAGCCTTTACATTTACGCAACTTATTTAAAAAAAAAATAATCAAATTTGTTCACACATGCGCGTGTGCGACACTGCCGTGCAACATAGTCGTTGCGACAAAATCACGTATATAGTGTAAATAGGCCTTGTAAACTGTTGAATGGGATGGTGCCAGACTATTTATACGTTCCAAGCCTCACTTTCTCAATTTTTTTAAAATGTGGCTTAAAACATCAGGGTATGTTCAATCACAAATTTGAAATTATTCATCAGAGCACACTGGTATTATGGTGAAATTAACTTTATTTCATTACTTTCATTTCTAATTGCAAGTTCCAAGAATGAAGATTTTACCTCGCTTTTAATTCAATATGGCCGCCTTGTGAATAAGGCTCATTTCCCAGCTAACTTCTATTGAGTTCAGCACGGCTGTGGCACGGCCTTAAGAACGGGCCTTACAGATCTATTGCAACAAAAGAAGACATCACTCACGCGAACAGCCGTTGGGATAGTTCTCCATCGATCAGTCCCTGTGCGTAGGTCACCGTGTGGGGCGTCGTGGTTTCGTCGGCAACCAACTGCGATTCTTGAGTTTGGCCGCGGCGACGGATCGGCGTGTTGCCGGGCGTGCTACGGCGATGCTCGTCCTGGGCGTTGCGATAGATGGCAAGGATGTAGCCTGCTACTATCATCTACATGCAGGTCAATAAAAAGAATGAACCAATTTTACCACAATGTGCACCTAAAGTTTGAGTCAACAAGTGATGTAGTCAAGTCTATTTTTTTAATTATTCGTCATTCAGAGATGAAACTGGCATATGGCCAAAAAATCGGAAAATATGCCGTAAAAAATACGTGTCCGAAATCTGGGCCGCGCTGCATCACATACATGTACATGTACATGCATGTACAATACACTTCATGCTTTATTTTCGATTCAAACAAAATTTTACGATGAAAAAAATGGTCAGTGTTTTCATTGCATAAAATGCCCGAATTACTGTTAGAGTAATGTAGTCATCAATAAAGAAGATCACTTCTTACTTGAGAAAGTCTAGGGAAAAGTCCGAAAGACAAGGGCGCCGTTCATGGTGCTTCAATCATGACCATGATTCAACCACACAACTCCACTACTCCACTTGCAGTCATACGTGGGGAAAATCAGGCATTATCGTCTTTCTCTTCTAACAAATGCCAGTGAAATGTTTCGCTAATGCTCTCTTCGCTACCCTCGAGATAATCATCACGATTTCTAAAGCATAACTAAATTTGAAACCTCCGAAAATCGCACAACATAATTATTTTCTCCACTAGATCGTTCACAAGGCTACCTGGTCCCGACCGGCTATGTGCGGACGGTACGGTGCGGTACGTACGCTGGTACCATTGCATATTCGCACGCACGTGCGACACAGTGATTTTCCATGTCACCTGTCAATGTTTTAATCTTTTGTCCAGCCGGAGAAGGCTCCGATCAGTGTTATGCCCTGTGTTTCTACCGTTGAAACACTCCAATAACGACTGGTGAAAGAGATTAAAACTACGTTCGCGACGATTTTAACTTGCCATTTCCATCGACTTTTAATCAACTTTTCTTCGAAATTTCTTCGAAATTATGATTGGACATTTTGTGAGAAAAATCCTTACAAAATCAAATTTTGTGGGACACACTGTAAAAAAATCGGAAATTTCGTTGGAAAATTCAAAAAGTCGGTTTTCCGATTAAAATCGGAAAAGTTTCATCTCCGGTCATTGATCACTGCTTCTTGTGTACAGCAAGCCTATACATTGGCTCTGACAGTCTTCAACATGAAACAGAAAGTTGACATATTTACTGGTTTATTGTTAACAACCTCAAACAAGTGGGTATCGATCCCAGATCTTGGGAAGATCTAGCCAAGGGCAGGTCTCCAGACTTGAGTCCACCCAACAGGAAAAATTAGAGCACACGAGACGGCGCCGTAAGACCCGCGCTCTCGCCAGAGCACAAGGAACTGCTTCACCAGTGTCCTTCATGCTCCCGGGTGTGTTACTCAAGGCTACATTGTTCTCTTCAGTCACTCTAGATCATGCAAATCTTATCCCTAATTTTGTCAGCACCTCCATCATGTTGCACAAACGACCCTCAGTTATGAGGCGTGCCAAGAGAGGTTAACCCTCCTGCTATTTAAACAGTCACAGACAGTCAAAATTTCCATCCACTTCCCCTGCTATACTTTAAACACAGGCTAGTCACTAGCAGCCAGACCATTATGCCAAGCAAGCACTGTGACTAGTCAAACTCAGTCAACAGGCCATGGATGGACAAGTGGGCACAGCTGGCTTATCGATTACCCCCAGTCAAAGCATAGCTGTATCAAGTTACATAAACAATCACAGACACTCAATCCTGCTTTATGTAGGCTGGGAATTCTGAACTGTTGAAAACAGTCACTTGATTGATTTGGACTGAAAGGACAACTTGGCACAGAATGTATGTTTGCATAGGAAGGTTAACAACCTCTGTGACTAAGGGCCCGTGACCATTCAGCCCCAGTATGAAAAGGGCCCCCCGGTAAGCTCGTCCCCTCCCAAGAAGTCCTTTCGTACCGTCCCAGCTATCGGCCTAGGAGCTAGTTCGGTTGCTAATCAGAAACTCCTCTATCCTGGGGTCTATTGTTTGCAACTATTGACACATGTAATATATCCCAGAAGAAACCTACTTGTGGTTTTCATCTCTCAGCGTGCAACAATAGAACACTTTCGTCGGCACAGATCAAAACCCCTGCCATGCGGTTTCGCACACAATGGGACCGTAAATTAGTAAGGCATTATGGAAGGATTTTATCTTTAATCCGGTAAGTCTGCTATTGTTCTGCTCTGGACGTTCTCTGAAGGGCAATAAATTGATGCCCCTGACTGACTTCAAAACTTCTGGTCAGACAGGACCATGTACCGGACGAGATTGGGCTGAAGACCAGACTGGCTCTGGACCGGACGAGGTACCGGGGGGCGCTTTTCATACCAGGGCTGAATGGTCAGGGTCCCTAAATGTATTCAAGAAATCGTGAGCCTGTGCCCGAATTACATAACTACAGCTGGCATTGATACTTGCACCTATGGAAATGGCTGAATCCACTTCCCCCAGATGCTTGTTTTACTGAACGCTGTACCCGAGTGATTCGAACGGGATCTAACTTACATTGAAGTTGTTCTGGCAGGCCGCTGCTGTCGGGAGGTAGTTCATAACGTTCCAATTCATCTCTATCTCGTTCTGTTCACAAACCAAAATAACATCAAATGAAATGCTGTGTCATAAATTGGACTGGGGGACACAAATGGAAAAGAAGCGTAAGACTTGCTCCATATGGACTCCGTGACCCGACAGTGGATAATAATAATAATGCTACATATTTTTTAAGTGCATGTATCCACCAGTATTGGTGCTCAAGGCGCTACATCATTATTACCCTGCTCATTGGGCCAATGAAACATTCCAAAGACAATCTCAGCTCCCTTGGGAGTATACAGCTCGACGCTGCCATTTCGGCGCAAAGCAGCTAAAATCAACCACAATAACCATCTCTGCCCTCACAGGTACCCATTTACTCCTGGGTGGAGAGAAGCAATGAGTGACAAAGTGCCTTGCCCAAGGGCACACGCACCATAGCCCCAGGCTGGACTCGAACCCCCAACCTGCAGAATAACCTGCAGACCACAAATTCAATGCTCCAGACCACGAGGCCACGGCACTCCACTTGATGGCCCTTTATGACCACTTTTGAAAAACCCAGTGGGTGAGGCACATCACATGCACGTACTGTTTCCTGCGCATATTGCGTGAAGAATGTATGACTATTTTTACCCTGAATGCGCTCAAACGCATAGCATCTAAGCCTAAATGCCAGGCGCTGTCGGAAATGCTTTCAAATGTCCCTCCCTGCAAGGGCGGATCCAGAACACAATTTTTGGGGGAGGCCCAAAAAAATTTTGGTCCTCCAAAAAAAGTGGGTCCAAAAAATTACGGCGTGGGATTCGGGGGCCCCGAAATTTTTTGGATTCTAGATGCTCTGTGGTGCGATCTGAGGCAATTTCTGACCACTTTAACCACTGTTTTTTTGAGGAAAAGATGGTGGTGTACTCATTGCCTGCCTTTTTTGCGATGTCACATAAAAAAAAAAAAAAATGGGTTCGTTTTTTTGGGGGGGGGCGCATGGCCCCCTTTGGCCCCCCCCCCTGGATCCGCCCTTGCCTCCCTGTGATCTCCCCCAACTCTCCTTTTGTAACCATTGAGGGGGTACTTGTGCACTGAGTTTGTAGACATTTTTTTGTAAAATCTCGCTGCAGTTTCAATACATTGGGTTTTATAGTATCACCTCCTGATCCTCGCCGTTGGGCGTCAAACTCTCCGACTCCTCCTCTTCCTCGAGGTCATGTGACTCCTCGCCGGCTTCTTGGTTCAGTAGGGACTTGGGCAGTTGACCTTTGACCCCACCATGGTTTGTCTGCAAAGTGACCGAGTAGGGTCGATAAAATGATTAATGGTCCGATTTTGGATAAACTGTTATTTCCGAATGAATAAATAAATGAATCCATGAATTTAGAGAAACCATCAAGTGCATGCCAGAATTTTGGTGGGTTCAAGAAATCCGTCCCCCTGTGAGATGGTCAAAATAACCCGGCCCTTTTAGGGTAAACAACATTTTATAAAACTTTTTTTTTTCAATCAGCAGCCCTAAATAGTCTGGTTTTGTTTGGAAAACACATCACATAATATGCTTTACTAATTCTAATATGCTTTACTAATGCTTGACTAATTCTACCCACGGGATCAAGCCACATCAGCAGTTCCCAGCACTGTTTGTAGGTCAGGTCAATCCCGTGGAACAGGTCCCGCGACTTGATGCTGTTGGTGATGTAGTCCACGTAGGCCACGCCGTCGATCACGCGACGCTTCTTGGTGCAGACCAGGACGCGGTTGAAGTTGGCGTGGACGATGGTCGCGCCCAGGCGCTTGAACTCCGCGATCAGGAGCATGAACATCTTCTTCATGAGGTTGTGGAGGGTGCGGCGGAGGGCGGGGTCGTACAGGAGGGCGGAGGGGGAACGCAACCATCTGCAACGAACAGCAGAAATTAAAATTGGATTGGGTTTATATAATGTTGAGTCAGTGTATTACACCTCTCAAGATTGAAGGGAATTGGATGTCAAGAAAACTGTGCTGCCAAATTTGTTGAATGTATTTAGCTTTTGCAAATTTGCAGCGCGAAAACTTGACGTGACTTCAGAGGTTTACATTCGTGTTCATTTTCTCACTGAGTATGAACCAGCCTTCAATTGAGTCTAAATGCCTTTACAAAATTTTGGCTACACCTATGACTTCTGCCCCAAGGTGCAAGCTTACTTTTTTCCCGTATTTTTGAGGTAGTCTTCTTCTGAAATAGAATGTGAAGCAGACAATGTAAAATATAGAGAGATGGTAAAAATCTAAGCAGGGCGGCAAAACTTAAGCACGGTGGCATAACATTTTAGCAGACCTCCCTTCTAAGGAACAACGTGAAGTGAGCTCGAGTGTGAAATTTTCATAATTACCGATAGAAGTGCACGATCTGATGATCCGCAAAGACATTGCTATAGGTTGTGACATCGCGCAGCCATCCGTGTACCATGCTCTTCATGATTCTAAAATGAAAATTAGAACGACGAAAAAAAAAAATGACATTACACACCAATAGGGAATAAGTAATTGTGAAGCAATCAAGCTAAATGAGTCGTTTGCCTGGAATTTTCATTTGGAGATTCAGGCCAAAATAGGGCCACTTCTTCACATCACTTCATCACATATTTTGGTTTTCCGACTTCCATAACTTTTGAACTAAAGATGGTATCAGCATGCAGTTTTCACAGCAGTAATACTGAGATTGTGCTCTTTTCAAATGTGTTAAAAAAAAAATTGACCAGGGTTGACAAACGACTCATTTAGCTTGATCGCATCACATATATCATCTCAATGAAGGTCAGTCATTGCAAAAATGATGGTAAGACATGAATCTGGAACTAAGAAACATGTCCGATCTTGTTAGGAAATACTTAAGGCAATTTTCTTGACTCTCCAGACTTTGTACACCACCGCTGAAGTGGCGTCAGGTTGCAACATTTTTTCTTTTTCTTTTTTGGATGGGTTCTGTGACTGTTATCTCTATGCCTTTTATCTCATTCCTAAGCTAGTGTATGTAAAAAAGACTACATCAACAAATTTCCCCCCCCAAAAAAAAAATAGGAAGGATAAAAAATAGAACGCTGCTGCAACTGCTTTGCAACTAGAGTAACCTGTAAAACAAGAGGGCCCGAGTCTTTGATCCTAGAAGAAGTTTTCTCGAACTTACAGTTTTGCCCAAGCTTTGTGAAATGTGTCACAAATAATAATAACAACTCTGATGCAAAACTTAAAGGTGGTGTCCATCATTTGTCAAATGTGCATTATAATTGTCTGAAGAAACAAAGGCGCTCAAAATCTAAGGAAGGGTGCTGAACAACTAACCTGATGAAGTTTCAGCTCAGTGAATAATATTTATTCCGAGAAAACAATATTCTAGGATCTCGATTTCAAATCAAAAGTTGCTGACTCATGTTTTGAATTGGGCCTGAATTCAGCGTCTGAGACGCGTTCTCACTGAGCCGATTGTAGCTACGCAATGTCACGCACTGAACTGACGAATTTTAGCAACCATGTGTGTGAGTCAACACTTGCCCGTGCTTTGATGCGTCTTTAGATGCATCGTTGGAAAGGCCTTCTTTCATTGATTTCTTCAAAATGACAGCTTGCCAGAAAGAATAATTTCACAGGGAGTTTAGTCACATTACTATCTTTAAACCAAGTATTCTTTTCAACAATAATTGCGTCAGTTACTTTTTTTGATAGCTGTAAATGATGGACTGTACCTTTAAGCACTAGAATGTCGAGTTATGCTATTGTGAAAAAACTTATAACTGTTGCAATTTAAAGGAAGCATTTGGCACCACCGAAGACTTACCTGAATGCGACCGAGCAGAGGGCGGTCTCGTCGTAGCTAGAGAGCAACGTTGCCGCGCCGGCGTTACCAGTCACCATGTCTTCCAGGGAGATCTGTGGGGTGGCGTCGAAGGCGATGCTGCCTGCACTACCCTCCATCTCATTGATGTGATGAGACTAATAATATGTGAAATAAACAATTAACGATCAAATAAATTCTTTAATTGGGCAGTCCAATTGTGCATATGCAGCACTAAGGTGTAGGTACCACTTTAGCTTCATTCATAAATACACAAAGACAGCCAAGAACCAACGAAGCACACCAACTTGGTCATCACCGAAATGGTTTTTTTATAATTAAAGGTTACAAGCCATGAAAAATGTGATGTTTTATCGTGCCTGGTGCTCTTTCTTTTTGTGTGCCCAGCATTTTTTGTACGTGCGCGCATCACACGTTTGGGTAGTAGCCACGCGCACCTTCCCTGAAGTCGAATGATTGGTTGAAATTTTGCTATGGGCTCCGTGCGCAGATGAAAGAGGGCGCACTTTTACCTAGCAACGATGTCCCAGATATGGGCGGGACATTTCGCTGGTTGACAAGCACCGTTCCTTGTGTGTGACGCATGTACACCAGGGGATTTGTACTATGTACACGCAGTGGCCGCGCTTCACGACAAATGAATTGCAGCCAGGCAAGATGGCATCTGTCGGTCACCCCCTACTGTACTTTCTTTGCCGGTGAGGGGGTACTTGTGAACGGAGCGGATACCCCATACGGGTAGCAAAAATCGAGAATAGAGAAAAACATAAGAAATTCCTGACAAGTTGGAAAAGGTCTCGTGGCTTTGCCACTCTCGTGTGTGGTCTCCGCTCCAGTCGCTTTGCAGCTTCACCGCTCTGTCCAATGATGCCAGTTAAAGCCACGATTGCCTTGGCGTAAGGCTAAGCCTGGGGCGGCACTGGGTTCACCCGGGGTTGAGTTCAACCCGGGTTGAGAGGCTCTAGTGTGAAATGGCCTTACATACTGACCTGTAGTAGTGTGTTGACTGCCAGGCTAGCCATATCAAGCTCCACACAGATGGTATGATAGCAGCCAGACTGGTTCACTTCAATACTGGAACTCTCCTCAAACTCGGTCACCAGCCTGCGGGAAGCAATGAAAAGGGATGAGTCAGGAACCAGACTTGTGGTTGATCACAAGTCAATTGGGCCTTCTAGCAAAAAAAGACACAACTGAGCAGAGGTCGAAATGAGGATTTCCAGGAAAGAGAATAGAATTTTCCTTACTGTACTCTTTGTTGCACTTCAATCGGACATTTCGTTGACAAGTTACGGCTGTTTTAAGTTCGCATTTTATCGACGTGTCAAAAAAGTAAAATACTAAGAAAAAGCCTTTAAACTTTTGAGTTTTGTATTCGTGAAAATAAAATGACAATTGTTTTTTCCCTGAAAACATTTTTATTCCACAATTTTCATACTATTTCTCGAAACTTTGTGTAGTAGACATATCAAAGATAAGAAATATCAATTAATTCGAAAATAAAAAAAAAATCACCCCTATTCCTTTTTTTCCCCCTCCACTAAGGCCTGCGCCCAGTTCCGTCTCATTTTTGCCAGCACGCCTCACATATCATCAACCCCAAAGTTAACCATGAAGGTTTCAGCTCAATGTATTCACAAAAAGAGTGGCAAAATACACAGAGAAACAAACTCACTAATTTCAGTTAACATTTCTTGAAAAATTTACCAGGCCATAACGGAACACAGACAAACAGAGAGAGGGACGGACGAACCAACCTGCTATCGTCGGCCTCCCTGCCTCCGAGATCCGGCCGCTCCGTGGGCGAGGCCCACATCACATGACTGTGCTTCTGCAGGTGTCTGGCGTAAAACAGATCCGCGCCAAAGATGCCGGTGTCCTCTGGCAGATTCCCGACGGGGACGTGGAAATAGCGACTCTGCTCGAGGTAGCTCTGTAATTTACGGAGATTTGAAAACGGGTGTTTCTTCACAACAAAACCTCCTTCAGGAAAACTTGGCGAAACAGTGATAGAGAGTTTCCAGATCGCAGCACCAAAGCTCTGGAATACCCTACCTGAAACTGTGAGACTTTCAAATTCAGTTTGTACTTTCGAGAAAAGTTTGAAAACCTACCAATACGTGGAAGCATTTGGTTAATTTTAATATTGCTTGTATTGTGTAGATTATCTTTTTCTGCATATGATTTCATTGTTACATCGATTGTTATGCAGTGAAGCACCATGCTTCACCTGCGCATTATAACATCATTATTATTATTATTCCCGGTTATTATTATTATTATAATTATAAATTTAGGATCCAAAGTGTACATTTTTTCCCGTCCTGTTTACCTGAGCTATGTAATTTGCCATTCAGGTATCATTAAGAATGACTTCAAACGATTTGTTTTACTTTTTGGGTAGCTAGTTTGATAAATCATAATCACTCTTGGAGGACTTTATTAAAGAGTACGTCCAGAGTTATAAATCATAGACGTCAGATGTAACCAGGACACAACATTTTGTAGAAAATGACCCAGCTAACAATAACGCTAACATTTGCGTGAATGGAACGCTCTCCAGATGTGAACCTCTGCCACCTCAACTGGCACAGCAGGGCACCATGCTAATCTGACCCAAGAAACCACATACCAAAAGCAGATAGTCCACATTGAGGTAGTGCTGAAGAAGCCGTCTGGAACCCTGCCTCTGCCAGTCCAGCACGCTGTAGAGATTCTCGCTGTCGTTGACGTGGAGACGAACCATCGGGAAATCGTCCAGCATCGGAATGTGTCTTGCAAGCTCCATGTTGTCTACATTTAAGAGAACAGGCACAAATTTACAAGTGAAATTCTTTTGCTTGGACAAAATAATATTAACCATTTTTTCATTCCTAGGTTAAAGTCAAGCATTGTGCAAGAACAGATTCTTTTAGGAGGGGATACTTTTGTGCAGTCCTTCTGATTTGAGGCGTGCGATCACACCCCCACACCACAAGCTTCCCGAGAAGTGTGAATAATTGCAGGCCTGAATTTCCCTGGACCACAGATCACACACCTAGAAAACCACACACCTAGAAAAATCACACACCTAGAAAAATCCAGGTGTGCCTTTTTCCACACGCCTGTGATTTTCAAATCAGAAGGACTGTTTGTGATGGAGTGGTTATACAATTTGTGGCCTAAAATCGGTCAGGGGCCTGGACGCAGATAATGGCCCAAGTCAAAGGGTACGTGGGTTTTTCTGTCAAAATCCATACAAAGTTCACAAAGTTACAACGATTCTACCATTTTACTCCACGTTCAGGCCACTTCGATGATACGCGTCGCGCGTGGAGTAGGTGTACTCAGCATCTCCTTGTATGGAGATCACATCAGTGCTTCTCGAGTACGGGCCCGGTTGTACGAGCGCGAGCGGCACGTACTGTGCAGTTTCTCGGGACCGTTTTTTATAAATGCCAGTGTTTAAACATTGATCAATCAAACAGCGGTTTTATCCCACAAATGCGATGGACTCTCGAAAAAATAGGAATGGGTAAACTGTCTCAGGTATAGGTCTCTCTCCAAATGATGTCACTTCCTACAGATCGCCGTGTGCATCTGCATTTTGGGCATCAAATTTGCGTGACCTGCATCGGCTGCATCGTATTTCGAAGAAACTTCTCACAACAAGAGTGCGCTTAGAACATTTTGCACACTGCGGGCACATGTACCTAATGGCGTTGAAGACGTAGTTGTAATATTCGTATGAAGATGGCGTCTTATGAGAGGGATCTATTTATGAATTGTAACTTAAGGTAAATAATACCAAAATCAAACATGAATATTTTGCTTAACTATTTCCAGAAAAATCAGGGATGCAAGTGGACTCTTTGACATTTTTGCCTGAAATTTTGAGGGACAACGGAAAAGTATACACACACGTATATGCTATTTACAATTTGGGAAACAAAGCCTGAAATGAGGCAACTCACCCATAGGGGACTGAACAGCGATAAACGTTGGGCCTTTCCTCTCATCTTTGTATGAAGACAGCAGACGGTTGATGGCTCGGTAGACCTAGGGTTGTGAAACAAATAATAATTACTATACCTCATACATATTCATGAGCGAGAGGCAAATTCTTACTAGTCCATTCACCATCATGTGGCAGCCGCTAGTTTTGCTATTTACTAAGCACACAGGAGGATTCACGAATGTGTAGTATCTATGTAACTATGTAACTATCGCATGGGTTACCCGCGCAATATTATATAAATATAGCATGGTTTGAGGGCGGACAGTCGATATTCGCTCCCCGAGGTATTGGAAGTTGACAAACTAGTTCCCGAGGCGAAGCAGAGGGAACTAGTTTGTCAACTTCCAATACCGAGGGGAGCTAATATCGGCTGTCAACCCGAAATAAACCATGTTATATTTGTTTTACTATACCTCATACATATTCAGCGCCGATCTGTTTTTTTTCGCTGCATGAAGGAACCTCAAACAATAGTTTTTTTGAAAAACTTGTCCAGTTCACCAAAAGAATCGTATTTCACAACTTCACTAGTTCAGTTCGTTTACAATACAGTGCAGCTGTAAATACAGTAGTTTGTGTACAACATTCTTTTGTACAGGAGGCATCTTTATTGTCCATAAATATTCTCTAGTTCAGCATCATTGAGCTCGGGAAAATAACGCGCCGCGCTTAACCATTTCTTTGTGTGTTGCTCGTTTGGGCAATGCTCGCGCGTGCGTACTACAACCGCACGACAGTTCCACGATTGCTTTGTAAAGCGCATGCGTAACCCGTGCAACAGTCTACTACGCATGCGTATTTACCCTGTGTGTGAATCCTCGCGCACGCTTGGTAAACAGCAAAAATAACATCTGGCACGTGATGGTGAATTGACCAGTGAGAGTTCGGCTCTCGATCATGAATATGTATGAGGTATAGTAATATACAAATAATGAATGTTTATGAGTGCAATGGTGAGAATATTTTCATGAGTGGAACGGAACATTCCATCTGTCACCGAATGAAAATATTCTCACTATTGCACGAATGCAAAACTCAAACCATTAACAATATGAAAGTTAATATGAAGTTAACACTATGCGTACTGATCAAAACATACAGAGCCAGTTATTCCGCCTTTCATACCTTCGTCATGTCTTTTTCCACTTGCACTTCAAAGTTGTGCGTTTCTGGGGGCAGGAATTCCTCCTCTGTTCCACGAGCAATCCTGTCCACAAAAAGATCACAAAACTTAATCCGATTTTTCCTCACTTAGAGCTAAAATGTTAGGCGTTCTGGCAAAATAAGACGAAACTGGGCATAGGGTACAGTGGAGGACAATGCAAAAAACTGAATGGGGTTGATTTTTTTTTAATTTCAGATTTATTGATATTTATGACCTTTGATATGTCTACCACATGTTTTAAAGAAATAGTATAAAAATCGTGGAATAAAAGTGTTTTTAAGGAAAACAAATTGCGATTTTTCATTTGCACGACTTTAAGACTTGAAACTTTAAAGGCCTTTTTCTCAATATTTTACTTTTTAACATGTCCAGAAGTGCTAACTTCAAACAGCCACAACTTAGTAGTAGAAACATTTATTTCAATGTTGCCATTTCCACACAATAAAATGTTACAATGCCGTGTAAACATATTATACAGAGCAAAATGCAAGGAGTTATATAATTGTGTATAATAATGTACATGGATCAATACTAGAACAAATGTACGACAACATTTAGGTATAAGGTGAAGCGTCACGCTTTTGTACCCTAACCTATCGACAGACAAGTGGACATGACCAAGAAAAACAGAGACAGTGACAAAGGACCTGTCAACTGAATGTCCGATTGAAGTGCAACAAACAGTACTGTAAGGAGAATTTTAAGCAAAGAGTGTTGCATCCTGACGCCACTTTTTTCATCATATATTATCTCAATGAACGTCAGTCATTACAATCATGTTGAAAGACATGTATCTGGGACTGGGACACATTTCCAATTTTGTTTGGAAATACTTCAAGAAAAATGTTCTTGACTCTCCACAGTACTCTGTACACAATCGCTGAAGTGGCGTCAGGATATTACATTCTTTCCAATTTTATCGTCTTTCCTAATAACCGCAAACCCTCATTTCGATCTCTGCCCAGTTGTGTCTCATATTGCATGAACGTCTTACAAATGATGTTTTTTTTTAAATCATGAAAACTGATATTGCTACACACGCCTTTTGTCAGTAACAGGGGCAGCGTTGCTAATGTTGCTAGTATCGTGACTTTGGGCGTGATCCCTGGCTACATGGCATAAACCTGTTTATGGCTTCTGACTAGCGCCCCTTGAACAAAGACTTTGACAAAATGGGGAACCCCCAACCTAGGGCTTGATAGCTCAGTTGCTAGAGCACCAGGACGGCAAGCCGGAGGTCACAGGTTCAAACCCCGCTCCAGTCAATTTCTTTGTTCTTCTTTATAATAATTATAACCTAGTCAGTTTCCCATTGTTGTTTATTTGAGAAAATAAATATACTGTGACTTACTTAGCTTGTCGTTCTGTCTGATACATGGATGTCAGGTTAGGCATCTGGTTGGTGCGGACCGTATCAACGGCAAATATCGTGGCCTTGGGTGAATTTGAGAAGAACAGGCCAAACATTGCCTTGGACCCTCTGAAATAAACAAGACGGCATAATGTGATGTTGCTCCTGGTTGGCTCGTGATGTTATTTGTGGTAGACTCAACTAGGGAGTCAGGTTGGCGCAGTGGTTACTTTCCTCGCCTTCCACCTCTATGGCCGGGGTTCAATTCCTGCCCTGGTCCACATGTGGATTGGGTTTTTAGTCCATACCCGATTCCATGGATTTTCTCCTGAATTTTCTTCTGGGGGTTTCCTCCCATCTCTAACTGGATTACTTTTCTCTAATTACTTTTCTCTACAAGTTTCTTCTGGCTTGCGAGCTAGTGTCAAGGGTGGTTTTGTATTTAGGATATTCTTGGCTGTATCACCAGAAATAAATAATAATTATCTTCAAGAAAGCTGGACAAGGTTGAAAAACAATGTTTGTGTTCAAAATTCTATAACTGAAAAAGTATATGAGCTATTATAATGATTCTTTCGCTAAAAGAAAGCTTATTAATTGGGCTTTCATATCCTAGATTTGGAAAATGCTACATGCAGAAATTCTTTCAAAAAAATAGGTGGCACCATTTGGGTTTCTTTTTTTTTTTGAGTCGCCCTGTATAACTCATCCCTGCTGTGTGCCTACCAAGTATCAACCTAATTTTGCCTGTAGTTGTGTAGTTATACTCGGACTCATTAATGCTAAAAGGGCCGGGTTATTTTGACCAGCTCTCAGCCCCCCTCCGAAGACCTCGGCCATTGAATTTTGAAACTCGGTAAATGCATAGAGCAACACATCATGAACATATCCAAGAAATCTCATGACTATAGGTCAAAGGGTTTTGGAATTATGGCTAATTAATTATTCATATGTACGAATGGTAATTAATTCGGCTCTGTGTTCACGATGTATATGGGAAAATGAAGTTTTCATGGCGCATAGCGCTGGAAATTTTTTCGCTGCACAGCAACCCGTGGTCTGATTTTTATGTTATGGTATCAAAAAATGCCTAAGGCTCGAGGCTTTAAAGTCATGACAGCTCGGATAGCGAAAACAAAGTTTTTTAAGGCTATCGCGGAAAAAGTTGAGGGGGGGGGGGATTCTTTTAGGGTTAATGGATGACACTCAACACGTCCCTGTCTATGTGCCTACCAAGTATCAACCTAATTTTGACAATAGTTGTGTAAATATAGGGCTTCAAAGTATGCACCTTTAATGTGATGTATGTAACTTGGCACCAGTAACATTAATAATGACTATAACTCAGACTTACACAACGTTATGGTAGAGATATATCCTGCGTAGACTCCCTGGCTGTAGATATGAGAACTGTGCCAACGTCTTGAACTGGAGCTGACCGATGTCAAACGTTTCCAACTCCTTCAATACGGAAAAACAATACAAATATCAATCTGAGAATTCTTGCTGTCAAGTGTTTTTTAAAACTAAAACTTTGAGTGAAGTGTGCTTTGCCATAGGATCAGTAGCACTGTGATAAATGTAAGGCGTATGTGGAGTGCTGTGGCCTTGTGGTCTGGAACATTGAATTTGTGGTCTGTGGGTAATTCTGCAGGCTGTGGGTTCGATTCCAGCCTGGGGTTGTAGTGTGTGTAAACTTAGAGGTACGATGTAACTTTAAGGCGTAAATTGCATTTTCACAAGCGTCATAAACATGAATCTGTTTTGTTTTTCCATGTAGCACGTTTTTCATTTTAAAAATTCTCCACAAATTAAATTCAAAACCTTTCTGATTTCATTGTCTGAAAAGTTGCTAAGTTATATGCAAAGTTGGTTACGGGTACTTGAACCCATAATCTGGAACAGGTTCCTGACATCAGCGGTCGAGTACTCGGGCACCCAGCTGCGATACACAGCCCTACTCTCATCTCTACCTTGCCAGCAAGGAATCTTGCGTTGTCCTTGTTCACCATGCAGATACAGCCCAGCTTGACCAAGGCACGGAACTCCAGGGGCACTTGGGTCTCGTAGACCCCCTCGATCTCTGGCGCCGAGAGGTCTGCATTGAGCTCACTGAGGGAAAAGGGACAATTTGGGGTTAGAACCAGGTATTCATGTAGTCGAGTCCATCACAAGTCCAGTTATAAGTCACAAGTCTGGTAACAAGTAAGCACCGTAGGTATCAGAATTTTCAATAATCGACATATCGGAAATCCAATTTCGAGAATATTGAATATCCCATGTAAAAATTACAGACCATAAAGATGACACTTGGCTAAAAATATAAAACAAAACAATAAGTCCCAATTTTCCACTGTTTTCGTTGGAGCATAATGCTCAAACCCTTTTGAAACAATCTCAGCACTGTGAGTTTGTCCAGAACGGGCCGTTTCTTTCAAGGTTTTACATTCGAGAGACCGCAAATTCCAGCAACACCACTTGGCATTTCACGCTGTTTTTATTTGAGTCACAAGCGCAAGTTGCTGCCGGGTTTTATTTTATTATACAGCAAACGTTAAACACAAAGTAAAAGCACAAACGGGAGATTCATTTTGATGATCATCTGACGCATTTTCAATATCATTCCTCAATATCAATAATTTTGATATCTCGCTATCGGCGATATCAATATCGAAATGATATATCGATGGTAAGTTACAAGTAACATGTAACACTGGATGACCAAGAACAAAGGAATGCCTTTGTCATAGTTCATTAGAATAAGCTTGTGTGTTGATCTGGGACTGGACTACATTTCAGTTTACTTCACTTTCACTTTATTTTCCATATAAAGTACAAATTTGGTTGAACGTCGGTCATTATTTAACCATAACACATGTGGATCGCTGGTTTGAACCTGGTTTGGTCTGTAATCGTTTTCTACTCACTGGATGTCACATTATCAGTGTTGTATCACATTCACTTTTCCTACAGTCACTAGAGCCACCACTGTGGTAGAGGTTGCACGCAGGCAATAGCTTGAAAAGCATTAGTGTGAGATATGCTCAGAATTGTCTGGGTAGCGCTGCCAAAGTTCCTAAGACTTGATGTGATTCATCTCGTTGATAGTCACCTCTACCACTGTAACAGATTTACCATACTTGTCAAGGAATGGCTGTGTTAAAGGAAAACATCAAAAACTAGACGCAGACCAACACTTTTTTAATACAGTACAACATCATTCTTAACACCACATGTTTTTCTTCATCAGACGAGAGTTTGAGAATAGCATGTAATAAAAAAAATTAAGGGATTGTAATTAAGATACAAGGCACATACTTTGAGTGCTCTTGGAAGATGTCCTCAGGCACCACGTACTCGTACAGATTCAATGATGGATTGGAACGTGGCAGGGCTCTGTTGACTTTCTTCCACACTACAAACAGAAACGGACAAAAAAATCCACAAAAAATCAATCCAGAATGTAGACATGTGATGACACGATATAAAATAACCACAGTTTTCCAAAACAGCCTGTTATTAAAAAATATATCATGACAAAATTTGGTTTCATGACCTTTAAGGCCAAAAAAAAAAGTCTCTGGTTTCTGGTATGGAGCTTGCCCAAAAAGTGGTGCGGCGACGCGGCTTTTGTTTTTTTTACCTGATTTTTTGGCTTCAAATGTCGGCTGATGACTGCAAATGGTGCTCGACTAAACTTAGTGCAAATTATATGGGAGTCCAGAGAGGCCACATAAAGCTTATTCTCGACCATAACCCAATCTCAAAACACGTTAAAATTGTGCAGCAGCAGGATTCCAGTCAGACCAGTGAGTTTGGCGGTTTTCAGACATCATCTTTCATTGAAAAAAAAAAACTTTTTCATTTTGCCGACGCGCATGGCTACGGCAACTTTTTTTTTTTGGCCTAAAGTTATAGAGCAGCACAAATTTGGTATACATGGGGTAAACTGTACTTGTTCAGAACATGTAAATCCATCCAAGTCTGGTAAAAACTAAATCACAAGTTGAGACATTTGACAAGCATTTGACTTGACTCAGTGGCCCCCATAAAAAAAAATTGGTAATCCCCCCATGAAATAGTCCAAGCTAAGCCACTGCTTGATCAGAGGGTTCGAAACCAACTGATGGTCATATGTTGTGTCCTTGGGCAAGCCACTTCACCCCACTTGCCTCTCTCCACCCAGGAGAATAAATGGGTACCGGCATTAGCTGGGGAGTAGCCCGAGATGGACTAGCACCCCGTCCAGGGGAAATAGAAATATTCTCAGTCGTTTCATGCCACTGAAACTGGAGTTAAACGCCAGCCTGATGGGCCACATTGGCTTGTTATAGACTGAAAACAGATGTGCCATGAACTTGTGATGACTTGAGACGGACTTAAGCCCGGTTCATACTCGGCGCGAAAGCAAAAGCAAACACGAATATGTGACGTCATGGCAAGTATTCGTGATGCGAATTCGTAAAAATTGAACATATTTCAACGAATGTTTTATGACGTCAAATTCACTTCGCATTCGCGTGAAGTATGAACCGGGCTTTAGAAGAGGATTATGAACATACTGGGTCCTTCGTTGGTTTCCTTGGGGTGTCGTTGGTTGACGTAGAACACCCTGGGCACTAGCAGCTTGATACAGTGAAGATCGCTACCGATCAACGACCACAGCTTGTACAGGCCTGGGTGGCCAGTCTCGGCAATCTGCGGAACAAATAGAAATATGTGAATGTGATTTGAGGCTTATTTTGGACTCAAACAGTCGCGCAAACAGTTCAATGTGCTTTTGAACACTTTCAATAGCTCATGGAACAAGCCGCGCACTTTCTGGTTCATGCACATACAGCGCGAAGTACGATTTTGTTTTGAATGTGCATGTAACCGTGAAAAATGACACACTTGGGGGAACTCGCGAAAACTAATACTCAATGGGGATTAACTAACAAAACTAAACTAAACTCAGGATCTTTGAAGGGAACTGTCACGAGGAAATTGAATTAATAGAGACCATAGACGAATTCTAGATTTCGAACAAAAAAAGGACCAAAAAGAATTTATTCACAAGAACCTTAAACCAAAAACCAGAAACTAAAAGCAAAGAATAAAACCTAAAAACCAAAGACTAAAACAAAAAAACAACACAGTGTGAATAGTGGATCTTTCAAAGAACACTCAAGCAGGAATAAAATCAAAGCAAATGACTCGGCAACAGACAAACTTCAAGCAGAACAGGCACTCCAGTTAGGAGGAAAATATATGCATGTATGTCTAGTGTCTGCTGGTCTGCTGGCTGAACTGAGTGTGACTTGACCATGTGGCAGCTTTTATAGGGGGAACATGTGGGCTTAAGTAAACAAACAGGGGGTCACACTACCAACAAAGGGGGGGGGCATCTAAACTTCAACTAAAATGATTTTCTTTTTCTAAGGGGAGCTACTCCTATTTAATACACTATCAAAATACACAAGTAAAACTTGGCACTGCCACATGCACAAGACTGATTTTATTTTGGATGTGCACAAAGCCATCGTGTCTTCGCATGAGCGTCAAGTGTTTTTGCGTGAGCATCAGGCATCATCGGCTAGATGCGTTTAAATGTTCCTCCCAATGGTCTCCCCATTGAACTCTTCCTTTGTAACCGTTGTGGGGGGTACTTGCCTGGAGGCTCTTGGGAAAAGTTTGTTGCTACAAAAGTTGGAGTGACTACCTCAAAAGAAAAGCAGTTTAGTTCTGAGGAAAACCACAGGTGTTTGCATGACATTTCAGTCAGTATGCAATGGTGTTGTGGTCGAGTCACCTGTACTGAATCTAGTTCCAAAGAAAAAGTTAGGGGAGACCATTTTGAATGCATTACCTTTGGACTTGAACAAAATGACTCGAAACTTGCACTCGGACTTGACCCAAGTGACTCGAGATTCAAGACTAGGACTCGGACTACGATTGGGGTACTCTTGGAGCCAATAGATGAAGCAGGAGGATGAAGAAGTCTGAAGTCACTAGAATCAGTCGAGACTCACCTGAATGATCTGCCACGGCATGTCCAGCAGGGATCGCGCCGTGCGGCGTAGAAACTGCCCAAGACTGTTGGAGGGGCCCACGCGGATCGCACCACCCCGGGCGGACTCGCTGTCGTCAATCCGACGGCGCTTGCTGCGCTCGGCCCGCTGGCGGGCCTGGTGCGCCCATTTCTTCTTGTGGTAGGCCAGCCATGCCCTTCGCTCCTCCTGAAACATTGAGAACAAAGGAACAATTTGACTGGATCCTGTGAAGTTTTGAGAGCATGTGCTCACCTTTCAAACCTTGCAAGGCACAGCCCAGTTGAAGCACGTCTTAAAGTCTGTGAGATTATGCAGGGCTATGTCAGATAGGATTTGAAGATGTGCATTCACCATGCAAAAACAGTAATTATGACCTGCCGTAGCATAATGAGGAATAACCCCCACATAGAGTACCGAAGTGTGACGTCATTTAGAACTGGAAAGAGTAATGCAAACGAATAGAGTACACATGTGGGTTGGTTCACGGGCTGAATCACGCGCTAATGTCTTTTACTGCTTTACTTGTACACTTGATGTATTCACTTCAGTACTCTATACATCATGTTATTCCAAAGTGTCCCACCTAACTGCGCCGACTTTAGAGAAAAATGGCTTTTGAAAAAAAATAAGCTGGCATTGCGGCGCCAATGGCAGTTTTTGAGTTTTTCCAGTGTTGGGAGGTGTAATTTTTTCCTAACAAAAATGCATGGTGTGGATCTTGGACACCTTGGCTACTCAAAAATAACAAAAAACACCTAATTTTAATTTGACATGAGTTTTCTAGTACATGTATATCCGACTTCAGGCGTCAAGTACTCAAAAGAAGATTTTAGGGGACATTCCTCACTTTTGCCACAATAGGTCATAATTTTATAATTCGTCGTGTCCATGCAACGAGGTTGTACCTCCTAAAATAGGCTGTATGTGAAATGCGAATTTTAGAATATTTTAAAAGGTCGTATCTCACTTAAAATATCCCGGATGTACACACAAACAATGGACTTCAAGATAAGACCTTGTTGCACGGAGCTTATTCGCACGAGATGACTTTGTTGCAGAATGGAGTTACGACCTTGTTGCACTGATCTGACGAATGAAACCCTGCTAAATAAAATATCTTTTGTGAGTTTGCGTGGTTCTGAAAATAGCAGGTGGAAACTCAAAGCTTCTCCATTTCATGTTTTTGACCGAGGTCTAACAACGCCGGTTTCTGGACACTCCCCTCACCTTACTTTCTCCCATGGGAGGGGCGGGGCCAAGCACCTCCTGCCAGGATTTGGCCAACTCCTCTTCCTCCATCGCTGCTCGACTCCGCGCCCCGCCTTCCCCCTCCGAGCTCTCCACCCGCGCCCGCTTGCGCTTGGTGACGATCGGGGGCTTGTTGAATCCGTTGGGTCGCCTGCCCTGGCTGCTGCCAATGTCTTCCAGGTCGGGCAGGGCCCCTGGGGAGGCGGGGCCTTGTTGGGAGTCGTCCTCCGCGTTCTCTTGATGCTGCAGATGAAAAGCATGCTTGTTTGATAAGGAACCATGTTGAGTTTTGAATGTGATTTATATCAGTACCAAGATTTGATACATTTATTTCAATGCTGCCATAAAGGATGATACATAACGTTACATAATCAAATTGACAACATAATGTACATATATACAGTCGACTCTCGTTAGTACAAACTCTGTTAATACAAATTCTGGTTATAACAAACATAAAACCTTGGTCCCGACTGTGCCGTTATGTGCACAATGAATGGGACTGATGTTCCTCTTAATACAAAATTTTGATATAACAAACAATTTGGCTAGGTCCGAACGAGTCTGTATTAACGAGACTCGACTGTATTTACAATTGATATAATAGTGAACATTAACTAAATGGCAGCATCTAGGTCCGGGGTGAAGCATCAGCTTTTGTTCCCCAGCCTATGAACAGACAGACAAGTGACAGACATACATGAAACGACAGAGCACAGACACAGGTGTAAGACAGTAATCAATGTGCAGTTAGGTATTGGTGGCCTTGTATGCCTTTGAGACTGGTGTAAGCTGGGGTTAGCGCCTAGTGACATGATGGGTGGGCATGCAAGTGGCAAGGTGTGCGGTTCTCATAACCCAAGTCTTTTAAAGCCCGAGTCCATTATTTGCAGCCATCCGAAAAGTAACTGCCGTAATTATTGTTTTAAAACATACTTGGTTGAAAGATAGTAAGGGGACTAAACTCCCTGTGAAATTATTCTTTCTGGCAAGCTGTCATTTTGAAGTAATCAACGAAAGAAAAGAAGGAAGTTTTTTACGCCTTAAGACGCACCGTAGGAAAATTAAAATTAGTAGTTCGTTTTGTAATTCGGCGAAGCACGCGCAAGCATTGGGACGACAAACACACACGTGCAGTTTGCTATAATTCGTCGGATCAGTGCGCGACATCGTGTATAGCTGCAACCGGCTCAGTGAGAACGTGTCTCGGACGCTGAATTCAGGCCCGATTCAAAACATGATTCAGCAACTTTTGATTTGAAATTGAGATCCTAGAATGCTGTTTTTCTCGGAATATACAGCTGAAGCTGAGCTGAAATGATCAGGTTAGTTGTTCAGTACCCTTCTTTTGAACACTTTTGTTGCTTCAAACGAACAAAATGCACAAATTACAAATGATGGAATATATCTTTAACTTTAACTGGAATCTATTAGGCCGAGAAAAAGAGCTATTTGTTTAAGTTAATGCCCTTCAAAATTATCCAGGTAGGTAGGTTGAAAAATGACTTATTTTTGTAATTCTATTGTTATGTTTGTCTGTCTGTCTATTTGTACCTTTTACAGTTTTCTGTTTAATAAACCTTTCTGATTTGACCAATAACACACACAAAAACCTGCAAGGTGGGAAGACTTTTTTATTTTCAAAACGTGTCACTTTTAATTTTTGCCCAAATGTGGCAATAAAAACAGGTATGTCAGGTAACCACAAATACACAATTTCTTAACATCTTAGCTTGTTTGAAAATCTGGTGTGTAGGTTGAACACGAATTTACTTTCTGTAATAATAGTTATCTAATTTATGCATTGTACATTTTGAAAGAAACTAGAGATACTCTTTTGACAGGTTAAAAAATATTGTTAAATTGTATCCGACGTTTGTATACCTTGTTACGTTGTCGGGGAGCAAACATTTCGCTGATCTTCTTCTGCTTGAAGACATCGTTCTTTTCCAGTAGCTTCTTGTGGAGCCAGTCAGGGTGCCGGACTCGCGGTACAGGATTTGCCACCTAGAAACACCAATCACAGTGTAAGAAACGTGTCACGTGATCCCAAAAGAGCCAATCAAATTCTACTTGTGGCAATTATGTCTCATGTCCATGTTCTGGACATGGACCATGATAACTGCTGCATAGACCAATCAGAATGCTTCATCTGTATCACATGATAATCAACGACCAATCTTTTTTTAGTTTTGACTAATTTATTGCAAAAGGAAGTCTGGGTACCTGACTCTTTCACATGAATCATAACGATAAAACAACTCATAAATATGCATCGCTTGGGAGCCAGATAACCAATCAGAGGCCAAAAAGTAAGTCACATGACAGATATTAGCCAATCATTACCTGCTGTAGTGCAGCTGGGATGGTGATGATTTTCTGGATGCAGCTGCTCAGACGTTCAATGTAATACTGCCAGTCCAAAATCTAGACAAACATAATCATAAAATTACTTGATCAATAATTACACAGATTGTTTCTACGAACAAATTATCTTCAAATAACAATTTTTTCAGCGTCAACTGCAGAAATAAGAAACCACGTTGCTTTTTGTCAGATTCGGCACGGTGATCTGCATTCTGGCGTGTCAGCACATTAGTGGCGGTTATATCATGGAGCTTGCATTTCAAAATGAGCATAAATTAACATTATTATACTGCCCGTTTTCTGCCAGGTTCACAAATTGTCGTGCGAACCACAAAGTGACAATGTTGACCATTTTGCTCTATCACGATGTGATGGATCGTATATGCACTTCATGCACATGATACGGCACTTCACAATGCCAAGATACATTATTCCACATGGGACTGGGAAAATGGCCACTACCATGCAATATGGCCCTTTCAGTAACCCCTTCAATCACCACTCTTCTATGTTAACCAGTTCACGCCGGGAATATTTTGACAATATAAGAACGAGGCGCAGGATTACTTTTTACTCGACCTCAATGCCACGCCAGTTGAAGCAATACCCTCGGGCGGCACACTCGTATTTCTGGCCTCGCTCACTGTGAGCGGGTCGCTGACAGATATTTCGGGCCTCGCTCCCTGCGTGTTTATCAGTCATCCATTCCGAATACCGCAAAACATCTGCGTGCATACACGTCATCCGGCCCGAACTGCTTATTAAAAGTCCCCAAGGTTACAATGTACATAAACAGACGTACGTCTCTGATGTCGTAGTTTGTCCTGCCGGGATCCTTCAGCCACTTCTTCAGGTAGTGTCGGAGAACGCTGGGCTCTGATTGGAAGATGGCCAGCGGGATGGCGCGTTCCGTCACGGGAGCGCCCTCCGGCTTCTTGGAGATGATGAACTTGCACGCCAGGCCTTTGTCCTTGACCATCTGGTCCCCAAGGAACTGCAGCATGGATGGGAATTCAATTTTAGTTTGGTAAAGGTTTTACAAATTCTTTGTTCTTCTTTTGTTAGAGCGACAAATTTGCTCAAAAATCTTAAGGATGAATAATAACTAACCAGTTGTAGTGTCGGTACACATTTAGAGATAACAGAGAAAATCTATAAACAATTTTGGGGGCTTTTAACTGGATTCGGGGATTGATTTGTAAAAATTGAGCTCAGAGGTGCATTCCACTTGTGCAAAAAATGAAAACATTCGCAAACGCTGGCAATATTTCCCTGAACAGGACAAACCGTGTGTCAGTAACAATTGGGGAATGTTAAACAACAAAGGTGAACAGTCATCCCGAGTCATTCGTTATGTTTGCCAAGATGGCCGACTCACACACAATGAGCTGTCAGTCCCTGTTTTCTACTCTAAAAGTCTCCATTAACTTCGTATATCATAAAGCGAAATATCACTCCTAATCGCAGGCATGCAACTTGGAAGCCACAAAAAAAGAGGAAATTCAAATCTTTCCAATATTTTGTACAGTATTTTTCTATTTTCAATGGCGCACTTGGGAAGTCAAAAAAGAGGAAATCAGCTGATCCGAGGAAAAGTTGCATGCCTGTAATCGCAATCAAGTTTTCAGAGATATGAAAGCTTCTATCCACACATTGACACTTAAAGCACTGGTCAGCACCATTTTCACAATGGTTTTAGGTAGCATTTTCGCTCCACGTTATCAGGGGCTTAGCAAACACTTACGCAAAATTGTGTGTAGTTGAACCATAGAGCTATATTATATTACTAGAGCGCTAATTCCTCATTCTTGCGCGCGGAGACGCTTTGAAGCCGTCCTAGGCGCAGACATTTTGAACTCATGTGCGTGTTTGTAGAACATAATGAAATTAGATGAATTGAATTTTGAAAGTGTACTCTGCATGCAACGCGCAAGTAGAACACACGTAAACTTCTTACGCGTGTTACAGTTAAAAACAAAAACACGGTTAATCAAGGCTGCAGCGGATACACACACGCATTGCGCTGTTTGCGTAGAGCAAAATGACACGCTCCTTTGCTGATCGTGCGTTTCGGTTTCGGTGCATCAGCTTCTATTACGCACCTGTATGGAATACAAACGCAGATATGCAAATAGCCGTACAAAATACGTACAACATGTCTAGTTCTCCATAGGTTTGTGTACAAACATGGATGCGCCCAGCAGGCATCACTTTGTACATGAGTCAACGCTCTAGTAATTTAATATAGCTGTATGAGTTGAACGTATTCCTGGTATCAACAGTTGCACCACAATGTAAGTAAACGGTGGGTATAATTCACCTCAGCCAGTCTCTTGGCTGTGCGGATGGATGTAGATTTCTGTGTGCCATACTCCTCAAGTTTCCTGGACATGCTACGATTCTCCGAGATCAGGAAGAAAAGCTCCGAGTCTGGCAGGTTGGCAGCCTGGGGGGAGAAAAAAGAAACCAAAAATTCTACGAAGTTCACATTTACCAGAGAATGCAATCTTTCTAGAATACAATTTGTGTACATTTCCATTTATGAGCAGGATGAGCAGGGAGCTCTATCAGATCTTGGTGCATCTTATTTCTGTAAGAAACACACAGGCTAAAAATACAACAACAAAAAAATGTCGAACAAAATGAAATAGCATACTCAAATTGAGCTGTCCCATGCAGCGTGCTAAAATGTCCACTAAAAATATGCACTTACAATACTGAGCCTACCCATTTTTGGTCAGAAAAAAATAGCGTCTAAGGCCAAGGCCAAAAAAAAAATAAGTCGGTCTCTGGTCAACGCGCGCGTCAATTTTAATCATGCGCGTGTCAATCTTCTTTTTTTTCCCAAAATGTTCCGCGGTAGCTCCAACAGCACCCTTTATTGCCGCACCTCCTCAATTTTTTTTTCCAAAGAGCACCAAGGAATGGGAAATTGCACCAAGGCAAATGATCGAGAGCACCAAGGCAAATTATGGAGGACACCAATGTTCATGAGGACACCAAAAAAGGAAAATAGTACCCCACCTTGTCTGTACAATCCAAGCTTGAAGATAAAAAAAAGCCGCGTCCCCGCGTCAATTCTGAAACTTTGGTCTGACCAGAGACCGAATTTTTTTTTTTTTGGCCTAATCGTTGAAAAATGTCTGAATATCCGGCCATAATTTTACTCTCTAATGTGGGTGTATGTGTGGACAGGCAGTGCAGTCACTGTGTGGACCTCTGATCAAAAGATGTCCACACAGTGCAGATAGTGAAGACGTTGTGTGGACTTGCCCAGGTCAACACAAGGTTTCCTCTTTTCTGAAAAACAGGTTTAGATGCATTTTGGGGTTTAGGGTTATCCATCGCAAAATGACGAGGAACACTCAAGGAAATCATGATAAAGAATTTGAGTTGAAAGAGTGTTCATAGTCATGAAAGTGCGATTAAAAGAACTTTTTTTCTCCGATTTTCCTTAACTACACAAATACAAAGTATTGTCCATATTAGGTATGGTAAGGTAAACACGTGTGCAAAACTGGAGTCATTCCTGAGGGAGACAGTTCAAGAAATATGAAGTTCAAGCAGTATAATGTAATGCTATTGTGGGGGCACTACAGTGGAGTTCAGATGCAGAAAGTGATGCTGCAGTTGTGCCAGCGGTATTACAGCGGTGTTGTAAAAATTAGGGCTGTTATTGTGTCTCGTTGCTGTCATTGTAGTTTTGGTTGTAGTTTTGATGAGCAACCTACCTTACTGTACAGCACATCCAGCCAGTAATCGGCAATCTTGGCCACCGCCGCGTAGCACTCCTCCAGCGTGGTTCCCTTCAGGAACGCCTCAAAGACCGAGGCCTGGAAGATCTTAATCAGCTGCAGCTCCCCGTTACGCTTCACCTCAAAACCCTTCAGTTCGGCCAGGGAGCCGTCGAAGTTGAACACGGCGTATCTGTCAACGAACAAAATCATACACAAACAGTCGTCGTAAATGCTGACATTATTATCCTCGTCCAGATATTTAGATTAATTAAAACGTTGCGCAGCCATGCCAAGTTTCGTGAGCATAAGTTTATTGCGCAGCTGCGCAATAAATTTGTTGCCCAAGTCCTACGCATGGCGTAAATTACGCACTGTTTTGTGAAATCGGCTATGTGGAGTCAACCCCAAAAAGTTAGAGTTCAAGAAGATTAATTAAAACGTTGTGCGGCTATGCCAAGTTTCGTGAAATCAATCGTAAGTTTATTGCGCAGCTGCGCAATTCATTTGTTGCCCAAATCCTACGCATGGCGTAGGTTACGCACTGTTTTGTGAAATCGGCTGCAGGTATGTGGAGTCAACCCCAAAAAGTTAGAGTTCAAGAAGGTAGACAGACCAACAATCAGACTGACAAACAATTATACCACCCTATGCTACAGGCTCACCCCTTCTGCAATTTCGTGCCTTCCTCCTTGCAGGTTGCTAGTATCATGGCCAGGTATGTGAAGTCAATTCCCAACAACTTACCATTCTAAGAGGTAGACACACAAACAATCGGACCAACGAACAACTATACCACCCTCTGCTATAGTCTCACCTCTTCTTCAATTTCTTGCCTTCCTCCTTGGAGGCTGGTAGGATCATGGCCAGGTACGGACCATCGACCTCAAAGAAGATGGAGTTCTCGTTGCGTTCGGCGTAAGTCAGGTTGCCTGGGTCGACCAGCTCCTGATACTGGTCATTAGTGTAGAAATCCTGTGAATAAAAGAAGGAATAAAAGTAAAACATACGAAAAGTGAACTTCAAAGACATCAACCCTTTCAGTCACTTTACTCTATACAGATGGGCTAAAGCAGCCAAATTCACAAAACAGCACTTAACTTATGCCCTGTGTAGGATTTATTGTCCGAATATTGTTGCAAAGCTGAGTAAAATTCTTATAGCTCAATTTTAATGAGATTTTGTGAAGCTGCATAACATTTTAAATATTTTTTAACATCTTGGACAAGGGTGATCATGGCTTTATACCACTGTTTGTGTATGGGTTAAAAAATCTTTACGTTCGGATTACAATTCTAAAAATACTTTTGTCGTACAAAATTTCTGCTTTTCCTGCAATAAATAGTTTTCCCCTTTTTAATGAGAAAAACATCCACCGACCTTTAGGCCAAAAAAAAAAAGTCTCCGGTTTCTGGTATGCGTGCGCGTCGCCGTAGCCATGCGCGTCGGCAAAATGAAAAAGTTTTTTCTTCAATGAAAGATGATGTCTCAAAACCGCCAAACTCACTGGTTTGACTGGAATCCTGCTGCAGCACAATTTTAATGTGTTTTTAGATGGGGTTATGATTGAGAATAAGCTTTATGTGGCCTCTCTGGACTCCCATATATTTGCTCCCATATAGTTTAGTCGGGCACCATTTGCAGTCATCAGCCGACATTTGAAGCAAAAAAGTCAGCTAAAAAAAAAAAAAAGCCGCGTCGCCGCACCACTTTTTGGACAAGCTCCATACCAGAAACCGGAGACTTTTTTTTTTTGGCCTTAGTTATTGAATTATTTCTACACAAAATTTCAATTATTAGCTGCCAGACAATAATTTGGCTCTCGCAGGGCGGGTTCATTGGTGCGCAAAATGAAAGCCCTTTTTCAGAGTGTTGCAAACACCTAAAATCGTCGGGGGAAAAAAAACCCCAACTTTTTAAAGAGCACTGGGTATGCAACTTTAAAACGCATTTAAAAATCCAAAGCCTTAATCGAATAAAATTCGAAAACACAATAAGATAAGTGCAGACTCCGCAAGTTCAATTACAGAAGTACTTTGTTACAGCAGAACTTAACTGAACACAGTTCATTTCTTACTTACCTTAACCATGATGTTCAGCATTGCTCCCGGGTAGGAGATGGTCACTTTAGGTTTCTTGGGATTGGTCGTTTTGACGGTGTAGTTCTCTGGGAAGCTGGCAGGCAAAACGCACCAGATTCCGTCTGTGTCCAACTCCAACGGCCGCCTAATGAATATGCAACACCACAACTTTTAGTGGAATTCTGACTAAAATCGGCCCTGCACTGCACTGCATGTTTGCCGGTTGTACTGCAGTTTGAATAAGGTCCCCAGCCACACTACCATGTGATTTCTGTCAGTCTGGGGTTCTGTTGTAGGAGACCACTAAATATCTTGTTGGTGAAGGTCACAACAAAACCATTAAAATTCATACCATCTGATGCAAAAACTCCATCTTTAAAGGCAGAGTAGATCATTTCGTGTCCGTGCAACAAGGTCGTATCTCCTAAAATGGGCCGTACGAGAAACGCGAGTTTCAGAATGTCAAAAGGTCCTATCTCACTTAAAATAATACGGATGTACACACAGAGTCAATAGACATCGAGATACATCCTTGTTGCACGAAGCATATTTGCGCGAGATACGACTTTGTCGCAGAATGGAGTTACGATCTTGTTGCACTGACACAACGATTTGAAGCTATCCAAAAAGTAACTGACCAAATTATTGTTAAACACATTGGTTTAAATACAGTAATGGCACTCAACACTTTGTGAAATTATTTTTTCAGTTAGTGTTTGGTTTGTAATTGAGCGAACCCATGAATGGGTGCGCGCAAGCGTTGACTCAACGCACACATGTTTGCTATTATTTGCAGGTTCAGTGCGTGACATCGCGTAGTTGCAATCGACTGAATGAGAACGTGTTCCAGATGCTGATTTCAGGCACAATTCAAAATATGACTCGGCAACTTTTGCATTGAAATCGAGATCCTAGAATGTTGTTTTCTCGGAATATAAAGCATTCACAGAGCTAGAACTTCATCAGGTTAGTTGTTCATCACCCGTCTTTAGATTTTAAGCACTTTTGTTGCTTCAAACAAAAAAAATGCACAAATGACAAATGATCTACCCTACCTTTAAACTGGCATGCAACTGGGAAGTCACAAAAAAAAGAGGAAATTCAAATCTTTCCAAGACTTTGTACAGTGTTTTTCTATTTTCAATGGCACACATAGGAAGTGAAAAGAGAGGAAATCAGCTGATCCGAGGAAAAGTTGAATGCCTGATTAAAGACAAGCCAAGAGTGCATTCCACTTGCACAAAAAATGCACCCCATATTTTCAAAGATGGCTTACCCGATCTGCTCCACTATTTCCCTGGCCCTTGTGATGATGCTGGCACCGGTGTAGCACACGATACCAGCCATCTCCATAGAGTACCAACGAGCACTGAACACAAAAGAACAAAATTAAGTCACTATCAACAAAGAACATTTACAAATATTAGAAAGCAAGGGCTGTTTCTAAAGCAAGGGCTTTTTTCTAACAAAATAGTGAAGACTAATAGTGTCAAATCGAATGCTTCTAATTATATTTGGCAACACGTTGCATCTATGAGTGCCAGGTTTTTGTGATCTGGTGCTTCCAAACTAGAGTTCATGTGTTAACTCTGCAGAATTTGGGGGTCGAATCCAGCCTTTGGGACTGAAGTTCATGTCACGTTGAGCAAGAAACTTAAGGTACTTACTACGTCTCTCCATCGAGGAGTAAACTGGGTACCAGTTCATACAAAGTTTATTATGTGGTGTAATTACAATCATTCTAGTGTTTCCGAGCTGCTCTCAAAGGGAATATACAACATTTGCAAACATCGAAAAATAAAACTACCAAGTTTTTACGAAATCAAGAAATGGTATTTTTTATACATCATTTCCAACTGTGGTCGCCGACCACCGTTGGAAAAACCTTACCATTTTGTTCAGTTCAAATTGTGTTTGCTATTGGTTACATGTTCATGAGACTGGTTCCCTTACCTTACAATTTTCCGAGTGGAGTCAGGGAACAGACTACTTGAAACATTTTGTTTTGCTTGGTTTTTTTGACATTTTCGGATCGCTTGAAATAAGGGCTCAGTGTGCCAACAAAAGAGGGCGTGTTTTTACATCTTTTGAGAGCTCCGTGGATGGGACACACAGCGTACGCGTACTGTACTGTTTCACGCACGAAGTATGCATGACTTCCTGGATGCGGAAAACTTATAGCCACCGCATCTTTGCGTGAGCGTCAGGCGTCGTCGGCCCTCGAATACGTTCGCAATTAACTTGTGATGGTCTCTGAGACTAATCCCTGCCTCCGATAACTTTGGATACATTCAAAATATGCAGTGGATGGATCGGGAACCAGTCTAGGGCACCCCCAACTCTCCTTTTCTGGCCGTTAATGATGACTTCAAGTATCTGGGCTCCTACACCAACACAGCTCATGACATCGAGTGTAGAAGCTCAAGCTTGGTCTGCTCTGTTCTCACTGACCAAAGTCTGGAGATCCTCGATCTCCAAGACCACCAAACTTAAGATCTTCAAGACCTCAGTAGAATCCATCCTCCTCTACGGTTGCGAGTCCTGGACCCTGACCAAACAGATCTCTGCGTCCATTGATGGCACCTATACACGGATGTTGCGGGCTGTTCAGAACGTTTCTTGGCAACAACATCTCCCTAACTCTGTTCTGTATGGTGCCCTTCCCCCTATCTCCACCACCATCAGACAGCGTCGCCTTCGGCTAGCCAGTCACGTTTATCGACATAATGAGCCAGCTAGTCAAGTTCTCCTCTGGAATCCTGAAGCCCCTCGACGAAAAGGTCGTCCCAACATGACCCTGAAAACATCCATCGAGCTAGAAACTGGTCTGAGTGGTCCATCTCTTTCCAACACTATGCTCGACAGGGACAGTTGGGCCCAACTCATCAAGTCATCATGAAAATGAATGAATGAAGAAGAGAAGAATGGGGTACCTTTGCAAGGAGCTCAGACGCACCATTTCTAACGGATCTTATTATCACTGTGCACTCACCCCCTTCTCATGACGTATCCGTAGAATGAGTTCAGGATGCATTTGTGAGCCAATTGCAGCGAGTCGTACAAGATCTCCTTGTTCTTGGCGCTCTTGATCTCGCTAGCGTCTCCCTTCTCTGTGGCCGCTGCCACTTTTCTTTTCCACACCTTAAGAAAGATTAGAAATTTAGTTATTAATTCATTCCTCAAACTCTGCATTAACCCACCTACTATTTAAACAGTCACAGAAAGCCCAAATTTCCATCCACTTCCCCTATTCTTTTAACACAGGCTAGTCACCAACAGTCAGATCATATGTCGGGCAAGCACTGTGACTAGTCAAATTCAGTCAACAGACCATGAACAGACAAAACAGGCAAGTTGTGCGCACAGCTGGCTTATCAATCACCCCCAGTCAAAGCAAAGCTGTATCAAGTAACATTAACAGTCACAGCCAGTCAATCCTGCTTGATGTAGGTTGAATAACATCCGTGCGTATTCCTTTACCTTGAGTAATCCCTTGAACTCGTAGCGTCGGTCGCGGAAGGCTCGGACGGTGTCCACGTAAAAGGAATTCTCCCGCTGGCAAATTGTTGTGGTGCGTTCCTCCTGTCGCGTCACTTTGGTCTTCTTGTATGCTTTTCGGCAGTAATCTTTATCAAAACAAAACAAAAATTAAATTTCAACAAATTTTCTTTGGTCCGGTCAAACTTCCGAAAACTAAAACTAAAACTATTGAACCTTCTTGGATTTTTTTTGTTAAATTGGGGCTTTTTCCCCAAGCAAAGCATTAATATTAAAAGCTATTTCAAGATGAGATACTGACACATTTTGAGACCCAATGTATTTTTTAGATCACCAACATTTGCCAAGAAAGCTTTAATAGTTGGTGAAGCGTCACTGCAACATTTTGGAGGTTCCAGGTTCTAATGCTACTTCAAACAATTTTCTCCATACAGCCAAAAGATGATTGAACATAAATCTACAGCCAGGATCATCTGGCCATCAGACGCACAGATTGGACCGATCTGACCGTACACCAGGCAACCGGATGGATCAAAGATGTTTGATTTGTTCGCATCCACTTTCACCGGATCTGATGACAACAGAAAGGTGTGCGAGCAGCACTCCGATTTCACTGATTTCACCGCACATGATATTTATGTTTAAATTCTTTCTCGATAATGGACAAGATAACCAAGTTTTCTTCAGTGGACACAGTACACACCATGAAGACGAAGAAAGTGTTTGACACACTTTTGAAAAGTCTCCACTACAATGTGCCCGGCATCCAAGGAAGAGGCTTTGAAATTGTACACATTCAGTTGAAAATAGTTTGTACGTACTCCGCACAATACGCACGCAAACTATGGCTGTTCATTTTCAAATAATTTAGTACTCAATTATTTAAAACTGCATTTCATTGAATATTTGAATATTAAAAACTCTGCAATCATGTTTTTCACAAACCCCCTGCAACTGTGTGCCACGCCAGTCAAAAATTACATGTAAAGTTGCGTGCGGCGAGCAATATTATGGACCGCTGGGGTGTTTTACATTGAGTATTTTATAAGTAGGCCTACCTGCTAAAAGGATGGGAACTATGAACCGCTGTCAACCAAAACAAGTACTGTTAAAAAGAAAGTGGCATCTGACAATCAAGTGCCGCAACTTTACAAGTAAAATAACATCAGAGCCGTGAGAGTACATGCGTAGTTTTTTTTCTTTCAAATTTTCAAACTGGCAGAAAGCTATTTGAATATTCGGTTGATGATCGAATATTTGAACATTCGGGACAGCCTAACACAAACCATCAAATGCTTGCAGTATGTCGTGCACAAGAATCTCTCATGAGCAGTCACAAAACACAATCTACTCTTTAGGCATGGAGTCCATAAACCTTCACAAAAAATTAACATACCTGACAATCGTTTCTTCTCCATGGCAGCCTGTTCCTCGCGGGGTATTTCATGGAAGACCCTCGTGGGTTCGCCGGGGTTGACCGGCGGAATCTTCTCCATCTCCAGCTGTTGCTTGATGCGGTGGTACTCCCCCCGGGAGGCTGGCACTGTAACAAAAAAAAATTAAAACAAAGCCAAAAAATAAAAGAATCAGACAAATCATAAAATCTCTCTTTTTTGAGTCCTCATGTTGCAAGTTTTTAGCCAGAGGTAAGGCTCCCAGCACTTTATGCAAACAAAATTCCCGGACTTTTCCCTGATTTTTTTCCCTGAGAAATTTCCAAAATTCCATGAGAAATATTTTCATTTTAAGGAGGTTGCTGGAAAGCTTAAGGGGTGGTTGCAGCAAGGCAACCAAGATACCGTTAATAATTCATAGGCAACTTGTGGACAAAATATGGCCTCCCTTCTATCCTTCTTTCCTGGGTTTGCCCGGATTTCATTTGTGTGTTTTTCCAAATTCCCTGAGTTTTCATTGACTGGACAATGGAAACTCATTTTCAAAGTTTTCCGTGCTTTGCAGAGTGGCCAGAAACCCTTTTTGATATCTTGATACTTGGTTGAAAGATAGTAAGGGGACTAAACTCCCTGTGAAATTATTCTTTCTGGCAAGCTGTCATATTGAAGTAGTCAACGAAAGAAGGGTGTTCCTTTTCGGTGCTTCTAAGAAATTTAAATTAGTAAAATTAAATTTAGTAGTCGGCACACACTGGCGGTGTTGCTATAATTCGTCGCATCAGTGCGCGACATCGCGTAGCTACAATTGGCTCAGTGAGAATGCGTCTTGGACGCTGAATTCAGGCCCAATTCAAAACATGATTCAGCAACTTTTGATTTGAAATTGAGATCCTAGAATGCTGTTTTTCTCGGAATATACAGCTGAAGCTGAGCTGAAGCTGAGCTGAAACTTCATCAGGATAGTTGTTCAGTATCCTTCTTTAGATTTGGAGCACTTTTGTTGCTTCAAGCGAACAAAATGCACAAATTACAAATGATGGACTATATCTTTAAGCCACACAATCGCTTTTATCAATGCTCATTTGAATAGCTAGTGACTTGACTCAGATAACTAGTGATGGACTTGTGTGGACTTGTAATGGACTCCACTTCAACACTGCAAAATTGTATACAAGACAAAGATCTCACGGAAATCTCCTCTCCACATCCAAGGCATTTTGCGTTGGCAGCGCGCGCCAGGCTTGTTGAAATCGCAGGCTGCGCAAGTCACTTCATCCACCATGGCAGAAGGCTGTGAACAAAATCAACACAAAGATACTGACAGTCCTCAAAGAATGAGGAATACATGATCGTGTCTTAAGCCCAAATAAATATGACAAACTTTATTTGTAAAATGCACAAATGTAATGGAAAAATACACATTCAGATACTGAATTATGCACCTATGCATATTTAAAACTGTGTCATATTCACAGAGCTATATTAAATTACTAGAGCGCTAACTCGATGCACAAAGAGATGCCTGATGGGCGCATCCATGTTTGTACACAAACCTGTGGAGAACTAGAAATTTTGTACGGCTTTTGTACGGCTACTTGCATATCTGCGTTTGTATTCTATACCGGTGCGTCATCGAAGCTGATACGCCCAAAACCGAAACGCACGATCAGCAAATGAGCGTTTCATTTTGCTCTACGCAAACAGTGCAACGTGTGCGCGTCCCTCTGCTGCAGATGCTTGTCGCCGTGACGTTTTTTTAATCGTCATGATGCGCTTTAAAAGTTGTTTGCATATCTTTTACTTGCGCGTTGCATTTAGAGTACTCTTTAAAATTCAATCCATCTATTTTGATTGTGTTCTACAAACACACACATAAATTCAAAATGTCTGCACCCAGAGCGGCTTCAAAGCGTCTCCACGCGCAAGAATGAGGAGTTAGCGCTCTAGTAATTTAATATAGCCCTATGGTCATATTAGACTAGAGTCCTCTTGGTAAATTACAAAAATCTACTTTCTGCAAATTGTTATATTCTTATGTGTATCTCTTGAAGTATAGGCAGTTTAAATGTATTGTTATCGCCCTGCCTGTTATTCCCTGTACCCCCCTCAACTGCCCGAGCTCTCTATGGTTTTATGGATTCATCAGGCAATAAATACAATGTCATACAATGTAATACAATGTATGAATAGCCAGACTAGAGTCCTCTTGGTAAATTACAAAATAAAAATCTACTGCAAATTTTAAGCGTTAATTGTTATGTGTATCTCTTGAAGTATAGGCAGTTTAAAGGTAGGTATTGTTCGCCCCCTGTGTAATTCCCTACCCCCCTCAAATGGATTCATACAATAAATACAATGTCATACAATGTAATACAATGTAGTACAGGTGCTGATCGGTTGTGAAGCTTACCTGCAGTCTGTTAGTGAGAATGATATTTGGATACATAGCGCCGACGTCCAAGTGATAGATGATAGGGTTCTCTAGTCTGGCCGGGGTGTCTCGAAGGGCTGCTAACTTCTCTTTGATATCAGTGCATACCTAAGAACCAAAACAAAGTCATGCATTTAATTCAATGAACTCATGGCATTGTTGCTAGAGACTTTCCTGAATAAAAAAAAAATACAGGGTGAGTCAACAAAAATTGAAACCCAAACATCGGGACCATTGGTATAGTGAAGTTTTGCATATAGCACTTTCAAAATGTACGATATAAACGCCCCAATTCAAAAGTTTCCTTTTAGTACAATAATTATTCAAATCACTCATGTAATTTTCAAGTTACGGAATTTTAAACACAACCAAAGTTCTGTCCACAAAGCACAAAAAAGGTGTGCGTTCTTTCAGCAAAATGAAAACGAGTCACATGTGTTGTGGTTTTCGTTTTGCTGGACTAACACATACCTTTTTTATGATCCGTGGACAGAACTTGAAAACAGTGGTTGTTTTTGAAATTCTTATAAATTGGGCTTTCATATCCTAGACTTTGCAAGTGCTACATCCAGAACTTCACTAAGAAAATGGTCCCGACATTTGGGTTTCGGGTTTTTTTTACTCTCCCTGTACTTGCAGCAGAAGCTTCAACGGCAGCTGTCGTACGACCCATGTCTGACCACAGAGCACAGCCAGAACAAAAGTGTTGATTTTTGCAGAGGGAAGAAAACCAGAGAACCCCGAGAAAACCCCTCGTGGCACAGGAGAGAATCAACGAACAACTCTACTCACATATTATGACCAGAGCCAGGAATCAAACCCGAACCACAGTAGTTAGCGGCGAGCACTTTATACACAGCGCCACCCACCACATAAAGGTAGCATCCATCATTTGTAATTTGTGCATGTTGTTCGTTTGAAGCAACAAAAGTGCTCAAAATCTAAAGAAGGGTGCTCAACAAGTAACCTGATGAAGTTTCAGCTCAGCTTCAGCTGTATATTCCGCGAAACACAGCATTCTAGGATCTCGATTTCAAATCCAGCATTGCTGAATCATGTTTTGAATTGGGCCTGAATCCAGCGTCCGAGACACCTTCTAACTGAGCCGATTGCAGCCACGCGATGTCGGGCACTGATCCGAAGAATAACAGCAACGCGCGTCATTGCTTGCGCGCGTTATGCCGAATACAAAAATGAACTACAAACGAAAATTTCTAAGGGTGCGTCTTTAGAGGCACCATTGGAAAGGCCTTCTTTCATTGATTTCTTCAAAATGACAGCTTGTCAGAAAGAATAATTTCACAGGGAGTTTAATTCCCTTACTATCTGTCAACCAAGTTTGTTTTTTAACAATAATTGTTACTTTTTGGATAGCTACAAATGATGAACTGTAGCTTTAAAAGGCACGATTGTTTTGCTTTTAGGGCATTTTTGTTTCGGCATGGATCCAAATTCGGATCCTTGCAACCAGTACCGTACTATAACCAACCAACAAAACTTCGCCTGTTCTGAATCCTGAGTCAAGAGACAAGCCAACAGTAAACATGGAGATGGTTAAAATGCCGTACGTCTTTTTGGAGTCACCGTTTTGAATCTTGGGCCGATACACTTCTTGCTAGGATCCTGCTATCGGCGATCCAGATCAGCATATAGGATATAGGATCTTTGCGAAACAAGCCTCAACTTTCAAGGGGCCACAAGCCTCAGTAGAAATCCCTAATAATTGATGCCAGCTTTTAATCGCCAAAGAAGAAAATGTGGATAGTTTTTCAATGACTTAATTAATTATTTTGAAAGGTTTTCATACCTCATCAAAGTTGGTGACAGTTTCCAGAGGAACCTTCTCTTCCTCTTCGATGGCGTGACGCATGGTCCGCTCAACATTTTCCATCAACGTCTGAAACGCCTCAGGCACCTGCAAATTCAAAATGTCATCATCATTTGATAATAATAAGTAGAAGAAGAATGTGGTACTTAGCACTTTAACCAGCAGTCTCAAAATGCTTCACAATTATTAGCCCTGTTCATCAGGCCATGAGACCAGTTTTTGCAGCACCTCGAGATCAGCGCATTATGGTCTCTACCATCACAGGTACTCATTTATACTCCTGGGTGGAGAGAGGCAGTAGGGAAAGAATTCCACATACGTACGCCACTAGTTTTTCCCTGCAATGATTGATTCATCATCAGAGAGGGATAACATGTCCTAAAAAGTGAAATTTAGCAGGAAATATATGAAGCATTTAGTTGGAAAACACTTAAAATTGTTCAGACCAGTCTCATAGGGTTTGTACACAAGGTGTCAAGTGGGGTACGCATTTATGGAATTCTTTCCGGCAATTGTAGTAAAGTGTCTTGCCCAAGAACACAAGCACCATGTTCCCTATCAGGATTCAAACCAGCGTACCACAGCACATGAGTCGAACACTGCAACCACTGGACCGCTTTTTAAGCATTAAGGCCAGTTCGTATTTCACAGGAACTTAAAGTTTAAAGCATGCATTATAGCTTGGAATTTCTCGGCTCTCCTTGCCAAAGTTCCCAAGACTGGATTTGATTCATATAACTTGACAGCGCTCTCTACTAGCAGGCAGCTTGATCCTGTGTGCCAGGGATCAGAACCGGCTGCATTCGGCTTCGAAGACAAATAAGCAGAATCTTCCTCAAAAACATATTCTTTTATCTTCTTGAAACTAAAGTGCACCACAGCCATGACCTACCATTCTAAATCGGCAGGGCAGATCACTCCTGAACACCCCCGATTCCAAGGCCTCGACGTGCCCGCCCACATAGGTCTCCATGTCCAAGACGTGACCGTCGGTGGTCAGTTTGTTGTAGACGGCCTCCTGCTTGTTGGGGAAGATGATGTTGGCGTGGAACGCTTGGACCATGAGCAGGGCCTCGCACAGGGTTCCAGAACCTTTCCTCAGGACCTAGAGAATGTTCAGGAGGCAAAATCTACACATTAATGAAACTACGATATTTTCATCCCAATTTCTTGGATTATTCTGGTTTATTTTGCCGACAAATATTACTACAGCCACTAAAAAGGTAGTCTATACATATGAACAGATTCGCTGATTAATTAGGCAAGACAACCGCATCTTGACCTCTAGAGTTTGACCAATCAGCAGGCGCTTTCTTTGTCGGGTCTTTGGTCATTCACCTTTGTTGCGTCTGGACATGGATAAAAATAACCCCTCGCTAGACACAGCAACAAAGGCTTTGGTTACGTGCTATCATGTTACGCAACACGTACGCGCGCGGCTGTTGTTGCATTACAAAACACTGCATTGGAATTGACCAATCAAACCATTAGTCCTGATTTGGGAATGAAATGACGTCACAATTTAGTAAAGTCGACTCTGATTGGCTGAGGCCCGAGATCGCATAAACCTGCATGCTTTGGCATATCAGACGTTATACAGGAAACTTGGCTCCATGGATAACGGGTGATACTCAGACTACTAAGAAGGGACACTCAGGAAGAAGGTGTGCAACCAACAAATGCTTTGACAGCAGTAAAAAAGATCTACCATCAAACTTTGGAAGTAACGAAGTGCAAAATCCACACGTGTTTAATGCCAACCATAATAATAACTTGCCAAATTTGGTCAAACAGGACAGCTACCCTTACCTCATCCGGTTCCATCGGGATGATGGTGCACAGCGCAAAGATGAACGGATGGACATACTTCATGTACAAGTAGTACGTGGAGACGGCGTCAGAGACCGAATAGTTGGCCAGGACACCCGGCTGCTCCGACGCCATGCGACACATCTCCTCTGGATCCATCTCGACCGGATCATAGCGTAGCTTGGCCTTGGTGGCCGCCTTCAGGTTCTGGCTGCCGACCGGTAGGTAGCTGTCACGCTTCACCCATCTTGTTTGAGTAAGGGTTAATTATGGTGTACTGATTTTAGAACAATGCAAACAGTCAAATCTTTAAAGCATCTAAAAGCCAGACGTGTAATCGGTGGCCGCCTTCCGTTTCTGGCTGCCGACCAGTAGGTAGCCGTCACGCTTCACCCATCTTGTTTGAATAAAAAAGTAAATGTGTACTGATTTTAGAACAAATTGCAAACCTTCAAATCTTAGTTTAGAGCATCTAAAACCAGCCTTCTGGTGGGGCAATGATTTTCTTGCGCCGTGACAGAGCAATGGCATCAAGAACCAAACCATGCTCAGGTCACAAAACTGAAAAAACAAGTAAGGTGTACATACCTCTTTTAACATCAGCTTACATGTAACTTGGTCATTGACAGCATTAGTGTTTTCTGTGGTGTTACATCTGTAGGTCATAATCATTCAAATCCTAATCAGAATGAATAAAGGTTTCAATTACAAGATTTCTATCTGATAGCTATGTGACCTTGACCCTTTTTCTTTCGACCCACTTATGTATTGACTATACTTCCAAATTACGACTTCACTTGTGTGGTAGAAGTTCACATTGCAAGTATATTTCTCAAGTTATTGCGCTGACTTTGTTTCTTTGTCTTAGCTTTGACCTTTGACCTTTTGACTTTTTTTAGCCCAAATGAGCTAGGCCAATGACCTTGCCAGGACAAATGCAAAACCAAATTAAGTATTGCAAGTTATCACGCTGACAAGATTTGTCCCTTTAACCCACACACACACACACACACACACACACACACACCCACACGCATTCCAAAAATTTCATCCAATTGAGACATTTTTGGGTCCTTGTGTAGTAAAGTGTGTAGTTTGTGTTCTAATTTTGAAAAAATGTTTTATTTTAACCAGAATAAGTTTCCTGGGCTGAAATTCCTGGAAAATTGGAATTAATTAAAACTCTTCCATCTCTTCCAATAAATAAACACACCAAATAATTAAATTTTTTTTTCAAAAGTTTATAGTATATATCTGAAAACCTTGTGGAGACCTATGATTCATTCATCATAAATTGCCCTGTGACCTTTACAATGTTTTTTTCACTATTGTGTGTGAGTCTCCACAAGCCTTGGAGCTGTGGTCACCCACATACCCACCCACACACCCACATACCCACCCACCCACCCACGGAAGGACAAGGCGGAAACAGTATGCCCCTTCGGCTTCGCCGCGGGGCATAAAAATGTGTAATTATCTTTGAACAAGTGGCATCTGGGATCAGAATAATCACAACCATGCTCATGTCACCAATGATGATAGTCACTTGTACAGTGGTATCCCCAACCTCTCTCTTTCTTACCACTGTGGGGTTACATGTGCACACAGCCCATGGTACATGGTTCCTGTGAAATTGGCAAAAGCTCTTGGAAAATGTGCCTAGCAGAGTGTGCCTAGTGGATGGGGTTCGTGACTCGTGATCAGAGGGTCAGGGGTTCGAATCCAGCTGCTGGCCATATGTTGTGTCCTTGGGCAAGCCACTTCACCCCGCTTACCTCTCTCCGCCCAGGGATATATAATGGGTATCGGCATTAGCTGGGAGTAAGCTGCGATGGACTGGCATCCAATCCGGGGGGAATAGAAATAGTCTCAGACGTTTCATATTTCTAAAACTGGAGACAAATGCCGGCCTGATGGGCCACATTGGCTCGTGACTGACTTAACTAGAGCCATGACATTTGGACCAGGGCTAGAAGTCTTCACCAAGATGTCCATACCTGTAGGCGTCCATGTGAATGCAGTGTCTGGACTTGTACTCCCCCTGGGCGTCCTTCTGGAAGCCAATCTCTCGGAACATGTCAATGTTGTGTGCCTTACATCGAGCCTCCACAAAAGGCCTGAGATAAAAAGGACAAGTTCTCAACTCAAAATTGGAACACGTACATACTTTTGTCCAACTCTGTAAATTCCTTTAGTTTTTGTCTTTGTTTAGCCTTCCCCTCAAGTTACTGCTTCTTGGGCCTTGCGATACTGGTCACTTTTATCACACACAAAAATCTGAGTGGTTGTTGAGGTGTTTTTGTTGGGGGTGGGGCCTTAATTACATCAGTGGGTATTTTAAAGCACTGTCTGAACTTTGTATCTAGAACTACAACTGTAACATAATGAAAATTTCGCATTTACCAGGGTTCCGAGCACTCTATGCAAATGTTTGCTACTTTTTCCAAAGTTCCCTGAGTTTTCCCTGACTGGAAAAATGAAAACCCGCTTTATTTTCTGGCGGCCACTAATCCAAATTTGTGAAAAAGTTATTCAATAATTATGTCAATGTCTTATTTAAAAGTGACTTTCATGCTTTCTAGCAAAATAGCAGTTGAAAGAAACAAATACATTTTTCGAGGCGAAACTGCAGAATAGCTAGGAGAACGCATGTTTAAAAAGGGAAACAGGGCTTCCAGTTAAAGGGAAAATACAACATTTGCAAACATCAAAAAATAAAACTACCAAATCATTTTGAAATACCTTGCTGGACTGTTAGTGAATGACAGTGTAAAGCATCCTGTAAAATCATGGCACCTGGTATACTGTCATTTTCAAGAAAAGTGTTATTTTTGTATCAATTTCCAACACTGATCGGCCGATCAGCGTTGGAAAAAACTGGCTTTTTTTCAAATACTGGCCCCAGTTGACCATCGCACTTGTTTGCAATCGATTACACACCTATGAACGGGTACGAGCCAGCTAGACTGGTTCCCTGACCTTACAATTCCCCAATATATGTAAACTGCTCTGTTTCTTCTTAAATGGAGTCAGGGAACCAGACTACAGGAAAATGATTGTTTTTCTCGGTTTTTATAGCATTTTCGAACCCAAAACCTCAAAAAAGTCAGTGTAACTATATTTGCTATATATTTCCAACCCCCCAATTCCATCCATTTCTAAAAATTACAGCAAAAGCAAACGATGTATATTCCCTTTAACTGAAAATAACCAGCATTTATCCAGTCCACAGGTCACATGGTACAATATGGGCCAATCAGCAATGACAAATCCCAAGGAGTAATTCAAAACTGACCAATCAAAGTTGTCTCCGTTGTAGGTGACCATAATGTTGGGCTTGACCTCCAGTATGTGATCCATGAAGCGCTGCAAGAGACAGGGCTCGTCGGGCTCGTTGAAGATGGTGAAGGGACCCTCGTACTCCGGCTTGGGAGTGTACTCAAAATCCTCCACGTCCTCCGAGACGATTTCGCGGTTTGTGATGAGGTAGCCCTGGAGGCAAAGTGAAAAACACAAAAGTCCTGGTAAACAAATATATATATAAAGAATTAAGTGCCTTAACCCTAACTCCCTAAGCCTTTTTGCTAGGATGTAGCCTCAATCCTGCAAAATCCTCCAATTGGCCTCATGGAAAAATAGCATATAGCCTCAATCCTGCCAATTCCGAATATGGTCCGTGGAGGGGTGACCACAGCCTGAATCCTGCAAAATCCTGTGGCAGTGACCGTCAATATGTTGAGGCTTGGCCAGTGACATCCTGGAGCAGTACGGAGGATTTCAAGCATAATCCAGGCCTATATTTATGCATGGTTGAGCAAAAACAACACAAGGTTCGGCCCAAGACCTTGACAAAGTGCATCCTACGAAATCAGTAATGCACTTTTGCCTCAGTCCTCCAAATTCCTCCACTTTGGCAAAGAGGATTTTGAAGGATTCGGGGTGGTTACATACATTTTGTGCCAAGTTGTTTTTTTTTCAGTCAAAATCAATCAAGTGACTGTTTTCAACAGCTAAGAGCTCCCAGCCTATCTAAAGCAGGATTGACTGGCTGTGACTGGTTATGTAACTTGATACAGCTTTGCCTAATAGAGTAGGTGATTGATAAGCCAGCTGTGCCTATCAATTACTTGCTTTTGTCTGTTGATGGAATTTGACTAGTCATAGTGCTTGCTTGAAATATGATCTGACTGTTGGTGACTAGCCAGTGTATAAAGGCATGCCAGGGGAAGAGGATTTTTTTTTACTGTCTGTGACTGTTCAGACAGCAGGAGGGTTTTGATCAGATAGATACCATTCACATCAATCCAATAGTTTGGCTCACTGTTTAATTAGCTTAAGTGGACGCCATTTTAATTAAGAACTAATAAAAAACAAGGGCTTCTTTGGTAATCAAGCTTGAAAACTTAACAAAGCCAACCATCACTGATGAGCATATGACATCATACACGTAATTGCTCTAGTTTAACAATGTTGGTGTTATAGACTCTTTGCATTATGTGGAGTACTGTGACCTCGTGGTTAAGGGCACTGATTCGTGGTCTGCGGGTAAAGCTGCAGGTTGTGGGTTCGAGTCCTGGCGGGGTCATGGTGCGTGTGCCCTTGAGCAAGGCACTTTGTCACTCATTGCTTCTCTCCACCCAGGAGTAAATGGGTACCTGTGAGGGCAGAGATGGTTATTGTGATTGAATTAGCTTCCTTGCGCCTAACAGGCTGCATCGAGCTGTATAGTCCCCAGGGAGCTGAGATGGTATTTGGAATGTTTCATGTGCCCCTGAATGAGAAGGGGGGTAATAATGATGTAGCGCCTTGAGCACCAGTCCTGGTGGATACGTGCGCTTTATAAATATCGGCTATTATTATTACACCAGCCACCTTGGAGGTGCCTTTTGTTATTTTAATTCAGCAACAGTGAATGCACAAGTGGTCTAGTTCAGGCAAATTTCACATTTTTGGGGATTGCTTTTGGGGGTGGAACAATAAGCTCAGAATTCTGCACAAACCTTAATGCAAAGTTTTAGAAGCAGCATCATTTCAAAAGGAATTTCTGACTTAAAAGCCAGTTAGTGGTTGAGGGTCCCATTGATGGTATTCTAATCGTGTGCCCCACCCCCGGTCTTTTCTTACCTGGCCGTCTATCATGTATGAGATCATCATGATGGAGTCAATCTCTGAGTCGGGAAACTTCAGAGGAAGCTTGGTGGTCTCGATGTCATAGGCCAACACCACCGGGTCCTGAATACAAACCCAAACAGCAAACAGAGGTTAGCATCAGGGTTTCATAAAGTTTATAGAATTGCCTGACAAAATTCAGAGAGGCATGAGAATGATTTTTAATGGAAAAAAAACAAGAAAATTGTGCAAAAAACAGGGGGAAAAATCAAAAATCAGGCAAAAAAGCAACAAAACAGGCTCAACATAAATAAAAATGCAGAAATCTGGGCAACAAAAAAACAAAAATAGGAATTCCTGTTTAAATAGGAAGATCTCATGCCTGAATCACTCAACTTTTTCCCAGCCTAAACCGTTTATTTAGGGTTTTTCCAAAATGACTTGACTGACCAGACCCGACCTGATCCGCAAATCGCAACCGCCAAACCGACCCGTCCCAACTGATAAGATGGCCAAACCAAACCGAACCGAACCGACCCGAGTTGAGTTTGCCCAACACCATTGTGGAAATGTACTCGTACTTGTACTTAGAGAAAACAAAATTGCCCTGTAAAGGGGTGTGCGTGACGACTGATTCAACAAGCTGAAAACACCGGAACAAGGCGTAAAAAAAGCTGAACTTTGGAAATCTCCTATACTTTTGTACACAGCAAGTGAGGGAAAAAAGCTGAAATCCAAAAACAAAAAAAAGCTGAAATCAACTTTAAAGCTGAGATTTCACACCACTGTCTGTATTTGTAGTTATAGTTATTCCCAATTGACCCATCGCCGTTTGCGAGTTGGCCACGCCCCTTAGACAACCCTATGGAATTTTGTGCGTTAAGTTTTGTTTGTCTCAGATTTTGCGTGTTTCCGCGTCCATCTGTATAATATGTCATTGGGCAATATTTTGCAAAATGCGCTGACGCGATTCTACCGCGAAAGGTTAATTGTACTCGTTCTCATGACAAAGTACTCGTGTTCATTACTTCATCACTTACAGGTCTGTCAAGAAGATCATCTCTCTGTGTGATGATGGGAGCCATTGATCCCCGCCCCTGAACCGAGTACCAGTGACCCTGCAAATAAAAGAATACTTTTTGATAAAATAACATCACAGTCATGTGCGTATCTTTTTGTTTTCAAATATTCGAACCAGCAACAAGCTTTTTGAATATTCAGTTGATCAAAATATTCAAGAATTAGGTATATTTGGGACATCTTTAGACATGTCAAGAAAATATTTAGTAAAAAAAAGGGAATTAGAACGGTCCTTAGAAGTAAATTAAAAAAAGAAAAACCGGTTATGTGTGCACCGGTTTTATGCTTGTGACCGCAAGTGGCAAGGATCATGCACAACCAAATACTTGAGTGTAGTCCATCACATAGTTCAGGCATGCAACTGGGAATTTAGGAAAAAAAAGAGGAAATCCCAAACCACAAAAGAGCTTGTGCAGTGAACGAGGAAATCAGCGGATCTGAGGAAAAGTTGTATGCCTGATAGTTGCGGGGCTTTATTGTCAGGTGCCCCTTTTTTGTGGACAGTAACTATTTTGACGACAGCAGTTGATCGTTTTATACATCCTTTTCGCAGGTTGAAATACTGCAAAATGCTCCAGCACCCCATAATGATTGCCACATGCAACTTTTAAATGGTGTGCGGTGCAGCTGGCAGGGAAAGAATGTTGCAACCTGACGCTGCTTTCAGCGGCTGTGTACAAAGTCTAGGGAGAGTCAAGAAAAATTTTGAGTATTTCCTAACAAAATTGGAAATATTTCTGTGTCACAGATTCATGTCTTATCGTCATTTTTGCAATGACTGACCTTCACTGAGATGATATATGAAGGAAAAAGCAGCGTCAGGTTGCAACATTCTTTCCGCTGGCAGTTTCGAATATCAAAATATTCAGTCAAATGCGAATTCGAGTAATCGAATACTACATTATGAAAAATGAACAGCCTCAGACATGTCCCATCAGATTTGCACATGAAAACAGTTCTAAGGACTTGAAATGAAGAACGTAGCAAATACCAATGCAGTAGTTCTGGATAAAAGACTTTCACAAATCATGCATACCACGTGGATCTTTTTATCGATGGCAACGCGGACGTGGTAGGGGACGTCGTATTCTCGGATGTCAATCAGGTTGTCCATCTGATCAGACAGTTTCTTCTGATGGCCAGCTGAGACCTCTTCGTCTCCCATCAGGTGACTGTAGAAAGTTGAGAATAAGGATGGGACCTTGCGTTTCATTTTGCAATCATTTTGCTAAACTATTAATCACTGTTTGAACGTTTAAACATTGAGCCATGTCACAAAGACTGATGCGTGCCCCAGTACGTTTGTACTTGGGCGTGTCTGTATGCAAGTTCTACATAGCCCCCGAGGACCGACGCACAAAGGGAGAACAACAGATCCTTTCAGTCCTCGGGAGTTGGGTCTTTTGTTGGAAACGGTCCTCTGTAGTAAGTCTGTGTGCTTAGTCTATGGGAGAGTGTTATATTACAGGGACAAAGGAAACAAAGCATTGTCCTCGGGAGTATAGTTAAACAAGAGAAATGTCTATACACGTACGTGCATTTAATGAAGTGTATCAAGACCCCAATCTAAAACAGAGATCGTTCACACTAGACTTTCCTTTCGCGTGTGTAACAATTACATTACCTTATTACCTAGTCCGAAAATTTGGGACTCCCACTACTGTGTATGAGAGTCCCACAACTTCAGATATTGAAAACATGCAACACAAGAAAATTGACTGGCACATGAAACAACCAGTCCACACACTGTCTCAGTCTCAGTAAAGGAAGTCAAAAGAAACATCTGGTACCCACGCTACCAGACTACAGAAGTCAATCTTTTTCAAAAAAGGTCAGGCATGTACCAGTCTTATCTTTGGCTTCAAATTAAAACCAATTGGCTTCACTCCTAGGTGCAACATGTTGAAGAAAAGTCTCCTTTAAAAATGGAATTGAGATCTCAAACTTGGCTGGCGAAACACTGAGAACTTTATCTTCACCTAATGGAAATTTTGAAGAATTTGGAGAGAAAAGTCGACCTATCTTGTTTTCATTTTTGTCTGCACTTAAGGTCCCAGTATGGGTTAACCCTCCTGCTGTTTGATCTGTCACACACAGTCAAAAAATCAATCCTCTTCCCCTGCCATGCTTTTAACACAGGCAAAGTCACCAACAGTCAGATCACATTTCCAGCAAGCACTTTGAATAGTCAAATTCAGTCAAAAGACAAAATCAGGCAGGACGTCGGCACAGCTGGCTTATCAATCAGCTACAGTCAAAGCATAGCTGTGTCAAGTTACGTAAACAGTCACAGCCAGTCAATCCTGCTTTATGTACGCTGGGAGTTCTGAACTGTTGAAAACAGTCACTTGATTACCCTAACCACCCTGAATCCTTCAAAATCCTCTTTGCCAAAGTGGAGGAATTTGGAGGATTGAGGTTACATGGCAAAAGTGCTTTCGTAGGATGCACTTTGTCAAGGTCTTGGGCCGGACCTTGTGTTGTTTTTGCTCAGCCATGCATAAATATAGGCCGGGATTAAGTATGCTTGAAACTGCTCCAGGATGACACTGGCCAAGCCTCAACATTTTGACAGTCACTGCCGCAGGATTTTGCAGGATTCAGGCAGTGGTCACCCCTCCATGGACCATATTCAAGAAAAAATAGTGGAATGTACAGGATTGAGGCTACATGCTATTTTTCATTGAGGCCAATTGGAGGATTTTGCAGGATTGAGGCTACATCCTAGCAAAAAGGCCTAGGGAGTTAGGGTTATTAATTGATTTTTTGACTGAAAGGACAACTCGGCACAGAATGCATGTTTGCACAGCAGGGTAGATACCTGGACAGCATGGAGGCGTAGGAGTCGCTGGACTTTTCTCGTTCCTGGTTCTTCTTGATCGCCGGCATCAAGCTCCGCCGTACTTTCATCAGCTCCTGAGTGCTGTCAAAGGACAACTTCAGGTACTTGCGTTTCAGACCCACCAAGTGATTGGGCTGTGAAATAATGAGATGGGTTATAATAATATCGGAGTCTTATAAAGCGCACGTATCTACCAACAATTAGGTACTCAAGGCGCTGGAAATTATGTCAATTATTAAAGAAAGGTAAATGAAGTTTATGAGAAAATATGAGACCCATTATGTAGCACCTTATAATGGTTTACAAGGTGCTGCGTCGCACACTGCAGCCACTGCCAGAAACACCGGGGCAAACCCCTTCTCTTAGCGATAAGTGTTACTGGGTTCTTTAACGTGCATTACACAACACACGGGACATACGGCTTTACGTCCCATCCGAAGGACGAAGCAATAATGGTAAAGTGCCTTGCTCAAGAGCACAAGCACCATGTTCCCATGGTCAGGATTCGAACCCATGCACCACGGCACACGAGTCGAACACCGTAACCATTATGTTAGAGAAAACACTACAACGAAAGATGACAAATGCCTTTCCCTGTTTCGTTCGACCCCTGGGTACTTCTGGAGCAGTTTTCTCAGATTTTTGTAATGGTAACCCTAAACTACACCATTAGAACAATCTGAAAATGCTCTTTAAGCTGGTATATGGTTGATGTATGGGTGGCAAAGCATACTAACATGCCAGCTTGTTAAAAAGCAGTGAATGTATCTGTTTCGAGGGTGTCTGTGTGGCAGTGTTGAAGTCGAGTACTTTTTTCCGAGTACCGAGTAGGCCTACTGCCGAGTACTTAGGTTGCCGAGTACGAGTACTTGTACCTCCGAGTACAAGAAAGGATCTCTGAGTACGAGTACTTGTACTTCCGAGTACGAGTACGAGTACTCGCATTTCCAAATACTGCCATACGGCAAATGGTTCATTGTGCGTAATTGGCCCAGGCCAAGTCGACCGATATACAGACCCACTCACGGTTAGCTGTTAAATGTGTTTGTCCGGACTTGCACAGAGGAAAATCAACAAGCCAATCAACAATTTCCAACTGAAAGAATCGATAAAATAAGGCCATGGTAAGTGAAGCTAAAACATTTTTTCCTCCCAAGTACTGCTATTCGAGTACGAGTACTTTAATGATCGAGTACAATTTCGACATGTCGAGTACAAATACTTTGCTGCCCAAGTACGAGTACTGTCATTTCGAGTACGAGTACTTTGACATTCGAGTACGAGTACGAGTACGAGTACCCCAAAAAAAGTACTTGAGTAGTACTTGAGTACAAGTACCGAGTACTACAACACTGCTGTGTGGTGTTCCATTGTCTACTAAAGTTGCCCTTTTTACTTTTTCTATGTATGTTTCATCCATAAAAGTCTCCCACTGTAAGGAAAGGGTTAAGTGTTTGAGTTTTTTTCTCACAGGAAATAAAATTGGCTACTGCATGTGGTGGTGTGGGAAGTGTGGCCTAGTGGTTAGGGTTCGTGACTCAGGATCAGAGGGACAGGGGTTCGAATCCAGCCGCAGCAAGCCACTTCATCCCCACTTGCCTCTCTCCACCCAGGAATATAAATGGGTACCGGCATTAGCTGGGGAGTAACCTGCGATGGACTGGCATCTCATCCAGGGGCAATATAACTATTCTCAGTCAATTCATGCCGCTGAACTGAAACCAGAAATAAACGGCAGCCTGATGGGCCATATTGACTCGGGACAGACTCTACTTTTACTACATGTGTTAAGTTGGCGTAGCGTACTTTCCTTGCCTTCCACCGCTGTGACCCGGGTTCGAATCCGACCTGGGCCAACATGTGGATTGGGTTTTCAGTCCCTACCTGATTCTGTGGGTCTCCCCCAGAATATTCTTCTGGGGTTTTCTTCCCGCCTAAAAAAACCCTGTAATTTCTTGGCATTGTCTCCTCTCTACAGGTTTCTTCAGGCTTGCGAGCTACAGTGCCTAAGGCGCTTTTGAGGAATCCTTGGTTTCATTACCAGAAAGAAATAATTATAATAATAATTGAATGGAACCTTAGGGGGACATTCCCATAGTGTTGTGCACAAAATCTGTCAAACTTTAATGACCCCTAACCCCAATTCCCCTTATCCTACCCCCACAAATTCTGGTAAATTTACGTTTTGGACCATGAGCAATCGATCTAACCTTTTTTGCGACAGTAACATTTTGTCTCTAATAGGAGTTGTGACATAAGGGAGCAACTGAAATGTCTTCTAAATGTCCGGTATTTTCCTAAGGTATACTACTTAACCCTAAAAGGGCCGGGAGGAGGGGGGAGCAGAATTACCATTCGTACATATGAATAATTAATTAGCCATAATTCCAAGGCCATTTGACCTATGGTCATGGAATTTCTTGGGTATGTTCATGATGAGTTGTTCTATGCATGTACCAAGTTTCAAAAATTTTCGTCACTCGATGGCCGAGATCTTAGGACTCCGCCCCCCCCCCCATCCAAACTTTTGTGACCAAAGCAGTTTATTGGCTTCCAAAGGTTTGAAGTTCAATTTCCTCCAATCGTTCCCAGGGGGTGTAAGATCCGTGAACATACTCACCAGGTCCAGGTCTTCCTTGGAGACGGTTTCTATGGAGGCCAGGGTCCCGGTGAATCTCCGGGACAGGAACGAGGAGACCTCCCTCTCCGTGTCTTTCTTGCTGGCCACGTAAAAGTAAGGCTTGAACGGCAGGGAAACCTGTATCAACATAGGGTACAATAAAATTGATAAAAAATATTTTTTCGATAACAAGAATAAGCCATTTGCAAGTGACCTATACCCTTTGGGATTTTAAATTTGAAAAACATCTTGTACACTGACTTGCTCAGAATGCTTGGCACATTTTAACTTGGAATTCTCCAGACCAAAGACACTGTTGCTAATCACAAGATTTGGGGCAAGCTCTTGCATAGTTACGCAAGAGACGCTCAGCACCAGTACATTGTTCACAATGGGTGAGAATGGCACAAAGACACCAGACCACACCGGAGCTGGGTTGCTTGCATTTACAAAGGCTTGCCCCAAATCACGTGATATAGTAACAGTTTCGTTGGTCAGGAGAATGCAAAGTTAAAAGTGCAAAGCATTGGATTAAGCGTTCTAGATTTGATTCAAATTTAACTCGCAAATTGTTTATTGAGGTCATTTGGGCCTATATATAGCCCTTTATACCAAAATCACAAAGCACTTCATAATCATTACCCCTGTTCACCAAGCCACAATCTTGACCAGTTTTCTGCTGAAGATCAGCGCAATCTGGGCCCAATGTAAATGGCTCTGCTTACCGCATAATTACGCGTTTCGATCACCATTTTGTGCTAACCGCGCTAGCAGAAAAGTTCTGTGCTAACCCTGCAAGCACAGAATCCTTAAGTTACAGGATGTACGTATGCGCCAAAGCCAAAATGATTTGCTCACCGTAAGCACTATATTAAGCAGGAAATTTTTTGCTACAGTAAGCACGGATTTGTCGCTAACCGTAAGCAGAGACATGAAACTGGGCCCAGGTCACTACCATCACAGGTACCCATTCAGGGTTCTAGCCAGGGTGAAATTATAGCGTAGGGGTAATGTTGGTTCGACGACGAATGCGAGCGCGTAGCGCGAAGCCCTTACGGCTTAAATTTTGGACTCTAGATGCTCTTTGGTGCAATCTGAGGCGATTCCCTGCCACTTTCCCCTGATTTTTTTTTAGCAGAAGTGTTTAAAATTATAAGAAATTTTGTTTTATTTGTTTCAGTGATTGATACTCTTGCTCCTGTAAAGTTTCTTCTGTTTTCAAATTTTAGATTATGTGTACAATGTATAAATTGTTCCAAGATCGATGCTTTCTGATGTTTAACCATTTTTAGTAGTTCCTCAATGTTTTATAAAAAAAATTGGGATTTACTTTGTCAATATTAAGTGCGAGAACAAATCGCATGAACATTTCATATTTGGAGGTCTCAGACAGAAAAAGTCGTCGGAAATTGCAGTTTCAATATGCTACAACACAATGTGAAGGAGAAATCTCATTTTTGTTATGTTAAAAAATATAATTGTAGATAATGACGATGAGAAATAATCACCGGGAATTGCTTCCTATCCCGGCCGCGCCCGGCCCCGGCCGGCCCGGCGTGCGGGCGCGGGCCAGCCCACACACCGGCTACGCCGGCGAACTACGCGACCAAATTTTCCCTCAGCATTTGAGAAAGCAACGCATTCGTGGAGCGCTAAAAAACTTGCTTTGTTGCAATACTTGCTGATTGGTTTTGTCCTTAGAACAAACAGATCCGTTTTTACTACCAAACTTATTGAACTGTTATTATCAGCAACGAGTAGTGTAGTCAAAAATCCAAATTTTCGACAGCGACATTCTTCGAGAAGAATTCTTCACGTGCGGCCATCTTTGAGGACGGATCCATTGATACCGTAGGGGTGCTTAACCTTTATTTGGACATCGTTTCTCGAATAAATCCTTTACAAAAATTATATTCCGACGTTGAAGAACTTTTTTTTCAAACAGTAACATGTTTCAGACTTGATAAAAAGTATTATTTATAATTTAATAACAGTTGAAATGCTTGTAATTAATATTGACCTTAGGAAAGCACACCCGATACCGCAAAATGGTGTGGTCCACAGAGCGCTCTGTTCGTGACCTGTTGGTGACACGTACGTCCGTACGGAGCGCTGTATCTACGCAGCACAAAACAGCACGTGCTTATTGCTTTCATAGCGAATGCGTGTGGCGCATCACGCAGCATCACGGTAGGGGTATCGTACGGGGTACGTGCGGTGGGATCGTTGTTTATTTTTCGCTGTGTCGTACGACCAGTGCGCAATGCTCAAAGTCGTTGCGCTTGTATACGAACAAACGGCAGATATTGTTTTTTTCGCAACCAAAATTTATAGCGTAGCGGTAGCGTAGCGGCGCGATTTAAGCGTAGCGCTTATTTCCGAAAGCGTAGTGGGTGCTAGCGCTATTTGATGCCTGGCTAGAACACTGTACCCATTTATACTTCTGGAAAGATTTCCATATAAACGAAGTTCACTCAACACCCTGTGTACAAACCCTATGAGATTAGACTGAAAAATTCCAAGTGTTTTCTAAGAAAATGCTTGTATTTTCTCACTGCTCAAATTGACTTTGATGACATGAAATTGCTATCTGGGGGCTTGTTAGTCAATACAGAGGAAAATTAGTGAACTTCGTATATGGAAATCTTTCCATACTTCTTGGCAGAGAGAGGCAATTGTAGTAAAGTGTCTAGCCCAAGAACACAACCACCGGGTTCTCTGTTACACGACGGGGAGCATATTGCTGCACCAGCTCACGCCTCATAATTGCACAACTTGGCAGTTCGAAGGGGGCTCTACTGTAAGCAACAGACCTTACTTTTGTTTACAAACAATGGGGTTCATTTTAGACAGGCAGCCATAAAACACAACACAAATTCTTGCTTGCAGAATTTTTTTCCCATAAATGGCACATTTCCATACTTTATAGGGAGGTATTTTCATTAAATTTCTTGTTCTGTTTTTTGATTGTGCAGGGTAAATCCTTGACAACAAACCTTGAACTTGCTCCCATCGTCTTGAATAAAGTAGTAATCCACAGCACTGATCAGTTTCTTATTCTCGTCCAAGATATCTGCCTGCAAAATGAAACAAAGACAAGGGTACGTTCAACTGAATGCCCAGGAAAAAAATATCAAGAGACCCACACTTGGATTCCAACCCTAACTCCCTAAGGGTGTGCAAAATCATAATAAAATTGCAGGATTCAGGACTGTTTGGAGAAACATTTGTGGCAAATGTATATTGATTTAGAAGCTTCAAACATTCCTGAATCTAGCAATACAAGCTTTCTACATTTGGAAATTAACTTCTGATTATCTATTTGCTTAAAGGGAATGTACAACATTTGCTTTTGCTGCAATTTTCAGAAATAAATGGATTTGGCGGATTAGTATGTTATAGAAAATATTGTTAAACTGACTTAATTCACGTTGTGGGCTTGTAGATGCTGGAAAAACCAAGAAAACCTATCATATTCTTGTAGTCTGGTTCCCTGACCCCACTTAAGATGAAACGGAGCAATTAATACTCTTTGGGGAATTGTAAGGTGGAGAATAAGTCTAGCGCAGGCTTGCACCCCTTCACAGGCGTGTAATCAATTGCAAAGAAAAGTCAGAATAACTTAATATGAAAAAGTGCGAACAGTTTTTGAAAAAAAAGCCAGTTTTCTCCAACGCTGGTCGGATGCTTTAGACTGTCATTCCCTAACAGTTCAGTAAGGTATTACGTGATAATTTGATCATTTCGTTCTTTGATGTTTGCAAATGTTGTATGTTCCCTTTAACTCTTCTCCATGACATTCTCTTAAACTTAAGTGTTGTTTTTACTAAGTATTCCTCCTAATAATGGTGTACTGTTCTTCAATTATCTTAATTTTTCATGATTTCTGTTTTTGTTTTCTAATGTTGCTTTTGCTAGTGAAAAAACGTAGAAAGAACAAAAATAATCAACTTCTGAAAGGCCAAAGACTTCAATTAGAATGAATGAGCATGAGATCGTTACAACAAAAGTGGTGTTTTATCCCTCAGAAATGAGAAAACTGCAATAGAATTTGACAAAATAGAATCTGACAAAATCCGCTTTTTCCTGCAAAAATGGACGAGGCAAAGCCTCATTTTGAAAAGTTTGTAAACTAATTTTAACGTTTTTTAATTTTTTGTTTTTAAAAGTGTGAACGTCGCAACCGTAATTGGTGTCTGTATGCCGATGGGCCAGTGTGCCAGTTAGAATCTGACAAAATACGCCTTCCCCAGCAAAACGGACGAGGTGAAGCTTCATTTTGGAAAGTTTGTAAACTAATTTTACCAGGGTTTTTTTGGTATAATTTATACTTGTAAATGTCGCAACCATTATGGCTGTCTGTATGGGATGGGCAGTTGTGCCAGTTACTCACCGGGTGCATGTTGATGAGCCATCCCACTCTCTCGGCTGGGTCCTTGTACCGATCAAACCCAAACCGTGCGTCCAGTTCATCGTTGATGATCGCCCTCTGGAGGCGAGCTTCTGATGAGTCATCGGATCTGGGTAAACAGAACAAACACAAGATGGTTTCAGGGATACAGAGATGCCACCAATATATCAATAAAAAGCCTGAAACACTACTAAAAAAACTTGGAATTACCCTTACCTTCTTTCAAATATGGGTTTTTCTGGACGTTTCAGACCAAATCCATCACTTTTAATTTGTCACATTGAAAAAAAAAAAACTGAATCCAGGTTGAAACCTGAACAGTGGCATCTCTGTGTACACCAGACAGGGCTCTGGAGTGCTCTGAAACGTGCAGAACTAAATCAGGCCCACTTTACTCACAGTTTAGCCAGCAAATTTCTCCAAAAATTCCACTGGGGCAAAGAAAATGTCCTCAGTATTTCACCAACCAAGTTTGCAGACTGAATTCAGTTTTTAAAGGAGACTTTTCTTCAACATTTTGCACATGAGAAGGAAGTCAAGTGATTCCAAAATAGGGCTAAATACTAGACTGGTACATGTCCAACCATGGTCCAACTATTTGGAAAGACTGACCTCTTCATTCAGTGTCCATAGTCTGGTGGCTTTACTATGGAGAAATGCGTAGTAAATCGAGACCAGTTCCTGATTCATGCCACATGTTTCTTAAATTCTTTTGGCATGGTTGATTGATGCAGTACTGAAGCTGTGTTGGACTGGTTGTTTTAGGTGCCAGTCTGTTTTCTTGTTTTGCATGTTTTCAATACCTTAAGGTTTGGGACTCACATACACAGTATTGAGAGTCCCAAATTTTCGGACTATATTGTTGATGTACCCTAACATGGCGCGGCCCCCAATGTGGCGCACTTTGATTTTTCGCCTGTAGCGCCTACCTAGAGCAAAAGTTGTAACTGAAATTTCACAGAAAGTGAAATTTCATCAAGTTCTACACACTCCTGTTCATAAATCGCGAGTTTATTTACCCGTAACAAAGTTACAAGTAAAATTTATTTTGGCGTGATTTTCCGATTTTATTTTCAAGTGCAAAGTGAACCCTTTGAAAATGCCCCGAAAAATAAGAAAATAATTTTCTGACAAACATCTGGTTGGGTATGTAAGTAGAGAAAATAATTATTTATCAGAATTTATCAAGTTTACAGAAATTCTTAAATGTTAATCTGGAATTTTCCGAGATTTATTCAAGTGCGCCACGTTAGGGAACACTCTGCCAATTTGTGCCCAATTTCCGGACGCAACCGTTTTTGAATTTCGGATTAAATTTTATGAAACCGAAATTGTTCACAGAGGTTAAATAACAAGCATTAATAAGGTAAAAGTACTAGCATTTCACTGCATGAATTTGAGGTTTGTCAACAAAGAGGTTTGGCAACACTATACGAGGAAATTTGGGTAAGCTTCGAAGTGCGCCACGTTAGGGAACACGACTATATATGTGTACACCATCATTATTTGCAGTCACATGGTTAGCTTGGGGGGATTTCAAATGAAAATGTCTGATTTTCATACGTCACCGGCCGCGCGCCGTGTGAGTTACAGCTAATGATCCAGCATGCATTGGCGTGACCATTGCGGTTTTAGTTCTACTCTACGTTTCTAAAGATCCCCCTAAGCTGCGCTGGAAATTACATGAAAAGTGGGCATCTGAGAAAGCCAGGCCTTGCGTTTCATTGTATTAACAAGGTGAGTGTGCTTCCAAACCATGAACAGACTAGCAGCATTCTGAATGTGAAAATTGAAAAAACAAAAGAGAACTTCGTGGCACAAGATGGTGGCTGTGTCACCGACATTTACGGAGGTAGTAAGTTAGTTCAGTAAATTGGCCACATTTATGGGGCTGGGATTCTCTTCTAGTTCGAGATTGTTGAATAACAGCTAGCTTAAATTTGTGGAAAGAGGTCACGGTTCTGATTTATGAACGGAACTTGTAAAACATTACAGGTTTTGTGTAGGGCCTACGCGGTTTACCAACATGGTAATCCTTACCTTTAGGACCCCGTTCCTATATAAGGTTAAAAGACTCACCAAAACAGCCGACTAAATGACACTAAAAAGTGACATTCTGATATTTTTGACACATTTGAATTGTTGCCAATGACACCTTCTTGAATATCAGCAGGTTCAATTTTGTAGAAAGATGGTAGGGCTTTGATTTATGAGGGGTTAAAGATGACGATGACAAACAAAATATATTTTAAAAAAGCAAGATGGCGAACTGCAAAAAAAGGTAGAAAAGTCACATTTTCTTTGAAAGTGCTTTCGAAATTACAACTAACATGAGTTTATCTGAAGAAACAAGACCGCTTTAGCCTGCAAAAGTCACTTTGGTACTGGGCAGTCATCTGCAAAAGTCAGTTTTTGAACAGAACTCGTAAAAATAGAGGTGTCCTAAAGATAAGGATTACCACGAACATGACGAATGTTTACGATTAGTGATACTGAGTGTCATGCAGTTCGGCGTGCCTTGTAGCATTCCGGGTATATCGGGGTGATCACCATCTTTCATGTCTTTATTTTCATGTTGCGTGTTGCCGTAAACAATCAATGTCATCATCACGATCGTCATGATCGTATCGTTATTTTACCCCCATATTTCTACATTTTGCCCAATTTCAAAACCCTGCCCTCTGATGATATACCTGCATGTTCTTAATGTCGCCAACTAGTTTTGTAAGTCTAAAACTTAAAAGTGGATTTGGTTCTCTAGTCTTACACATTACAAGGAACCGGGCATGCCGGGCCTTTTGCCATTCCGTCTGCATAGCGCAGAGCAGCCGTGACTGTCAATGTGTTTCAACATTGTGTCATGTGTGCCAGCGCGCAGCCATGTTTATTTCCTCGACAGTTTTCAATCATTTACCTTGCACCTGAGGATTCCTTGTCCGCTCTGTACTTCCCGCTGTTCTGCAGTACCATAATGTGGTTTCCTTCAACTCAAAAATACTTTTAAAAATGTACAAAAATCAAGCATTTGTCGTCGTATAACTCCGGTATTAAATGTCATGAATCATTTCGCGGCAGTTCTTCATTTTTGGCGCGCCTTGAGCTGGCCACTGCGTCTGCGCAGTGCTGATTGAAGGTTTCCGTTTTTCAAATTACGGCTTCATTATCCATCCGGTTTCACTTATTTGGCCGCCCCGCAAATCATTTTCGAAGTTTCATTGTCCCGACAAAATTAGAATATTAATCCAAGTTTTTGCGTGGTATTATAAAACAATATGTTCACGAAACAGACAAATGACATATTTTAAGCCTCTCTTTCCAAGAAATATGGGTGGAAGCCGTGCACAGGACTGCGAGCTTGTAGTTCTGTGCACGGTGCAATTTGGATGAAATTGGAGCCATAAAAGCGCTCTATTTTGCAATGGAGTGTTGGCGTCGTTTTTTTCAAAATGGCGATGGGCTTCAGGACCATTTTAAGGGGTGATGGATGGCAATTTCTCTTCAAAGTAATTTACCCCCCCCCCCCCAAAAAAAAAATTGAAAAAAAAAGGAAAGATGATGACAATAACTTTAATTTGATGTGTGCTTTGAATACCTTGGAGAGTTGTAAGTATTTTCCCTGAATTTTTGAAGTGGGGGCATTTATCATTGGGGTCTATGGCAATTCATTTACTGGTCTTCAACCCTATAAGATATTTTGAAGTCCAAAGGACAATCAGGCGGGTCAGTGACGGATTTTAGAATCTGTATCTGTCCAAATACAAAGAGTAGAAGTCAGGCGCGGATCCAGACGGGGCTCGACCCCCCCCCCCCCGCTCTGACTATGAATGGGCTAAAAATTATAATAATGATAAGATCGGATATAAAATCTACCGGGCCTGATTCCCCACCCGCGCCAATATTCCTGGATCCCGCCCCTGAACGCACCCGATGCCTGTTTAAAAAAAAAACACATGACAATAGCGTTCATTAATTGTTGCGTAACGATAAGTATGTTTAGCACACGTGTGGTCTACGACTAACGAAGCTGCCGTATGTACATTAGTTTCCAAACAAATGAAAACAGTTGACTCGTTATTGCCCGAAATAATAGACTTCAATTCTGTTCGTCCATGGAGCCAAAACAGATGCACACAGCATGCACACGGTTTCTCCGCCTTTTATTAAGACAAATTGTTTTTGAGAAAATTCTAAGGAAGCCTGATGGCCGAGTGGTTAGATTCGTCGTCTACGAATCGCGGACTCCGGGGTCGAATCCCGTGTTTTTTTGCTTTTCACCGCTTGCGTTCTATTCAGTCATTATAAGATGTTTAATTTCCCGTCGTAAAATACCAACTGTACCTTAGCTTAATCGGTAAGCACTGCGGCTGGTACTGTCCGCGAGTTCCAGGTTGGCACCTTCGTACAGGTTCAGGGCATGTGGTCCACTCGGAGGATCAGGGCTTAGGGTGCCGCCCTGTTCCTCCCTTAGCTCTTTGCTTTTACATGGTGACTGGCCCTCCGGGGTTACATGGATGGACAGGGAAGGAAGTGTGTATTGGCCGGGACCCCCGAGAGCCCGGAAGAGAACTAGGGGATTGTGATGGGGCATCGTTATGGCCCATCCAATCCCTGAAAGCTTGGCCAGCACATAACTTTTTGATTTTTTTTTAAAAGCCTTTATTTTTTAACACTTTGGTTTAATTAGTTTGATATTTGCATCTGCTCGGCAGGCCTACTGTAGTATTAAAAACAAAGCAAAGGTCTTGTAATAAATCAATGAATTTTTAATAATTGACTATAATCAAAACGAAGTTTTGTTCGATCAATATGACAATGCCATTTTTAATGTCGCAATTTCCAATTGAAATAAGAAACGCAGTATGCAATATTGTACCTGGCAAAAATTAAAGTGTACAATGTATTATGTTTATTACATGTTTCAAAATAATATCGTTTCTTATTGTGAACATTCCCCAAATATATAGTATTTCACAAAATAGGAAAACGCAAGAAAACAAAGCCCCTCACCCTTAAAACTGGAAATACGAAATAGAAAAACAAAGTCAAGTGGAACACCCGAATGTACCTTTATTTAGGATTAATTTGAAAATTTTATAACATGGGGCTTTTACAGACTTGCCTTTTACTGTCAGTGACATGCAGTCACGGATCCAGAGGGGCTGGGGGGGGGTCGAACCCCTTTCCTGCTCTTAAACCATTTCTATGACGTCACACTATTGTTAAAAGTTTGGATTCGGAACTACAAATCTGTTACGATGGTCAAAAAGTGTGGATTCGGAACGAAGTATCTTTAGTAAAGTGTGGATTTGGAATTATGAATCCACACTTTGAACACGTTGGACAATTGTTCTCCATAATGAGCATTAATAGGACCGTATGCGTGAAAATTTCCTACCGAAATTACCAATGCATCTTCACTGTCAGATTCTCCGCCGTCACTGCAAAACCTACTTCGAGTCAGAAAGAAGTCATCGTCTGAAATATCCATATTTACGTCGACGGAAGGAGCCGGCAAAAATATTGCAACCTGACGCCACTTTTTTCTTCATATATCATCTCAATGAAGGTCATTCATTGCAAAAATGATGATAAGACATGAATCTGGGACTGAGAAATATTTCCAATTTTGTTAGGAAATACTTCCACAATTTTCTTGACTCTCCATAGACTTTGTACACAATCGCGGAAGTGGCGTCAGGTTGCAACATTTTTCCCCAAGTCTTTTCATCTCCACTTACTTTGACTGCTGCGCTCGAATATACTCAGGATAGCTTTACACCCCGGCAGGTGCTATGCCCGAGTATACTCGGTATAGCAGTAAACGTTGTGCTGCCCTCTGTTGAACAACATTCGGGCGCAGTTAATGCCAATACTTCTTTTGACGCAATGGTTTCAGTCGAAGAATACACTCGCAAGTGTGGATTCTTAATTTACGCATTCACTCGGCGCTTCGCGCCTCGTGAATTCTTAAATTTCGAATCCGCACTTTCTCGCGTATTCTTCTTAACTGACACAATAGAGTAAAGATATTCTGCAGTGGTTATTATGTATCTGAGGGGCCTGAACCACTCCCCCTCCTCCCAACCCAACCCCAGCAAAAGTTATTAGATCCGCACCATACTTTCAATTTGGGCGCAGTTCAAACCCGACGCCTTTTATTAACAATAGGGTCTATATTATTACAGAATAGCGTACAAATACCCCACGACGAAGTTGCCTCTGCTGTCCGTATGTTGTGCACAGGCGGACGTTATTACCAGTTATAATAGATTTTTTGGGGCGTCAGAGCAGGGGGGGGGGGTTTCACATTATTTTTAGGTAATTGCTATGAAAACAATTGTTTAACAGGGCTTGGACCCCCCCTCCTAGATCTGGGCGACTCTTGTCGGCGGAGCTAGAATTTGTATTGGTCTGCCGGCGCGACGTCAGACCATACGTCGTGTCATAAAAGTCGTACTTATGATCCTAAAAAAACTATGTTGTTTACAATCACAAATAGAATTAAACCCACCAAAATCAAAAAATTCAATGAGCCTTCAAATGAGACAACGCACGGAAAAAAAGGCCCATACCCGGTGGCCAAATTCTTCTCTTCGTGAAAACGCTGACGATAATTATGCTTGTCTAAAAATTAATGTTTTATTATTATAATAGCTAATTTCCTTTTCCTATTAGAGCATTTTGTATGCCATAAACGTAAGGGTTTGTAAAAGAAAAAGAAAAAAGGTGGCAGCAGTGAACAGGATTGCGAACTCGTATTTCCTTATAAATTCGGATAAAATGGGGCCCTAAACTTGCTCTTATTTGCAATGGATCGTAGGCGTTCTTTTTTTCAAATTGCCGATGAGCTTCATTACTACTTTTAGAAGTGCTTATCTTTGGGTATGGAATTTTTTCCCAAAAATGATAGGTGAACATCGCACAAATTCAACAGAAAATGATGAACCAAGCTTTAATTTGAGTATGTTCATGTTCTGAAAGTGTCTGTAATGATCACCGAGGTCTATGCATGGCGGTTTATTTACTGGTCTGCAACCACATGGTGTAACCGCAGGTGCCAGACGTTCTCAAGGGCGGATATGGAAAATCAGGCCGGAGGGTGACTAGAGGTTAAAGCCAGTAGCCAAAGCTTTCCCCGGTCGCGAACAAACTGAGGTTTGGAAAGTACTGCTGATGAGGGACGGGTGCATGGATGTTACACTGTAAAAACAGTGTTTAGCATTTAAACACATCAGAAACGTGTTTATAGTTTAATACGTTAAGGAATGTGTTTCAATTCTAAACGTTTACCAATTTTTAATGTTGTGAAACTAAACGCGTTTACGTTTTGGACATGCGCTTAGGAAGGTGTTTAAATGCTAAACATATTATTCACTGTACATGTCAAACGGATAATGCATGTCACAGAAAAAGGACATCTAAACATGTCATGGTTCTAAACGTGTGGAAAACGTGGTACAGAATAAGTGTTTAGAAATGTGTTAAAATCCTAAACACCATTTTTACAGTGTAACATCACGACACCAGGGGGCGCTGTTCAATGAGGACGAGTCTTGACACTATTTATAGCTCCATGTTGATACTGATCTATAGGGGCTAAAGGGGCTACAGGCTTTGAAGGGTAGGGGAAGGACTGAAGCAGTGAGCTGGGAGATTCAGTCCCTCTGCCCTTCGGAGTCCGACAGTTCATGGCGTCGAATATGAAAAGTCGCTACATTTCATGCAGATTAAGCGAATCGCTCTGGATATTATTATATTAAAAAATTACTTTTTCGAGGTAGGGTCCACTATCCCTCAAAATCTATCCCTCCATCCTTTCAAATGGGGGCGCTCTTAAAACTGATACTGCAAATTATATTCCCATATATTTCCTCGGTGCATTGTAATGGGACTGTTTTGGCATTGATGTCAGAACTCTCGAACTCTCTGCCCCCCCCCCCCCGATACGCCACTGAATAGGTGGCGCTACCCAGGACGGCACAATTGCGTACGTTTGCTGGAAATTCCAAAACGGGCACTCGTCAGGGCCAATGGTAAAAAGGACACTTGTTTAAAAAAAGAGAGCATACTTTACAAATGTTGGGGGGGGGGGTGGGTAAACGCTGGTGAAACAAGGGCACTTGTGTACAAAAGTGCAGTCTTTACAAAATATTCGGATTAAATGTCCATGTATTTGCGCTCATTTTATTATTAAATGGAAAATGAGTTCAATTTGAAAATTTGTTTTGCTGGAAGAAACAGACAACCATCAAACAAGTAAACTGTGTTATTATGGCGGCATCTGAAGGCCAAAAGGATTATTGTTCGTGGCTTAACATGGATGGATTTGGACAAACTATAGCTTGTTGGAAAGCTAATGAACTTGAGTCAACAAGCTGGCAAATCGGCAAGGCTTCACACTTGAAACTTTTGGAGTGAGCGTCAGATGTAGGTACATGATGCCACTATTTTCGTTTTTGTGCAATAAATACCATAGCAAGGCCTGTCAGCGCCAACCGGCGTGGCTCTCATGTATCGCAGTCTAAAGGTACCTTAACATGGATGGATTCGGACAAACTATAGCTTTTTGGAACGCTGATGAATAAGCCAACAAGCTGGCAAATAGGCAAGGCTTCATACTTGAAACTTTTGGAGTGAGCGTCAGATGTAGGTACATGATGCCCCTAGTTTTGTTTTTGTGCAGTAAATCCCATAGCAAGGCCTGTCAGCGCCAACCGGCATGACTCTCATGTATCGCAGTCTAAAGGTACCTTAACATAAATGGATTTGGACAAACTATAGCTAGTTGGAAAGCTGATGAAAAGGCCAACAAGCTGGCAAATCGGCAAGGCTTCAGACTTGAAACTTTTGGAGTGAGCGTCAGATGTATGTACATGATGCCACTAGTTTCGTTTTTGTGCAGTAAATTCCATAGAAAGGCCTGTCAGCGCCAACCGGCATGGCTCTCATGTATCGCAGTCTAAAGGTACCTTAAGCAGGATGGATTTAGACAAACTATAGCTTGTTGATAAGCTGTTGATTAGGCCAACAAGCTGTTGAATCAGCAAGGTTTCAGACTTGAAACGTTTGGAGTGAGCGTCAGATTGTAGGTACATGATGCCACTATTTTCGTTTTTGTGCAGTAAATCCCATAGCAAGGACTGTCAGCGCCAAGCGGCATGGCTCTCATGTATTGCAGTCTAAAGGTACCTTAACAAGGATGGATTTGGACAAGCTATAGCTTGTTGAAAGTGACGAAATAAGGATTCATATTAAACCGTGCAATTTTGTTATTTTTCTAATTTTCTTTTCAAATGGATATTCAAATGGACGAGTCTGCCATTTTTGTCGAGTTCTCCGAATGTATTTCACTAAAGACTATTTATGCAGGCATCAATGTAGCCTGACTTTACTGCCATTTTTAGGAAATCTTTAATCACAGCAGACTTGAAATAATAAGTCATCAACTTGCTTTCATTTCTCTTCGCAAGTTCATAAAAATTAAGAATTTGAATTCAAAATGGCCGACTCGGGAAAAAGGCCCATAAGCGTGGGCCTATTGATTCGTATAATTAATCAAACAACATAAGTGTATATCAATTTTACCACCTTTGAACCCCGCCCCCTTCACGAGTGGGGTGCTTCCCCGATCCACACTACATCTTCATCCTTTGACGATAATTGAATCAACGTTTTGGTAATTTAAAATAGTGACGCTCAACTCACAAATTGAAGTTAAGGTGTCCGCTTGTGATCCTCGGGCTTCGGCATCAAGGAACGGAATGACGGGTGTTATAGGAAGAGAAGCAACTATATTGTGTATTAATAAATACCTTGGAGAGTTGATGGTTTCCGATTGGTCGAGACTCGATCACGTGGCCGGGCATTAACGGTGATAATGGACCGGCTTCAAAGATCAAGCGAATAAATGGCCCCTGAACGGGCATTGATCCAGCCCCGTTCGGCCCCATGCAAGCCAATGATTGGTCAAAATATAGTAACAGTCCTGCGGTAGCTTGTAACAATAGAGCACTGCACATACACTCAACCCCCATCGCGTGAGACTGACGCGCGCGTACGCAACACAGTTGCTAGGGATGCGTGCGTGCGCGCGTAAGGAAGTTTTGAAACGACATCGTACAGCAGTGCAGTATATACTGAGGATGTTTACGACGAAAGCGTAGATCTTTATCTACGATATATTTTCTTTGAACACTTCACCCACCGCCATATTTACCTTTCCTAAACCAAGCATCTTTGTAATTCCGGACACAAGGAATGTGTAAACGAGATTTCAGCTTCCTCCATCAGGTAAAGATATGAAAACATTGTTGTAATTTGTTTCGCTACGGCAGCAGTTTCTGTTGAGTTTACGTCGTTATAGCTGTTAAGCTAAAATATGGCCCATGAACATGAACACAAAAAAGTCTGGAAATATCGCCGAAAGAACGTCACAAAATTGGAGCATTTTAACTGTTTATTTCGTTAAAAAGGTATTTATTAATGGGAATAACAGTGTGAGGATCCGGTCTTCACAACTTAATAATGACCGGGTGTGGGGGTGACCGCTGTTAATGGACCTCGACTTCGTCTCGGTCCATTAACAGCGGTCACCCCCACACCCAGTCATTATCACGCAGTGAAGACCGGCTCCTCACACTGTTATTCCCTTATTAAGCGCACTTAACCCGATTATGTAGCACGTGACCCTAAGGCACCAACAATGCAGCATTATAACGGTGACAGTTCTCAAATATAATCCCTGTTTTATTAATATTTCATTTATTCACACAACCATAAAAAGATGATAAGACATCTGTTGTGGATTTAACCTGCACTTAGTATTAAGGTTAAATGGAAATTTCAAAGAAGTGACCTCGGCGTTTATGCACGTGCATAGTTACCCTGGTAAATATTGTCTCGCCTATCGTGTCTGCCGCTCTTTTGCAGCTTTTAAGGCCAAATAGACCTTTATCATGTTGCCACCATTTCAGTCATGTTCCCTGTATCCAATAATAGTATTGATTGTTTTGTTGTTGTTTTTTGTACAAAAACGAACCAGACTATGTTTCCTTCTTGCCTCGCTTTGGTTACGTTGATTTGAATGGGAAAATCAAGATGGCCACAACATGATAATGGTCTATTCTTCCACAGCCTAAAGACAAGCTTCCAATTGCAGATCGTGTGTGGATCGAAGTTCACCAGAGGTGAACCTTTATAAACTTTCCAAATGAGCCTTTAAAGCTCTATATGAGTCAGACAAGTACCATTTTGAGCGGGAGAAGCGTAAGTTTTGACCGAGAAAAATCATGTATGGTGGAACCCGGCAGGGGCGTTAATCCGGGGGGGGGGGGATGGGGTATATATCCCCCACTTTTTGACCAGGGGGATGAGCTACTGAATCATTGCCGTGATACGAACAAAATTGCAGATTTCAAGGTATTTTGTTGAACATCCCAACAACCAAAATGTGTTCAATAGCGCTGAAAAGTAGAGAAACAAAGTACAAAAGCATTTAAAATGCGCCATCATGATGTAACCGAGAGTATGCATAATGTAATATATCCTGAAGAGCGCCTCCTAGTGTAATGTGGTGTCCAGTCCCCCCCCCCCCGCCCATGCTTTTCGAATTTCCACAGCCGGGCAATGTTTGCCCCCTCCCCCCACTCGCTGGCACAGATGTACGCCACTGGAACCCGGTCCAGGGGTCTACTTTTTTACCAGGGAATTGTTTAAAGTGTGGGTCACGTACACGGATCATATAGTGATGAAACTTTACCAACAAACACCTGAAATTTAACCTTCGTGAACCCTGATAACACTGAGACGTTTTAAAAATAAAATCCCAGATCTAAAATCCAATTTCAGATATTCCCAAACTCCACAATTACAGTCTTGACAAGAATAACCCAAAAATCCCAATATCGAAAACTATAAGCAAAAAAAATATTGATTAAGAATTTTAAAATGTAGACTTTTCTTCGTTGTGGGTTAAAATATATTATATTCGTCCTCGATACATATTTTTTTTAAACACAACTTCGAACCACCATTCTGTAATTCAATTCGTGTTAGTATTATACTAATACATTTTAAATTGTACGATTGACCTTGCAAAGTAATAAATGTAAACGTTCGACTGGAGAAATTTTTAATGTGAATATTCAAACTACAAGATGTTACAAATTTTCTGACAAGTATCAACAAAAATCTTTTTTTTATCAACACAAAGTAGTCACCTTTAACGTGATGTGACATTATAGTTCTGAAAAATAATGTTTGTTTTTAATAAAAGAAGCACTGTCGCCCTTCATTCGCCAAACAATTACCGGTGGAATTTCAATATTAGCTTTGGATTGATGGAAACTCTCAAATGTCAATTCTCTCAAATTTGTAGAAGTGTAGGAATTTTAACTCGATGAATCTGAGAAAACAATTAAACTTATATAAAGAAGTAAAATTGGACAAGTCTAACAACCAAACACCCCAACCATTATTCATTTTGTAGAATTATTTCGAATTCATTTCGTATATTACGTTGTTAATAAGCTAATGTAAGACCTTACGTTTACATCAGATAACACTCGCGCATATTAAATGTATATTATGAAAACAATTAAGAGAATGAAACTTAAGATCGAAGAAAAGTCGCTATAGTAAAGTGTCATGTTGAGGAAAACTCATAATCTGTGTGCAAATACCAGTTTGCCTGTATCACCCCTTTACACGGTGTCAAAATCGCTCACGTTTATTATCAATAGACCCCTTGCACGATGTCCCGTCTCTGGGGACAGGTTTTTTTTATTATTTCATTTCAATAACAGTGAGAGAGCGATGCTCGTACACTTGTCCACAGTATAGAGGCACACTGCCCTGCCCAAAGATGTGACGTCAGTTGCAAGGGTATATACCACGTGAAATTAATTATTATCTGCCAATCAGTCATTTATCTCGTGAATGACGCTTGGGCCAGACTCGTCGTACTCCTGCTTGCTGATGAAAAACTCCTGGAAGGTGGACAGAGAGGCAAAGATGGAGCCACCGATCCATGCGGAGTACTTCCTCTCTGGAGGAGCGATGATCTTGACCTTCACGTTGCCGGGCGGGGCCAGGGCCGTCACCTCCCTCTGCATTCGGTCAGCGATGCCGGGGAACAAGGTGGCGCTACCGGCCAGCACGATGTTACCGTAAAGATCCTTACGGATATCCACGTCGCAATTCGTGATGCTGTTGTGGGTTGCCTCGTGGATCCCGGGACCATCCAGGCCCAAGAGGTTCGGCTGGAAGAGGGCCTCTGGGCAGCGGAACCGCTCGTTGCCCATGGTGATGACCTGTCCGTCAGGGAGCTCGTAGCTTTTCTCCAGGGAGGAGCTGGAAGCAGCGGTCTGCATCTCCTGCTCGAAGTCCAGAGCAACGTAGCAGAGCTTCTCCTTGATGTCACGGACAATCTCACGATTAGCTTGAGTGAAAATAAAACGGAAATATTATGTACACTAATACCTTTTGTGTTTGATTTTTTAGATACAAGTATTTTAAATTCCTTTGAACAGCTCTTTGGAATATTGATTCACCATGGATGGTGAACACTCAACCTAAAACACGTCAAAGCAACTCACCATCGAGGGTGATTACTCAACTTAAAACATGGTACAGTAACTCACCATAACTGTAAAGAAAGTTGAGCGAAAATGTTGGTAAAGTTTCCCAGTCAGCATACCAGCTGCCGCCAAGGGCGGATCCAGGGGGGGGGGGGCCAAAGGGGGCCATGCCCCCCCCCCCAAACTAAACCAATTTTTGTTTTTATGTGACATCGCAATAAAGGCAGGCAATGAGTACACCACCATCTTTTCCTCAAAAAAAACATTGGTTAAAGTGGTCAGAAATTGCCTCAGATCGCACCACAGAGCATCTAGAATCCAAAAAAATTTCGGAGCCCTTTCGGGGCCCTTAAGCGGGCCCCGAACCCCACGCCGTAATTTTATTGACCCACTTTTTTGGGGGACCAAAATTGTTTTGCCCCCCCCCCCAATTGTGTTCTGGATCCGCCCTTGGCTGCCGCTCTCTCAGGCAAATCCTTCCCAATACTTAGTTAATTTTTCCAGAGTTAACCAACAAGGAGGTAAATTCATACCAATTAGCAGGAGCAGATCCAGGAATTTTGCAAGGGGGGGGGTAGGCCCGTCAGATATTTTTGTGTTCGATTGTTGCGGACAGGCGGACATTTAGGTAACGCAGCACATTGTTACTGATGCACTTTTGTTATAATTTCTTGTGGGTGTCAGAGCGGGGGGGGGGGGTCTGGATCCGCCAGATTTTGGACACATTTTTGGATTTTTTTTTAACAGTGAAGGGTGGTGAACACTCAACTTTTCAAAATGACACAACAGGCCTAACTCACCATTGGCGGTGAATAATGAAATGAAAAGCGTGGTGTCGTAACTCACCAGTGTAGCCCCGCTCTGACAGCATCCTGAGCAGATAGCCAGTCAAGTCATCTCCTCCGAGGTCCATGCGGATGGGGGCGTGCGGCAGGGCGTAACCCTTGTAGATGGGCACAGCGTAGGTAACGCCCCCACCGGCATTTAGCACGGTTCCCGTAGTACGACCAGAGGCGTAGAGAGCCAGTACAGATTGTGTTTCCACGTACAGTGCGGGTACTTTGAAGGTCTCGAACATGATCTAGACCATAGAAGGTTTAACAATATTTTCTATAATTTGTCGCCCCTTATTATACACCTCTGATAATGAGGCCCAAGATAGTGCTATTGCGAAGATATGTTTTTTTTACATGTCTTTTTACCTCTGCCATCTTTTCTTTGTTGGCTTTTGGGTTCCAGACTTGTTCAGTCAGCAGTAAGGGTTGCTCTTCTGGGGCCACTTGCAGCTCGTTGTAGAAGGCGTGATGCCAGATCTTCTCCATATCGTCCCAGTTGGTAACGATGCCGTGCTGCATTGGGTGAGTGAAGGTCAGGAGCCCTCTGTTGTTCAAGGCATCTTCACCAACGTAGACATCCCTCTGCCCCTTGCCGACCATGACACCCTAAAGGAATTTGAAATATCTGGGAATAAAATCTTTTTTCTCTAAAGCTTATTGAGTGAATGGTACTTTTAATTTCCAACCATTAGTCAATTACTGATCGTTGGAAATCACCTGCATTTCTTGATTTCTTCTAAATGATGCAAGCCAGAGGGAATTCACGGGTTGTTTAGTACCAGTACGATCTGCAATCCAAGTAATTTTTATGTTTTTTAAATAATAATAATACGGTATGATCCTCTGTGCCTTTAAATGTAGAGAATATTATTTGCAGCTATCCAAAAAGTAATTGACGAAATTATCGTTGAAAATAATGCTTGTTTTAGACAAAATTTCTTTCATTCTGGCATGCTGTCATTTTGAAGAAAACGATAAAAGAAGGTCATTTCCAAATATGCGTCTAAAGGCCCCTTTTTGGGGGTAATTTCCGTTAGTAGTTCGTTTCTAATTGCTATAATTCGTCGGTTCAGAGCGTGACATCGTGTAGCTGCAATCGGCTGCATGAGAACGTGTCCCAGACGCTGATTTCTGGCGCAATTCAAAAACGTTACTACTTCAGTTCCATGGATACGATCTTGCTGCGCCATGTTGTTTCCCACCATGCCTTGCGCAAGTGAAGGAACGCGCAAGCGCCCGTGGAGTCGAGGCATGTTACTCGACAACTTCTGAATTGAAACTGAGATCCTCTAAAATATTGTTTTCTTGGAATATACGTTATTCACTGAGCTAAAGCTTCATCGGGTTAGTTGTTAATCACCCTTCTTATCTGTAGATCTTGAGTACTTTTGTTGCTTCAAACCAAAAAATGATATACACTACCTTTAAGACAACGTTTTACGTACCTGGCGACGCGGTTTTCCTACAACGGTGGGAAAGCTGATCCGTGGACTGTCTTCTCCCGCAAAGCCGACCTTGGTCATGCTGGACCCACTGTCCATCACGACGCGCACCGGATCATCAGAAGAACGCTCATGAACTAGGTTAGCACGATCTACCTCCTCAGGTTTAACTTTACGATCTTGAAAAAAAAGACATATTACCCAGGTAAATGCCAGCCTATCCGGAAATATTTTGACATTAAAGTTAGAGTAGTTAATTTGCGGCTATGCAAACAGTAACTGACATAATTAGTTGTGAAAATCAAACACTTGGTTGAAAGATAGTAATAGCACTAAAATCCCTGTGTAATTATTCTTTTTGGCATCCTGTAATTTTGAAGAAAACAATCAAAGAAGACCATTCCCAGCCAAAGTTATGTCAAGTGACGCACCTTTGGAATTTCCATCAGTAGTTGGTTTGTAATTCGGCGAATCCGTGAATGGGTGCGCGAGGGTGATGACACAACGCACACGCGCGCGTGGGTGCTTTCATTCGTCAATTCCAAATCTGTGGTCAATTCATCAGCGCGTGGCATCGCGTAGTTGCTGCAATCGGATGAGGCTGTGTCCCGGATGCTGATATCGGGCGTAATTAAAAATATGAGTCGGCACCTTTTTGAATTGAAACTGAGATCCTAGGATATTGTTTTCTCGGAATTATACTGCAGTCACAGAGCTACAACTTCATCAGGTTGATGAAAGCACCCGTTTTCCTCAGGTTAGTTGTTAAGCTCCCGTTTTTAGATTTTGAGCAAAAGGTTGCTTCAAAACGAAAAAAAAATGCACAAAATGATCTACCCAGCTTTAATTTCGACTAACCCCTATCATTTTCAAATAGAACAGTTTAAACGAACGAGATTACATGCTAATAACTCTTTTATAAGTTCGATGGCTCGCCCGACATATCAGTCCATAACAATTATGCAAGTGCGCTACACAACAATGCAACTAATGCTTTTGATCACTGAGGTGTTGGGCCAAGACTACACAAGATTATAAATTTCGATGAATGCACTATAGACCTTGCTCCGCTTGGTTGGCAAACTGCACAATTTGCCAACCACGGGTTGCAAAACTATGGAAGGTTCAACACTGCAAAAATGATGAAGAGTTATTACAGATCACCCAAATATTATTTGATACTTGGAAATACAACATTGTCAACGTGCATACAACATTATTTTTACACATGCCTTTTTACTATGTATTGAAGGCGTTTTGAGGTTTTTCTGGAAAAATAACGGCCAACCACGGCTACAATTTATGCGCTTGCGGCTGCCCCTATAAAATGGCGCCAATTTTTACAAACAAAAGAAAAGTCTGTACCACGACAATGGCGTTTTGCATTGAGACTCGCTGATGCATACGACTTTAGAAAAATGATAAGGCATGCAATCGAGATCGACCGTATACAGCGTTAATTTATTTCGTCAATAATGTACGAATCCATAAGTATGGTGAATGTTGAAAAAAAAGGTAGTTACAACCTCGTTGAAATGAGTTGAAAAGAACAAGCATTGTGCTCGCTTGGTTTTCTTCACCGCAATCTCAAAGCCTGTGTTGAAGAGAAAAGGGTGGAAAAATTAAGGCAATGTTTTTATTCCCGTATGCAACAAATGTATATGATCTTGACTGTTAAAACCGCAACCAGTTTATTTCAGAGACTATGGTAAAAGTTTGTTTCCGATACGCACAGCTCTAAAAACATTCTATATACAGTTGGAGCTAGGGTTGACTGTAGAAAACAGTCAAACCTCATTCAGCTAACCCTATACACTTTAAAAACTGTAGTGTTGATTCCGACACTTAAGTTGGTTTGGTCGTGAGTGACTACACTTTGGAAGTGAAGAATTCATCATGTTTAATGTTGAATCCAGCATTTTAAATGTTAGGCCTAAATCCAACACAAGCTGACATTTTCATGAAACATTTTTCAAAGTGTTAACTTTGCAAGTGTTGAACCAACATCTAACATGTTGGTTGAGTTAAAGTGTTGGATTTGACATTGAAAATGTTGGATTTAAACACTTGAAGTCAAGAATAATTGAATAATTTAATAGGCCTAGTCAATTCAAATATAAAGAAGGATTGGCTACTTTTGCTGTAAACATGGAGAAAAATAGTGTGAAACTCACAAATTGAAGTTACGGTGTCCGCAAGTGGTCCTCGGGCTTCAACATCCAAGAACAGAATGCATGACAGGTGTTATAGGAAGAGAACAACTAGCTCCATTACATTGTACGCGCACTCACGTGACCCTAAGGCACCAATCATGCAGCATTATAACGGTGACTCTTCTCTCATAGTATCCCTTTCTTATTAATATTTCATTTATTCAGACAACCATAAAAGAAATCATAATACATCTGTTGTAGATTAAAACTGACTTGGTCGTAAGGTTCAATGGAAATTTCAAAGAACTGACCTCGGCTTTTATGCACATGCATAAATACCCAGGTAAATACTGTCTCACATTATCGTGTCTTCCGCTCTTTTTCAGCGTTTAAGACCAAATATACCTTCTTTTAGAACGTAAAGCAGGACTGTTCTTATCGGAACTAAAACCACTAAGCGAAAGATGATAATAAGCAGGACAAGTAACTAAATATCTCTATGCAGTTATTATATTACCACGTGGTGTCACCGCAAACCAAAACGATACAATTCCAGTCCCAAAATCAAATATCAGAAATTCCCAAGCTCCAAAAATACAGTTTTGACAAAAATAACCAAAAAATTACAAACTCATGAACTATAAGCGAAAAATATTTTAATTAAGAATTTAATTTTTTTAGACTTTTCTTCGTTGTGTGTTATACTTTCATCCTCTATAAATAAATATTTTTGAATAAAACCCTCGAACCAGAATTTACAATTCAATTCGTGATAGTATTATACTAATAAATTGTATATTGTACGATTGACCTTGCAAACTGAATGGTAATAAACATAAATTTCCGACCCGAGGAATATATAATACGAATACTCAAACCACGAGATGTTACATATTTCCTATAATTTAAATATCCATATGAAAACCACAACTGATCTCATGTTAGTTTTAGGTTACTCTCGGGACAAAAGCTTACATGTACTTAACTTTGGTGTGCTCGTGCAAGATAAGAAAATGCCTAAAACTGAATTCAAACAGAATTCCCCCAGTAAATACTGTGCCGACAGCGACATGTACACAGGTTTTATTCGATGTCTATATATGGACGGGGCTCTCAAAAGTAGTAAAAATGCGCCCTCTTTTGTTGGAGAACGATAACTCAAAATACGCACAACATACCGGTGACATAATCCGACTCCTATGCAAATCGGACTCCTTTTCCCTATTATTGGTTAATTCCTCGCACGTGACAGGTCACTTTCCCGTATGTGATCCTAAAAATAGCGCATGCGCAACGCTACCAATGAGTCCATATTTCATTGAGTCGGATATGCACGCTGCACCGGTAATTCAGAAAGCACTCCGTCTCGTGGAACGGAACATTTCAACCGTCACCTTTTAAAGTTATTCTAACCACTGCCCTCATGAATATTTATCATTTTGTATGATATTCATGTTATTCAGCTCATCAGAAATTACACTAGTGAGCCAATCAGAAATCTGACTTGTGAATGACGCTTGGTCCAGACTCGTCGTACTCCTGCTTGCTGATGAAAAACTCCTGGAAGGTGGACAGAGAGGCAACGATGGAGCCACCGATCCACGCGGCGTACTTCCTCTCTGGGGGAGCGATGATCTTGACCTTCACGGTGGGCGGGGCCAGGGCCGGCACCTCCTGCCGCATTCGTTCAGCGATGCCGGGGAACATGGTGGAGCTGCCAGCCAGAATGATGTTGCCGTACATGTCTCGGCGGATGCCCGAGTCAGTCTTGACGATACTCCTGTACGTGGCCTCGTGGATTCCGTAGCCATCCAGGCCCAAGAGGTTCGGCTGGAAGAGGGCCTCTGGGCAGCGGAACCGCTCGTTGCCCATGGTGATGACCTGTCCGTCAGGGAGCTCGTAGCTCGTCTCCAGGGAGGAGCTGGAAGCAGCGGTCTGCATCTCCTGCTCGAAGTCCAGAGCAACGTAGCAGAGCTTCTCCTTCATATCACGGACAATCTCACGCTCAGCTTTAAGTGAAAATAAAACAAGAAACAAATATACACGAATGCACTTTTTTTTGGATTTGCAGCGTACAGACACTTTAAATTCCCTTTTGTTGGAACATTAATTCACATGCATGGTGAATACATGAAAGTTGAACACGTCGAAGCAACTGATACTATATAAGTGGTTATTAAGTATATCAACCGTATTACAGCAACCCACCATCCCTGTAAGAAAAAGGTCCTCAACATAAATTATAGGCTACCATCTAACAGCAATCGGGCAATTTCTTTCCAATACTTGGTCAATTGCTACCCAAATTAACCAATAATGAGGTACCTTTATGCCAGATGTTGGACAAATCAAGCATTGTTTTTCTTACGGTGATGGCTAGCGAACAGTCTATTTTTTAAATGGCATAACTCACCATTTGTGATGATCAATTACTAAAAAAAAAAGAACTGGTGGCACCGTACGTCACTCACCCTCGGTAGTGAAAGAGTAGCCTCGTTCTGACAGCATCCCGAGCAGATAGCCAGTCAAGTCATCCCCTCCCAAATCCAGGCGGGTGATGGAGTGCGGCAGGGCGTAACCCTCGTAGATGGGCACAGCGTAGGTGACGCCCCCACCGGCGTTTAGCACGGTTCCCGTAGTACGACCAGAGGCGTAGAGAGCCAGTTTAGACTGTATTTCCACGTACAGTGCAGGTACGCTGAAAACTTCGAACATGATCTAGACAATGTAATCACAAGTTTATAATAAAAAAATATGTTTCAAAATAAAATGTTCGTTGTTTGAATTCAATTTTGTTAATTCATAAAATTAGACCCAAGAAAGTGCCGTGGCGGATTAAAATAACATATAATCACCTCTGCCGTCTTTTCCCTGTTGGCTTTGGGGTTCAGGACTTTTTCAGTCATCAGCACGGGATGCTCCTCTGGGGCCGAACGCAGCTCGTTGTAGAAGGTGTGATGCCAGATCTTCTCCATGTCGTCCCAGTTAGTGACGATACCGTGCTCGATGGGGTACTTCAGGTTCAGGATACCTCTTTTGCTCGAGGCTTCCTCGCCAACGTAGGCGTCCTTCTGCCCCATGCCAACCATGATACCCTAACAAAATAAATCATCAGTCATAAAAAAAAGACAAAATCATGACATTTGGAATACGTGACGTTGACTACAAAAAACCCCAATCATATTTAGATAGACCGTTCATTGGTCAACACTCAATAGTCAGTATATAGCGTATAGCGAGAACATTTTTGTACCGGGCGTTATCCCAAAATTTCAATAATATACGGACGGACGGCCGTGTTAATGGTTTTGATCACGTCCGCATACAGTGCGCCAAGCGCATGTGGGACGTGTGCAGGTAGCACATTTAGCGTGGCTTAGCTAGTTGTGAATCCTACCGCACAAAGTGGTTCGCATTCAGCGGACGTGAGAGAAACGACATTGTTGTACTGGTGCTGTGTGTTTGACACACAGACACACCCCAACGTGTGCGGTCCATTGAATATACACGGCTTGAAATACGTATGCGTATGCCACAATGTCCGCCGCGTCGAATGCAAACAACCAGTTGTTTTCGTCGTTTCTCTGGAACGGTTAGACATTTGGTTATTTCCTTTCAATATGATCTTTAAAATAGGACATTCAAACAATCCATTAGTCCAAAACATGACATTTTCGGGGATTTCAGACCTTAGTGCCCCTTTAAGATCAAACGTTTTACCTTGTGACGCGGCCTTCCAACGATATTGGGGAAGGAGACTCTCGGAGCGTCCTCCCCCGCGAAGCCGGCCTTGGTCATGCTGGATCCACTGTCTATCACAATTCTCGCCGTATCGTCATCATAAGAACGCCCATGAAGTCTGGCAGTTCGGCCAATTTCACTGGACAAGTAAGACATATTATTCCAGTAAACAATCAATCTGGAAACATTTTCACAGTAGCTTCATAACCATAAATAGAAACGAACGAGATGACGTTTTGAGAACTCTATGCGACGCACTAGATATTTTGTGTCAAAACTGCGCATCCCGACGCTTTTGCATATAAACACTCCAACGTCCCATTATTTTATACGTACAAATTCTTCAAAATCCGAGTTTGAAAATAATTTTACTACTCTCGCCCTATTACACCTCCGAATGGAATTGAATGAAACGGCTGTTTTCGCTTTGCGCAGCCAAAAGATTGTTATTATCACAAAAACAGTTTTTTTCGGTGCAAGTGATTTCCAGTTCAATATTTCTCGTATTTCCCACAACTGTAATTGACTATATTACTTACAGAACACGAATTTTGGAGGAATTTTAAACGCACGACGTTTTTGCGCTACCACAATATGGCGTTATGCATTGCACATGTGACGCGCTGACAAACGACGTAAACGCAAACGCACGAAGATACGACCTATTAACAGTGATTTAATAGTTACGTCAACTTACGAAGCAATTGTTAGAGAACTATTTTTGTAAAAATGTACAAATAATCTGAACTTCGAAGATATATGGTACTTACTACTTTTCTGGAAGTCGTTCCTTACTAGCCATGATTTCTTCATCAATCTCAGGATGCCTGCGTTGAAGAAAAGGTGGTGACAAATATTAATGCACCGATATTCTTCCCGACAGTTGCCACAAAATGTACAATCTTGCCTGGATTAAAGATCGTACTGCGCTAAGAAACGCCCGGTGACATTCCCTCTGGTTTGCTTTCATTTAGAAGAAATTAAGAAATGTAATTGAGGGAAACAAAGAGCGCTGTGGATGAAATCGTGTTTGTAATATTCAAAAGGCTGTGCATGGTTTTGCACTGAGTGCTCGAGAAGCGTTATCTCCACAGAGCTGAAACCTGAACCGGTTTGGTTTGGAACATTCTTATTGGGATATTGAGTGTTGTTATTATTTTTGAAACGAGCAAAATGCGTAACAGGTGAATTATCGTGCCTTTAGGAATATAACAGAGTAAGCCAAGGTAGCTAAGAAACACCTGTTATAAACTGTTGTTCAAAATAAGGATTCATATTGTGGCGGAGTGGCCGCTGGCGGCGCTGTGCAGTGACCTAGTTTTGTGGCAGCTATTTTGGAGGTCGCGTGATGCACAGCGCGCGCGTGATCACTGCATGATCAGCTCCATACAGATGTGCCAAGCGGGCTTACTTCGCGCGGTTTACGGAGTTCACGTCTGGCGGTCTTACTGGAAGGATCTGTATGCGATAGACAGTGCTTTTAGAATAAGAATCTTTAGAATTGTCAGGTTAGTACAAAACCAAGTGATTTGTGTAAGTTCAAGAGTCAGAATAAACTAATCATCAAAATCAAGAAGAACATTTCATCGTCTATTTATTGTGTGGAATAACTAAACAGAAGTTGACGTTCCCCAGAAACCCTTACCGCTCGAGATTTACGTTACATTGGTGGCTAGCGTCGGGATATTTTCTGTTGTATTTTTGCTGTTGACTATTTATTTGTCAGATTGGTTTTTCAAGCCTTCGGCAGTGGTGTAAACCGAGCCGACATACAGTTTCCAGAGATTTTTGTCAGTCTTGTGTCAGTGGTGTAGACCGAGGCACTTGGACTGAGAGCCGCCCGGAGACGAACAGATAGCCGCCCGGAGACGAACAGATAGCCGCCCGGAGACGAACAGATAGCCGCCCGGATACGAACAGATAGCCGCCGGGGGAAGCTGCTCGGAAAGACCCACGTAACCAGAGCCCGCCGGAGACGCCCGGACACTTATCGAAAAGACCGGAACCGACCGGAGACGTGTTAAAAGCCGCCCGGAGAGACCGTACGGAAGACGTATACAGAACGTATACAGACTGTCTGTATAGAGTTCAGCCGGCCGGAGAATTATTTTGGTATTAGGCCTAGGCTAGTGTATTTTGTTCACTTATCTTAGGTAGGATGGCGTCCCCGCAGTCAGACCTAGTGGCATGGCATCGCTTTCTGGAGGAAAGGTACCAGGAAGTAAGCAGGGAGATTGAGACAATCTCAAAGAGCATACTGGAACGCACCAGTAGTTTGCGAAAGACGGCACCCAGGGCAGTAGAATAAAGCTAGCGGAGTCTACCAGTGAGTCTGATGAGCGTCATGAGACAGGTCATGCCCCACGCCAGATTGATTCCAGTGGGACAGAATCAACGAATTTTCGGCAACTGAGCACGGCCGATGCAAGCATTGATGGGGACATCGTCCCTAAAAATACAGCTGATGGACAAACAGAATGGACAGAAAGACTGGCGAACTCAAGCCTTTTGTCCCCTCCTACTGTGAAGAAGGAAGAAGAATGTCCGAAGACAACGCCAGAGCCAATGGACCAATTCATAACCATACCTGATTCGGTGCATGGGTTACGGAGATACAAGGTCACACTCCAGTCACCTGAGGGTTCATCGACACGGATGGACGGATCAGTAGCAATGGGTCACGTCTCCAGCGTCCGGAGAAAAGAGAATTCCATGCCAAAAGTGAGCGACATTAACCTGTCAAACATTTTCCCGTCTGACGGGATTGGACATGAGCAGACAAAGTCAGAGCCAGCTAAAGCCAGTGAAATTTCGTCTGCACCAGCGAAATCCGCCAAGGAGGGAAGTGATGTGTCCCCGCCAGAGCCTGGAAGTAATGATGACATGGCTAAGATTGACCCAGGATCCCCTAAAGATAAGCCAACACTGCCGAAGAAGGTCAAGACGTTGGTCAAACCCGAGATTAATGACAAGCGGACTGAGTGGAACAGACCTTTGATCAAACCCGACCTATATGATGGGAAGACATCATGGCCATCCTACCTAAAGCACTTCGAGTTGTGTTCAGAGCTCAATGGATGGGATGAAAAGGACAAAATACAGTTTTTGGCTGTGTTGTTGACTGGCTCAGCGCAACAGGTATTAAGTACAATGCCCAAAGATGCAACTGGAGGTTACCAGAAGTTAGTCAAAGCTTTGCAAGCACGCTTTGACCCATTGGGGAGACAGGAACTTTACCGGGCCCGGCTCCGAAATAGGAGGCAGAAACCTGGAGAAAACCTCGTAGAAATGGCTGAGGAGATTCGACGACTGGTGGAAAAAGTGTACGTAGACCTACCTGCTGAAAGCAAAGATCATATGGGCAGAGACCACTTCTTAGATGCTTTGGCGGACGGCGACATCAGGATAAGAGTTATTCAGATAAGAACCACGACACTTGACGGAGCTGTAGCAGCAGCAGTTGAGTTGGAAGCCCTTCAAAATGCCGAAAAAGAGCGAAGGACGATGGACTTGAAGAAAGCCAACGTGAGGCAGGTCACTACAGAAGAAACAATTCAGGTCATCAGTGCCAGCGAGCCAGCAGGTTGGCAGCAACAGATGAAGAACATTTCGGACCAAATATGGGAGCTTAAGAAGCAGCTCAACATACAGAAGCCAAGTGGGGGCCGGAGGACAGACGGCAAGGGGCCCCGGTGCTATCATTGCAAGGAGTATGGCCATATCAATCGAAACTGTCCTTTGCTGACAACAAGTGATGGCAGTACACCAGCGTCCTTGAACGTCCAAAAGTCCCAACCCATCGATAATTAGGGAAACTGTTAGGAGCTGAGCCAGGGGATCGAGACTCAGCTGTAAAAACATGGCCCAATAGCGATCTACAGATAGGGAATGTAAATGCCGTCGGTAGAGGATTGTACCTTGATGCATGTCTGAATGGAGTAGATGCAGTACTTCTACTTGACACAGGGGCATCCGTGTCAATTATATCCGAGAGAGTCGTCAAGAAATGGTCAGAGAAAAGACAATGCACCATAACCAGTACTGACGTTGAAGTGACTGTTGCAAATGACATGAGCTTGGCAGTCTCGGGAGAAGCTAAAGTGGAGCTTGAGTTGGGTGGTCACCTAGTGTTTCACAAATTCATTATCGCTGACATAAGTAATGATGTGCTCCTTGGTTTGGATTTCCTACGATCAGAGAACTGCTCGATCGATATTACCAGTAATAGTCTGCAGTGGAGAGGGATAGAGTTACCTCTTAGGGACACTTCTGATCCACTCCAGAGTTGTCGAGTGACCGTTAGTGAGACGGTGGTAGTGCCAGCCCAGACAGAAATGGTAGTTGCGGGAAAATTCAGCGAAGATCAGAGAGGAGTGCCGTATGGGGTGATTGAGCCAGCTCTTAGCCTCGTCAAGCGAAATAATGTCCTGTTGGCGCCCTCACTGGTCAGTACCAAGGGGGCAACGGTGCCAGTAAGACTTATGAATCCAACAGAAACTCATGTGACCATCTACAAAGGAACGACGGCAGGTACATTCCAAACAGTAGACGCAGTAGGGCCAAATCTTGGTGCAGATGACCAAGTGCATTCAGAGCAAATCAATAATGTTAATTCATGTGACGGTGATAGAGATCACGCAGACAAACATAGACCAGTTCCCTCACATTTGGACGGCCTTTTTCAGAGAAGTGCAATTCGACTGAACGAGACAGAAGAAGTCCAGTTACAGAAACTTCTGCTCAAGAACCAGGTGCTGTTCTCGAGAGGGGAAGGGGATATTGGTAAAACCAGTAAGGTTCAGCACCGTATTGAAACCGGAAGTTCATCTCCTGTTAAGCAGCAGCCGAGGAGATTGCCCCTTCATCAGCGGGAAGTGGCCGAGAAGGAGATAAATGACATGCTGGAGAAATGTGTCATCACGCCAGCAACGGGACCATGGGCGTCGCCAATCGTCCTGGTGAGGAAGAAAGATGGGAGCGTAAGGTTCTGCGTGGATTACCGGCGGCTGAACGCTATCACACGCAAAGACGCGTACCCTATTCCGCGCATTGACGACACGATTGACGCCTTGGCTGGCTCCCAATACTTCTCCACTCTCGACCTGGCGTCCGGGTACTGGCAAGTACCGATGGCAGAAGAACATAAAGAGAAAACTGCATTTGCTGCTCACTGTGGCCTGTACAAGTTTGAGGTGATGCCTTTCGGGCTATGTAACGCCCCCTCAACTTTTGAAAGGCTGATGGAGAATGCATTACGAGGTCTCCAGTGGCAGATATGCCTGGTCTATTTAGACGACGTCATAGTGTACAGTCGTACATTTGAAGAAAACGTGGAACGGCTACAACTCATCTTTGAACGGATAAAAGAAGCAGGACTGAAGCTTAAGCCGAAAAAGTGCCATCTGTTCCAGCATCGCGTGTCTTACCTGGGACATGTTGTTCCTGACGAGGGAGTGCACACAGACCCGGAGAAAATCCAGAAAGTAAAAGACTGGCCGGTCCCAGTGAATGTTCATGAGGTCCGTAGTTTCCTTGGACTGGCCTCGTACTATCGCCGGTTTGTCTCTGCTTTTGCTAAACTGGCTAGTCCTCTTCATAAACTGACCGAAAAGGGCCGTGAGTTTGTTTGGACTAGTGAATGCCAAGAAGCGTTTGACAAACTCAGACACCGCCTTATTTCATCTCCAATCCTAGCGTACCCAACGGCCAAGAACACTTTCATTTTGGATACTGATGCCAGTGATTTCGGCATAGGAGCCATCCTATCTCAAAGTGTTGACGGAGTCGAGAGGGTTATAGCTTACGCCAGCCGCTCCCGCAGTAAAAGCGAGAGAAATTACTGCGTGACCAGAAAGGAACTTCTTGCCTTGGTACACCATGTGAAGCACTTTCGCCCTTATTTGTAAGGTCGACAGTTCAAGTTTCGAACCGACCATGGGGCGTTAAAGTGGTTGTTGGGGTTTAAAAACCCCGAGGGACAAACAGCAAGATGGCTTCAGGTGTTGGCCGAATATGATTTTGTGATAGAGCACCGACCCGGGCGAAGACACGGAAATGCCGATGCGATGTCTAGGATGCCTTGCCGACAGTGTAAACGTTCCCCGGAAGACTGGGAGGAGCCACTTAGGATTAGCACTGAAGACTGGCAAGATGAAAGACAGGCAACAGCAGATTCTCCGGCCGAGTCTACCCCTGATGAGTGCCAGGATGATACAGATCATTGTCATGTGTTACAGGAACAGATCAGAGAGGCGGCCAAGGAGCTTGAACCAAATTGGTTGATGGGGATTTCGAATTCGACACTAAGGCAGAAACAGAGAGAGGATCATGTCCTGAATTAGTTCATAAACTGGCTCGAATCCAAAGGTCCGAGACCGCCATGGTCAGGGGTTTCAGCAGAGAATGCCCGATGTAAATCCTTGTGGGGCGCCTGGGACCAGCTGAGTGTTCGAAATGGAATCTTGCAAAAGAGGTGGGAGGATGATACTGGCAACGAGATCCATTACCTTTTGGTTATTCCCAACAAGGTGCAAGAAGAAGTCCTCAAGCAGCTACGTGACGCTCCAACAGGAGGCCATCTAGGCATACGAAAAATGTATGAAAAGGTCAAGGCTCGCTTCTACTGGTGGAGGATGCTAGACAGTGTCAAGAAATGGTGCCGGAGGTGTTTGGAGTGTGCTAAACAAAAAATGCCGCAGAAACGAAAAAGGGCACCATTGAAGCAGCAAATTTCCGGTGTGCCGCTAGAGAGGATTGCAATAGACATCACTGGTCCTTTCCCAGTCACAGATGGTGGCAATCGTTATATTGTGGTAGTGACTGACTACTTCAGTAAATGGACCGAAGCCTACCTAGTTAGTGCCATAGATGCTAAAACCATTGCCCGTGCCCTTGTTGATGAGTTCATCAGTAGATTCGGCGTGCCTCGCCAAATACAGAGTGACCAAGGTCGGCAATTCGAAAGTAAGGTCTTTAAGGGATTATGTGAGTTACTTGGCATTGATAAGACCCGCACGACACCATACCACCCTCAGAGTGATGGGCAAGTGGAACGCTTCAATAGGACACTGATTGCAATGCTCGCCTCGTATGTCGCTACTAATCAAAAGGATTGGGACAGATATGTGCCTTCAGTCTTGATGGCATACCGAGCTTCCCCTAATGAGAGTACCGGCCTTACTCCAAACAAGATGATGTTTGGGGGGGAAGTGGACCTGCCCATTGACATGATATGTTGTCTACCGAAGAAGGGACATGCTGAAGCATCAGACTACGTTGATGAGCTCAGACAGAGGCTAGAATCGGCCCATGAGACGGCTCGAGTTCAACTTAAGAAGTCCGCCTGCTACCAGAGCCGGCATTACAACCTCAAGGCAGACAAGGCTGAGTACGACGTTGGCAGTGCTGTCATGGCACGAGTTGGAACAAAGACGGTTGGATTATCTCCAAAGCTCCAGCCGAAGTGGGATGGCCCCTACATCGTCACCCATTTGTTAAGTGATGTGGTCCTAAGAATGCAACGAGGGCCCAGACACAAACCTAAAGTAATCCATGTCAACCGCCTGAAGCCGTTACATGGAGATGTAGACAAATATTGGCTCTCGCGTCAACGGGGCGAGGGAAGAGGCCAGCGAGTGGAGGTTGAGCAATTAAATGGGAGGACAGACTCTGAACCATTGACCCAACAGGAAGCTGGAGAAATCCCAGTCCATGAAGACGAGCATGTAGAACCCTTACGCCAGGGAAGCGCCGGAGGAGACCAAGACAATGACACCGAAGAAACCGAGCAAATGAATGAGACGGATGTAGGAGTTTACCCAGACTTCAGTACCGAAATGGAACCATCGATTAGTCAACTCGATGCTCGAGTACTACCAGCAGACCACAATGACGAGCCAGAGCCAAAAATCAATGAAAATGACCCACATGGCAGACGAAAACGAAAACCCCCAGACCGTTATGGAGAGTGGTGCTAACATTCGAACAAGGTGGTCATAATGTTTCTCCTCTGCTTCTTTGTGTTTTTGCAGGAGTGATAAGTATGGACCAACGTGGACGAAGCCAGGGTCGGGAGCGAACCCGTTCTCCCAGGAAACAGAAATGCGGAGAGTGCCAGAAGAGCTTCTCTTCATCTGCCACACTACGCCGCCACGTGGAGGAGCAACATCTCAAGATGCGAGAGAGGTATGCCTGTCCCTACTGCCCCATCAAATTCAGTAGGAAGCACGACTGGGACAGACACTGGCAGCTCGCCCATAAAAACCAGTCCTCGTCAATCGACGAGACAGATGAAGTGCCGAGAACCCCTGGTAGAGATCCCGACGTGCTCAGCATCCACCCAAACAGCCCAATCCGGCAGCTGCCATTATCCGGCCCAAGGCCTGTATTGCAGCAGTTGACGGTTCCCCCTTCCCCCAAGAGGCTCCCACTGTTCCCTCCTGCTCCACCTGAGAGACCCCACACCGCAACGAGGGCCCGTACCAGTCTGCTCATTGTGAGACACATCATAGAGGAGCCGAAAGAGCAGATGGCAGACGACTTCCTGCCCACTCATCGAGACGTGGCAGTCCAGACATCAAAGGCACGAGTGCTCACGGAGCGCACCATCAAGGAGCTACTAGATGGTGCCACAGTCGTATCGCGCGTAGTGACCGAAAAGTTCAATTACGAATGATCGCTAACACATTTCCATTTCTAAGGGTTATCTTTGTTTTCTAAGCAACCTCTAAAGATTTTGAAGTTTGTTGCTTGAAGTAATTGTTTAAGTGTTATCCTGAGAAAAGTGTTTAAAAGCTGTTGTTAAAATGTAGCAGTAAAAGTTGCCAAAGATAAATCGAACGAGAAGTTTAAGAATTATGTTTTGTTTTTGTAGTTGTTTTGAAATGTACAGACTTAAAAGTTTTGTCAAGTGTTAAAAATCGTTTATTTTGTCGTTGCATGAAATTGACGTAAAAGCAGTTAACTGATGTGAGGACACATCACCTTCTTAAAGGTGGGGGTAATGTGGCGGAGTGGCCGCTGGCGGCGCTGTGCAATGACCTAGTTTTGTGGCAGCTATTTTGGGGGTCGCGTGATGCACAGCGCGCGCGTGATCACTGCATGATCAGCTCCATACAGATGTGCCAAGCGGGCTTACTTCGCCCGGTTTACGGAGTTCACGTCTGGTGGTCTTACTGGAAGGATCTGTATGCGATAGACAGTGCTTTTAGAATAAGAATCTTTAGAATTGTCAGGTTAGTACAAAACCAAGTGATTTGTGTAAGTTCAAGAGTCAGAATAAACCAATCATCAAAATCAAGAAGAACATTTCATCGTCTATTTATTGTGTGGAATAACTAAACAGAAGTTGACGTTCCCCAGAAACCCTTTACCGCTCGAGATTTACGTTACAATATTAAATTATTTTTCTAAGTTTGCTTTTCAAATGGATATTCAAATGGATATTGAATGCAGTTGGAGTGCATAAGTGTAGGCCTATATTAATTCGTACTTTATCAAACAACGTACTAAGTGTATTTCAATTATTTTAACCATCTTTGACCCCCCCCCCCTTTACGGGTGGGGTGCTTCCTCGATCTACACTACGTTTTCATCCTTTGACAATAATTGAATCCATTTTTTTGTTAAAGTAATTACGCATGGCTAGTTTAAGCTCTCAACCTGTAGAAAAAAATGGTGTACTAAACTCACAAATTAAAGTTACGGTGTCCGCAAGTGGTCCTATGGCTTCAGCATCCAGGAACAAAATGACAGGTGTTATAGAAAGAGAAGCAGCTATATTGTACGCGCACTTAGCCCAATTATGTATCACGTGGCCCTAGGCACCAACAATGCAGCATATAACGGCGACAATTCTCAAATATGTTCTTCTTCTTTTTTAAATTAAAATTTCATTTATTCAGACAACCATATGAAATGATGACATCTGTTGGATATTGAAAACAATCCTTGGGATTAAGGTAGAAATGGAAATTTCAAACAATTGACCTCAGCGTTTGTGCACCTGCATAATAATCCTGGTAAATACAGAAAATGCAAACAAAATATAACGGGTTGCCAGACATAGAATGTGTAACCAACATAGATAGGCCCTAATATATAGGTATGGTTTGAAAAATACTCCTTTCCACTTTAAAATGAGACATCAAACGTCAACATCTGATAAATTTTGATAGAGTTATGAATACTTTCCCAAGAGAGGTCAAATTGACCATAGGACCAAGTTTTTAATTGTAGGCATTGGGATGAGGGTAGCCTAATTGCCTCTGTGTGGATATTTGACTGGCTTAAACCAAATGTGTTTAGCGAGTAAACACAATTCTAAACACTTTCTTGCTATCACCTCATGCTAATAATGTATAGCATGTAAGCCTTAAGTTTACATTCGAGTTCCCTGAATGTATTTATATAGTTAAGTGGTGAATGGGATGGCGCCAGACTGTTTATGCAGGCATAATGCGGCCCTATTTTACTTGTCTTTTTTTTTTTACTTGGCTTTAAATATTAGGGAATGTTCAATTATAAATTTTAAATTATTAATGGAAGCAGACTGGAATTAATTGGTAATTAACTAGCTTTCATTTCTCTTCGCAAGATCCAAAAGTTCCATTTTACCTCACTCTCAATTCAATATGGCCGACTCGTGCATAAGGCCAATTGTGATAGAAGTTCAAAAGGGTCAACCTTTATAAACTTTCAAACGAGGCTTTAAAGCTATAAAATGAGTCAGATATGAGTCATTTTGACCCGCAGAAGCGTAGGAAAATGTGGCGGAACCCGGATTCCGAGTATATTTATTAACCAGGGAATATTTGAAGTGTGGGTCATGTACACTACACGGATCATATACAGGGTGAGTAAAAAAAACCCGAAACCCAAATGTCGGGACTATTATTTAAGTAAAGTTCTGCATGTAGCATCTTCAAAATCTAGGATATAAAATCCCAATTCAGAAGCTTTCTTTTAGTACAAGAATCATTAGAATTACTTAGGTACTTTTCAAGTTACGGAATTTTAAACACAATCACCGTTTTAAAGTTCTGTCCATGGATCACAAAGAAATGTGTGCGTTCTTTCAACAACACATCCCGATGTGATTTGTTTTCGTTTTGCTGCAAGACGCTTACTTTTTTGTGATCCTTGCCGGACAGAACTTTAAAACGGTGGTTGTGTTTAAAATTCCGTAACATGAAAAGTACATGAGTGATTGCAATGATTCTTGTTCTAAAAGAAAGCTTGTAAATTGAGCTTTCATTTCCTAGATTTTGAAAGTGACATGCAGAACATCTCTTAGACAAAGGTCCCGATATTTGGGGTTCGTTTTTTTTTTATTCACCCTGTAGTGATGAAACTTTACTAACAAATAACTTATATTTAACTTTCGTAAACCCAGATAAGACTGAGACTTTATGTATTTTACTAATCTGTTGTCAGTTTTAGAAACAAAATTCCAGCTCTTATATCAAATTTCAATAACTCCCGACCTCCACAACAACAGTCTTGATGACAAGAATAACCAAAAACTCCCAGTAGCTTCATAACCATAAATAGAAACGAACGAGATGTCGTTTTGAGAACTCTATGCGACGCACTAGATATTTTGTGTCAAAACTGCGCATCCCGACGCTTTTGCATATAAACACTCCAACGTCCCATTATTTTATACGTACAAATTCTTCAAAATCCGAGTTTGAAAATAATTTTACTACTCTCGCCCTATTACACCTCCGAATGGAATTGAATGAAACGACTGTTTTCGCTTTGCACAGCCAAAAAGATTGTTATTAGCACAAAAACAGTTTTTTCAGTGCAAGTGATTTCCAGTTCAATATTTCTCGTATTTTCCACAACTGTAATTGACTATATTACTTACAGAATACGAATTTTGGAGGAATTTTTAACGCACGATGTTTTTGCGCTACCAAAATATGGCGTTTTATATTGCACATGTGACGCGCTGACAAACGACGTAAACGCAAACGCACGAAGATACGACCTATTATCAGTGATTTGATAATTACGTCAACTTAAGAAGCAATTGTTATAGATCTATTTTTGTAAAAATGTACAAATAATCTGAACTTCAAAGATATATGGTACTTACAACTGTTCTGAACTTGGTTCCGAACTAGACATGGCTTGAATTTCTTCACCACTCTCAAAATGCCTGCGTTGAAGAAAAGGTGGTGACAAATATTAATGCACCGATATTCTTCCCGACAGTTGCCACAAAATGTACAATCTTGCCTGGATTAAAAATCGTACTGCGCTAAGAAACGCTCGGTGACATTCCGTCTGGTTTGCTTTCATTTAGAAGAAATTAAGAAATGTAATTGAGGGAAACAAAGAGCGCTGTGGATGAAATCGTGTTTGTAATATTCAAAAGGCTGTGCATGGTTTTGCACTGAGTGCTCGAGAAGCGTTATCTCCACAGAGCTGAAACCTGAACCGGTTAGGTTTGGAACATTCTTATTGGGATATTGAGTGTTGTTATTATTTTTGAAACGAGCAAAATGCATTACAGGTGAATTATCGTGCCTTTAGGAATATAACAGAGTAAGCAAAGGAAGCTAAGAAACACCTGTTATAAACTGTTGTTCAAAATAAGGATTCATATTAAATTATTTTTCTCAGTTTGCTTTTCAAATGGATATTCAAATTGATATTGAATGCAGTTGGAGTGCATAAGTGTAGGCCCATATTAATTCGTACTTTATCAAACAACGTACTAAGTGTATTTCAATTATTTTAACCATCTTTGACCCCCCCCCCTTTACGGGTGGGGTTCTTCCCCGATCTACACTACGTTTTCATCCTTTGACGATAATGGAATCCATTTTTTTTGTTAATGTAATTACGCATGGCTACTTTAAGCTCTCAACATGTAGAAAAAAATGGTGTGATAAACTCACGAATTGAAGTTACGGTGTCCGCAAGTGATCCTATGGCTTCAGCATCCAGGAACAGAATGACAGGTGTTATAGGAAGAGAAGCAGCTATATTGTACGCGCACTTAGCCCAATTATGTATCACGTGGCCTTAGGCACCAACAATGCAGCATATAACGGCGACAATTCTTAAATATGTTCTTCTTCTTTTTCAAATTAAAATTTCATTTATTCAGACGACCATATGAAATGATGCCATCTGTTGGATATTGAAAACTGTCCTTGGGATTAAGGTAGAAATGGAAATTTCAAAGAATTGATCTCAGCGTTTGTGCACCTGCATAATAATCCTGGTAAATACAGAAAATGCAAACAAAATATAACGGGTTGCCAGACATAGAATGTGTAGCCAACATAGATAGGCCCTAATATAGGTATGGTTTGAAAGATACTCCTTTTCACTTTAAAATGAGACATCAAACGTCAACATCTGATAATTTTTAATAGAGTTATGAATAATTTCCCAAGAAAGGTCAAATTGACCATAGGACCAAGTTTTTAATTGTAGGCATTGGGATGAGGGTAGCCTAATTGCCTCTTGTGTGGATATTTGACTGGCTTAAACCAAATGTGTTTAGCGAGTAAACACAATTCTCAACACTTTCTTGCTATCACCTCATGCTAATAATGTATAACATGTAAGCCTTAAGTTTACATTCGAGTTCCCTGAATGTATTTATATAGTTAACCCCTTAAGCACGGGATGTGATGGGGACATTCCTCCACACATAGAGCAAGTGACCCGCATGACTGCACAGCCTTTGTGTGGTAGCGGGACTGCACAAAAGCAGCAGCTGTGGAACTACCCACTAGCTGCGTGCCACGGCATACCACAGCTGGCAACTGCATTCCAATGAAGATTAGCGGCCGCGGCCATGACCGCTTCCCGTGCGCATGGGGTTAAGTGATGAATGGGATGGCGCCGGACTGTTTATTAGTAATTAACTAGCTTTCTTTTCTCTTCGAAAGATCCAAAAGTTCCATTTTACCTCATTCTCAATTCAATATGGCCGACTCGTGCATAAGGCCCATTGTGATAGAGGTTCACAAGGGGTCAACCTTTATAAAATTTCAAAACGAGGCTTTAAAGCTATAAAATGAGTCAGATAGGAGTCATTTTGACCCGCAGAAGCGTAGGAAAATGTGGCGGAACCCGGATTCCGAGTATATTTATTAACCAGGGAATATTTGAAGTGTGGGTCATGTACACTACGCGGATCATATACAGGGTGAGTAAAAAAAACCGAAACCCAAATGTCGGGAATATTATCTAAGTAAAGTTCTGCATGTAGCACTTTCAAAATCTAGGATATAAAATCCCAATTCAGAAGCTTTCTTTTAGTACAAGAATCATTAGAATTACTTATGTACTTTTCAAGTTACGGAATTTTAAACACAATCACCGTTTTAAAGTTCTGTCCATGGATCACAAAGAAATGTGTGCGTTCTTTCAACAACACATCCCGATGTGATTTGTTTTCATTTTGCTGCAAGACGCTTACCTTTTTGTGATCCTTGCCGGACAGAACTTTAAAACGGTGGTTGTGTTTAAAATTCCGTAACATGAAAAGTACATGAGTGATTGCAATGATTCTTGTTCTAAAAGAAAGCTTGTAAATTGAGCTTTCATTTCCTAGATTTTGAAAGTGACATGCAGAACTTCTCTCAGACAAAGGTCCCGATATTTGGGTTTCGTTTTTTTTATTCACCCTGTAGTGATGAAACTTTACTAACAAATAACTTATATTTAACTTTCGTGAACCCAGATAAGACTGAGACTTTATGTATTTTACTAATCTGTTGTCAGTTTTAGAAATTCCAGCTCTAATATCAAATATCAATAATTCCCGACCTCCACAATAACAGTCTTGATGACAAGAATAACCAAAAACCCACAGTAGCTTCATAACCATAAATAGAAACGAACGAGATGACGTTTTGAGAACTCTATGCGACGCACTAGATATTTTGTGTCAAAACTGCGCATCCCGACGCTTTTGCATATAAACACTCCAACGTCCCATTATTTTATACGTACAAATTCTTCAAAATCCGAAAGAATAACCAAAAACTCCCAAATTCATAAACTTTAAGCAAAACCTTATATAAATTAAGCAGTTTAAAATGCAGACTTTTATCCGTTGTGTGTTATCTGTTCGTCCTCTATAAATAAATATTTTTGAAGAAAACCCTCGAACTATGATTTTTGCAATTCAAAACGATTGTCCTTGCAAATTAAGCATTAATAAATGTAAATCTCATATACCCAAAGAATTTCTAATAGTAAATCCCATAGCAAGGCCTGTCAGCGCCAACCGGCATGGCTCTCATGTATCGCAGTCTAAAGGTACCTTAATATAGATGGATTTGGACAAACTATAGCTTGTAGGAAAGCTGATTAACAGGCCAACAAGCTGGCAAATCGGCAAGGCTTCAGACTTGAAACTTTTTGAGTGAGCGTCATATGTATCTTCATGATACCACTAGTTTCGTTTTTGTGCAGTAAATCCCATAGCAAGGCCTGTCAGCGTAACCTTTTTAACAAAATTGTATACAAAGTCACATAGACTTACCCTTGAATCAGTCACTTAAAGCCCTGTCACACTGTCACGATGTAGCCTCCCGATCACGATAAGACAGTGCTGAGACGCAGGACTCGACGACATCGTGAAACTCGCAACCACATCTTTACTTTATCGGTGCGACTTCTTGAGTGCCGTTTCGGCATCCTACAGGTCGTGCATGGTCGGCAGTGACGCCACGATTTGTTTCAACAGTTGAAACATATTGTGGTGGCCGGCAAAAAATTGAAAACGGATCAGAGTCTGTTCTCTGTACTCAAACGGTTGTGTCGTAACGAAGTCGTAACGACATAGTAGTTGCGAGATCGGCAGTGGTCGTGCATGGTCGGCCAAATGTTTTAGCCGACTTTGAAACGACCATTACGACGTGAAATTCCGCAGATGACGTCACTCCGTCGTTTCGGCATCGGTTCTCGGTCTTTTGTGTCGGTACTCAATCGGTTGTGTCGGCACGCTGTTTGCACTCTGTCGGTTATGTCGTAACGAGATTTTATACTCAGACACAAAATGTATTAACTTAAGATCAAAAAAATTATGGAGTTTAGGCCACATCCTCAGAGGAATGTTTTCTTCCGGATATCAGATAGGCCAAACCGCTCATTATTATCAATGATAAAGCCAAGATAATAAATAATGGGCATCGCCAGGCCCGACCAGTAATGGGCAACATGACATGCTAAAAGCCAAAGAAGCATGCATGTCCATGAGCAAAATGCAGTTTAAATCACACATGTATTAACCCCAGTTAGCTTCCAACTGATGTTACTATCAGTCAGGAAAACATATAGCCTCGGGACACCTTGGAGCGCTATGGCAACTTATCAAATTGACATCATAACAAAAAGACATAAAAGGGAAGCGATTTATTTGCCCCAAAATATTACGGAGTGGGTTACTTGCTGTCTGCAACCACAAACAAATTGCTAGACAAGAAAATTAAGTGGAACATAGCATCGCACTATAGTCCAGTAAACGTTCTTAAGGAAAAACACATTATAGCCTCATGACACTTGCCAGCATTATTCTGGGGAAAAAAAATCGGTTTCTTTTGCCTTGTGGGTGGAGTCAAGGGGGTGGCAGCAGGTGGAAAATTAAATGAATGAAAAAATGCCTGTCTACGCTATGGATGGCTTTGACAACGTAGCTGTATAATAGACCAGTTCACTAATACATTCAAAGTCATGCACGCATGCGCATGAATGGACCCGGAGGCAAAAAGCGAAAGCGGCTCATTCCAAATGGACAGGGGTCCAAACAGTTTTGTCATGTTCTTTCATTTTCTCCAGGATTTGTCCCATTTGTCTTTGGAAAAGTCCATAAACTCGTCATAGGTATCACTTTCTGGTGTCAGTGGATTTTTTGGGATACAAAATAAAAACTAAAAAAAAATAATTTCGTCCTGTGCGCAACGAGGCCGAGGGAAATCAGCAGGGCTCCTTAATCAGCAGGGCTCCTTTCCGAACGGGTGCCAAGACATAACCGTGTGCTTCGGTACCATCCACGCCGGCACAAATGATTTTCACCGTGCACGGCGCGGTGACGTTGACCGGAGATTGAGCGTAGAAGCCCGGGTGGCCCCACGCGAAAATCACGCTGCGCCGTATCGGCAAAAAGTGCAACATTCTCGTCCAGCACTTCTAGTTCTATAAAGATGGCGAAGGCAATATTTTCAATTGTCGATATTAGTTTTTATTATTTAATAAATATGGAAGCCGGTTCGTGCCGGGTTTTAAACGCGAAAAAAAAACACAATAGATTTTTTTGAAAAAAATTCAATAGTTTGGGGGGAAAATGCAGTAATTTTGCAAAATTATGCAATATTATAATACAACTTTGTGAGGTAACAAAATGAAAGCGTTAAAGACAAAAACTCAATTTTTCAAAAAATCGAGATACGATGGTTCGTGGTGCGACTGACTTCTTTTTTGTTTTACGATGTTTGACATTCACGATCACATACACTTAAACATCGAATGAAGGCTTTCAATTTCAATATTGGATATTGAACATTCACAAACGTTTTTATATCGAATGTAGGCTTTATATTTCGATACTTACCTTTCGCCGTATTTCTTTTGAGCGAATAACCCATCTACAACCGCGGATGTACAAACGTATTGGAATATTGTATGTCAAATATCGACCTGACTTTAATAAATTGTTTACTATTCCGTGATAGGACGTTGCTGAAATTTGCTCATCAAGTTACCCGGATCAAATCGAAGGTTGCACCACTGAATATAACCCGGTCTGCACTGAACAGGATTACGTGTACGGGAATATCTGCAAGCTTTTCCGGGCTCATCAACTGAACCAATTGCCGGCCGGAGCGAGCTATCAATACGGCCGGTGTCGTAATCGTCACTAGAAAACAAAACCTTGAATGACAGGTATTCACTGATTATTATCATCGTCTCCAATACTAGCAAAACTTAAAACCACATGATCAAGACAATCGCTTAATTTCTCATAATGCCCAACAAACAGTCGCTACGACGTGTAATGTTTTCTCTCTAATAATCAGTATTATTTAAATTACGGGATTATGGTACCTTTCCCATAAAAAAAACGGACATTCCCTAAACTTGTGCACTTGAAAAAAATCCTAACTTTAATAACCCGTAACATAACCTATCCTACCCTAACTTTGAAAATGTGGGTTTCGCATCACAAGCAGTTTGATTAATTAAAGGCATAACATTTGATGAAAACGTGTCTTCCTAAGCATACATTTACAGGAATTAATATAATTGATGTTATTTAGAGAGCGGCCATCAAAAGCCTCCGTTGGCCGCCATTGTATTTTAAATGAACCGAGTAGGCTTAAGCCACGAACAATAATCCTTGTGGCCTTCAGATGCCGCCATAATGACAGTAATACTAGTTCGATGGTTAGCTGTTTCTTCCAGCGCATGTTTACAAACTGAACTCATTTTCCATTTGGTATTAATAAAATGAGAACAATTACAAAGAAATTACATTATTTCATAATTAAACGCGAGTGGATTTATTACTCATTCGTAAGTGGGCCTAAATTACTTGAGTGTTTCAAGATAAATACTAATTGAAAAGTATTTTTTGGGGTGAAACTATTATTTGTATGATGCGTAGTTTGCAGTTAAAAGATGTATGCTTTTCAAACATATCATGCAGACCTGACTAGACTTTTAATTAGCGGAAACGTTTTACAACGGAAGTCGTAGCACTTCCCTTTAATTTCTACCTGAAAAAAAATTAAATAAAATTACACAATTCCTGATACATAAGAATTATGCTGCTTACCTCCATATGGTGTCCACAATGACAGGTTATCATGCCGATATACTACCTTTTTTTATCTTAGGCAAATAGGTGACATGCCGGATGTCAGGAAGACAAGATTATTCCTTTCGTTTTATCACCTTGTGTGGTTTAAGCCTGCAACTGTTCTGCTAATTCCTTCTATTATATCTATGTTAGCATTGATAATGTTTGAATACTTTAGCACTCTTGGGGGCATTCTGTGTATTCACATTAAAAACAAGGTTATCGGCAAAAAGTGTTCCTGCGGTTTGGCCATTTTCTTTATAAAAACAATTCTAATCGCCCGTGGACTCCCTAATTTCTCGCAACAAATGAAAAAAAATCTACAGAAAGAAGATTATTGTATTTTGTTGTCAAAAGACTATGGAAGGGAAGCAACTTAGTTCCAATCTATATTTTCATAAGCAGTTTTGTTTAAAAGATAAGGCAGCCAGAAAACTGGAGGGCGCTGTTTGGATTTGGTAAACTTCTCACTAATAGCCAGGGGCGTAGCCTGCGGGGAGGGGGGGGGGTATTTACCCCCGAATATTTGTTGTAAAGACTGCACTTTTGTACACAAGTGCCCTTTTTTTACCAGCGTCTAACCCCCCCCCCCCAACATTTGTTTAAAGTATGCCTTTTTTTTTTAAAACAAGTGCCCTTTTTACCAGCGGCCTTTTACGAGTGCCCGTAGTCGATTTCGGACCTATATTTACTGGCCTGCAACCTTAGGAAGGGGCCGGGAAACAGTCTAGGTGCAGGTCCATTAAATCGGTCCGAAATTGCCTACGCCGGCCAAATCACGATTTGTATGCCCTCAAATTCTTCGCTATTTGAGCATATTTTGGGCCATAAACTATATGTGTGGATTAAATATGGGTGGAAGCCGTGCACAAAACTGTGAGCTTGTAGTTCTGTTCAATTTGGATGAAATTGGAGCTCTCAAAGCGCTCTATTTTGAAATGGAGTGTGGGCTTCAGGACCATTTTAAGGGGTGATCATCTTCGGATGGCAATTTCTCCTAAAAGTCATCAGTTAACCCCCCCCCCCCCAAAAAAAAATTGAAAAGAAAATGACAGATGATGAAACTAGCTTTACTTTGATGTGTGTCTGGAACCCCTTGCAGAGTTGTGAGTATTTTTCCTGAATTTTTGAAGTGGGGCCATTTATCATTGGGGTCTATGGCAGTTTATTTACTGGTCTGCAACCCTGAAGATATTTTTGAAGTCCAAAGAACAACGGGGTCGGGGAACCAGACTAGCCTGCACCCTTTAAGCAGCTGCAGCAGCTTTAATTATGTCTTTATTTATATGACATGGTAAGTTACCCAGGATGAAATCTCCCCTTCCTTCACAAGATTCTGTGAAGCTCATCAGCTTTTCTCGTCAGCTATCATAAGGGAGGCGTATCGGTATCGTGAACAGCTCCCCTAGTGTAATGTTGATTTTGTCTACATTTTAATATTCGGTTTTTTTTTTAAATTGAGGATGAAAAACTTGCTGTTGACGTTATTTTTTTCACGAAATTATTGGTTGATAACAGGCTGATGAAGGACTGTTGGGACCAGCGAACGGAATAGGTCTGATTTACAGTGTTAACAAACAAATCGGTAAAAACAATTATCGTTTCCTTTTCAAAGACGTCCGTATCATGTTGAAATCGTAGTGACGGATTTTAGAATCTGTATCTGTCCGAATACAAAGAGTAGAAGTCAGGAGCGGATCCAGAAGGGGGTCGAACCCCCCCCCCCCCCCCGCCTGATCCCCCACCCGCGCCAATATTCCTGGATCCGCCCCTGAACGCACCCGATGCCTGTTTAAAAAAAAGCCCTCATGACAATAGTGTTCATTGTTGCGTAACGATAAGTATGTTTAGCACACGGGTCTACGACTAAACAAAGCTGCCGTATACATTAGTTTCCAAACAAATGAAAACAGTTGACTCGTTATTGCCCGAAATAATAGACTTCAATTCTGTTCGTCCATGGAGCCAAAACAGATGCACACAGCAATGTTCCAGGTTTCTCCGCCTTTTATTAAGACAAATTGTTTTTGAGAAAATTCCAAGGAAGCCTGATGGCCGAGTGGTTAGATTCGTCGTCCACGAATCGCGGACTCCGGGGTCGAATCCTGTCCGTGTCTTTTTTGCTTTTCACCGCTTGCGTTCTATTCAGTCATTATAAGATGTTTAATTTCCCGTCGTAAAATACCAACTGTACCTTAGCTTAATCGGTAAGCACTGCGGCTGGTACTGTCCGCGAGTTCCAGGTTGGCACCTTCGTACAGGTTCAGGGCATGTGGTCCACTCGGAGGATCAGGGCTTAGGGTGCCGCCCTGTTCCTCCCTTAGCTCTTTGCTTTTACATGGTGACTGGCCCTCCGGGGTTACATGGATGGACAGGGAAGGAAGTGTGAATTGGCCGGGACCCCCGAGATCCCAGAAGGGCCCTATAAGGGATTGTGATGGGGCATCGTTATGGCCCATCCAATCCCTGAATGCCTGGCTAGCACATAACTTTTTGATTTTTTTAATCCTATATTTTTTAAAACTTTGGTTTATTTAGTTTGATGTCTGCTCGGCAGGCCTACAATAGTATTAAAAACAAAGCAAAGGTCCATTTAATATATCAATGATTTTTTTTAATAAATGACTACAATCAAAACGAAGTTTTGTTCGATCAATATGACTATGCCATTATTAATGTCGCAGTTTCCAATTGAAATAAGAAACGCAGTATGCAATATTGTACCAGGCAAAAATTAAAATGTACATTGTAATATGTTTATTACATGTTTCAAAATAATATCGTTTATTATTGTGAACATTCTCCAAATATATAGTAATTTGCAAAATAAGAAAACACAAGAAAACAAAGCCCCTCACCCTTAAAACTGGAAATACAAAATAGAAAAACAAAGTGAAGTGAACACCAAAAGTAACCTTTAACCCTCGAGAGCTTCTTCTCAAAAAAACTCACACCGTGAAACCACGTGGAGAATGTTATCACCACATGTGTTTATAGGTCATTCACATGGCCAGGGATTGTTTACAACCTGTCTGGGCTCTAGGCGGCACGAAGGGTTGACACAAAGTGATCGGCGGCACTTAGGGGTTGGCCACTAAGAGCTCAAATTACTGCACAAAGGCATTGGGCGCCATCTTGGCTTCTGTCTTTCAACACTCCTTACTCCGGAGTGGCTAGGGTCTGGCCAATGGGAGTCTACAGGCTTGTGTTGTATAGTAGGGGGATTACATGAAAGCTTGCCCTTATTGGCCCATTGATAAAAAAAAATATGACCATATTTGGAAAATCTGGACCATTAAACTACCGTCGCGCTGCTCGGAGGGTTAATAAGGATTGAATTTGAAAATTTCATAACATGGGGCATTTACAAACTTGCCTTTTACTGTAAGTGACAACGCAGTCACGGATCAAGAGGGGCTGGGGGGGGGGGCGTCGAATCCCTCTCCTGCTCTGACATAATAAAGTAAAGATATTCTGCAGTGGTTATTATGTATCTGAGGGGCCTGAACCACTCCCCCTCCTCCCAACCCAACCCCAGCAAAAGTAACTAGATCCGCCTCTGACATAAGTTGGTACATTGATATGAAATGTGATATTGACTTTTGAGCAAAATGTCACAATGCATCTGTATTTTTTCTCACGCAAAGCATAATTTCGTTGACTGTTAAAGGTTTGGCCCTAACCATCGCGAGGAAATGATGGTTATTCCTTTTGTCTGGAAAAATACGGCATACTAGGCGCAAATGATTTCACAGGATGCTTAATTAGTCTAGTCGGAAGATAGGGTTCCCTTGCACGCCCTGGATATATATTTGTAACCTACTTTTTTGTAATCCTTAGGGTGTCTAGTGAACGAATTTTGATGTTCCCAAGATCAAATATTGTCCCTTGGGGTTCATTATTTTGGCTGCCATCTTGGCGGCCACTTGGATTGCGACAAAAATCGGTTATTGACATAATTTTTGAGCCAGGCATCATAGAAAGACAAATGAAAATGTTTTATGGTTTAATTTCGGTGTGCGGAATCGATTGAAAACGTTATTTTTATAATTAGGCAGCCATCTTGGCGGCCATCTTGGATTCTGACGAAAAAAATCCTTCTCATGATGCCTAGTTCAAAGGTTACGTCCAATAACCAATTTTCGTCAAATTCCATGATGGCCGCCAAGATGGCCGCCAAGATGGCCGCCATATTATAAAAATAACACTTTCAATCGATTCCTTACAACAACATTACCCCGAAAATATGTTCATTTGTCTTCCTATGATGACTGGCTCAAAAGCTATACCAATTACTGATTTTTGTCGCAATCCAAGATGGCCGCCAAGATGGCCACCAAATGAACCACATTGGACAATATTTGATCTTGGGAACATCAAAATTCGTTCACTATAGACAACCTTAAAATGGCAAAAAAGTAGGTTAAATATATATATCCACGGGGTGCATGGGAGCCCTATCTTCCGACTAGACTCAATCTTATTATTTCCTAACAATAAAGTCGGATATTTCATTATGTTTTGAAAGTTCAATGTTTGAATATTTGCTAATTGTGTCGATTACCTTTAACCACTTCAAAATCTAAAGAAAAAAAAGAAAGAAAAAGAAGCAAAAGAAATAAATTTGATAAAAAAAAATTTCCAGTTCATATTTTTTTCAAAAACTTTTTCCACCAGATACTGAACTACATGATTAACCATGTTGAAAAAGGACAATTAAAAAAGAGTAATAATCTATATAATAATGACATTTCTAAACTAAGAACATGTTGTAAACCCGATTTGCTAATATAATAAAGTAAGCTATATTGGATATGTGAAAGTTTCATGCAATATTTATTGGAATTTTAAAGTCTTGTAGAACAAAATATTTGCAGTGCATGCTGAATAATATTCATTCATGGGTTTACTAAGCGATTTTGAGTGGATTAATCTTTTATATTGACTCAAATTCATCCACTTCAAATAGTGTCTTCTTATTGTGTCCGCCATACTTCAAGAAGGATAATAGTTTGTGACGCTTGACGTAATTATTCACAATTCAGGTGCACTTACCTCCGGAGTTAGTCAAATCTTAGTGTTTTCTGGGTCCCAGAAAATCTTGTGCGAAATGTCTGACATTCCAGAGAAGATGTTGAAAACGCCCGTTTGTTTACATGTGGCGCGTCAGTGTTTTTTGCCTCGCGTTTAAGTATTTCGGACAGTGAAAAGAAGCCATTGAATTTCAACTCGAAAATGAAACCGTCACTTTTTAAGGTATAGTAGTGTGCACGTTTATATTCCACTTGTCATTAATCTTTCCAATGATTTTGATTTCGTGAGAAGTGCGTTTTTAGAGCGCAACCGGCCATAAGTCTCCCTTTAAGAGTATGGTATTTTGATTTTAAAAAAATCCATATTCTAGCTGGTCTTCCAAAAATACCCTTTTTTCCACAATTTGCTTCATGAAAAAAGGATATTACAAAATGTAAATACATGTCATTGTATATTATTACTGATTAAGCCACTAAGAATCTAAACAAATCTTTAAAAAAACTTAAGTTCCTGTTAACCATCAGTTTTCATCCAACCGATTTCTTTTGCCGGCATCAATGAAGCATGGGAAACTCCTTCCTCTAAAGCTCATTGGAAAAATTGACAATTTAAAACTGTGGAGGAGTCTATGTCTGAAATCTGGGTTAACCTTTAGTCTGGTTACGGGCCCCTCCATCATAGCCCCCACTCACAATGTAGGAGGTTGGAACATGTCCGAACGTCCATATTGGGGACTCAGGAGGAGCACTTCAAGTGCAAATGTCTCTTTCAAATTATGAACATATTTTTTTCAATCGATTCCTTACACCCAAATTACGCCCCCCGCCCCAAAAAAGTGTTCGTTTTCCTTCCCACGATGCCCAGTTCAAAAGTTACGTCAAATAACCGATTTTTGTCAAAATCCAAGATGGCCGCCAAGATGGCCGCCAAGATGGCCGCCATATTGTAGAAATAACACTTACGTCCACTTACGTCCGAACGTCCATATTGGGGACTCATGAGGAGCACTTCAAGTGCAAATGTCTCTTTGGTCTTTGAGCATTTTTTTTCTTCAGTTTAACGACAAAGTCGCTCAAAATCATGTGAAGGGTGCATTACAACTAACTTGCTGAATTTGCAGCTCAGTGGATACTAGACATTTTGAGAACAAATGCGCAATTTGTTGGCGTCTCGAAAATAAATTCCGTTGCTAACGCACGTACAAGGCTGTCCCTGCAAGTAGGCAAATTTCTAAAATCACCTTCAAAGATCGTTTCTTCCGAATGATGCCATTTCAGGCAGGGAATTGGTTACCAGTCCCATCTTCATTTTGAGCCAGGATTTCGTGTTAAATCGCTGGGTACGATTCTGGGTAACTGCAAATGTTCCTGTGTGTCTTTATGTTTTGACTGAAGCATTCTTAAATTTAACACCATCACGCATCTATGACTTATATATCCCCATGCTCCAAGTTGTCAAATTTCCAGCGAGCACTAGAGCTAGGGTTTCCCAAGCTAGCATCGATGGAATTTACTCATTAATTGTGCAGCCGAGGACTTCAAAGCGCATACAGCATGATACACTGAGTAGGCAGGATACGCAGGAACCTGGCCTGAAAAGCCTTCGGGAAAGTGGTGGTCACGTGGTTGTTTTGGTCCGAGTTTCCAGGGAACTGTGGAATAAACAATATGAACACGATTTTAAACCAGCGTTGAAAGGTTAATGGGATGAGTTTTCCCTTGCAGTCACACGGTTTCAGCAGGAGCGATAGAGGGAGCCCTCGTCCTACGGCATGCATAATCTTAGTTTTCAGGGCTTTGTAGAATCAGTAAAATAGTTAGGGATTTATAGTATTTAAAACACTAACACAAGACAGCTTTGCCTGAAAAGGTTTGGAAGGTAACGTTTAATAAGTCGATATGATAACAAATCCCAAATTGGCCTTTTCCCTTCTCAGTATACTTTCTTGTTTTGATTTACTTATATTTAAAAGAGCGAATGCTTTTACTCGACCAGCAAGCTTGCCTGGGTTTGCTGGCTGGTTCGAAGATGATCTACATAGACGTGGGGAAGAGGGGGGGGGGGGGTTATGGCAAATGTTCCCCTGCCCACGCTCGGAAAAATGATCAATGAGAATATGTTGAACAAGTTAAGCAATTTTGGGGGAAATGTGCTTTGCAACCCCCCCCCCCCCGGAAAAATCCGGGCGACGCCCATGTTGATCTACTTTTCATCCAACATCTGCACTCGTAAACAGGATGTCGTGGGTTCTTACCACTCGACTTGCCTGGGTCTGTGGCTGGTTCGAATCGGATCTAGATTAATTTCCATCCAACATCAGCACCCGTAAACAGGAGGTCGTGGGTTCGAGTCCCAACCGACTGAGTTAGATTGTGAATTTGATCTCACAAACCCTCGGACAACACTGAGTATACAGTGTTTATGAAATAACATCGACGAAAGGGCAAATTGAACAATGCGATTGGACTATACTGTAACGGCGGTGCCGGGCCGCCGGCAGAGGGCGCCAGCACGGACCCACGGTGCAACCGTAGCGTTGAGACCCCTGCTGCTGGGCCAGGGAGACCCGTTGCCAGACTGCGCCGACTCAGTAGTGTGACTTTTATATAGCGTCCTTTTTGTTGTGAGTTGTATAAAGTGAGAGCCTCGTGTAAAGAAAGTGGAAAGAATAAATGGCCGGAGAGCCCCGAAGCCCTGAAGAATAGTGTCTGTGGTTTCCTTCGTCGGGCGTGTGAGAACCCTAGATTCGTTCTACGTTACATTGGTGGCAGCCGTGGCATGTCTGATGGAGGAAAAACAGGTAGAATTTGGAGTTTTTTTCGCCATGAATACACCGGGTCGAGTTAGTCTGGCGTCCGACTCGCCACACGGCGGGTACGCACGCTGGATCGGGGCCTCGCAGAGCGTAAACCAACCTGGTGAGATGGTCAGCAAAGCGTTCGTCACGTTGGATGACTCGGAGTTGGACTTTTTCAAGGTTTCGGGGAGCCAGCTAGGCTCACATGCTACATCCCATGGGGAATCGCGCCGCACTGTGCACCACGGCGCAACAGACGCTCTGTTCCACTCGGAACACTGCCGAGTTGCGCCTGTTGATAAAGCGGGGCTGGCCGGGCTGGATCGTCCGGAGACACCCCGCATCAACACACGTGCCAGGGCCCACGATGGGAACAGCCCCGTAACACACACACCATACAACGGACGCATGTTTTTCTCCGGAACAGCTCCGTTTTACAAACACCAATTCACCGGGTGCACGTTCCCCCCGGAACTGCCCCGTAACACACACATTCATACAACGGACGCATCCCATGGGGAATCGCGCCGCATTGTGCACCACGGCGCAACAGACGCTCTGTTCCACTCGGAACACTGCCGAGTTGCGCCTGTTGATAAAGCGGGGCTGGCCGGGCTTGATCGTCCGGAGACACCCCGCATCAACACACGTGCCAGGGCCCGCGATGGGAACAGCCCCGAAACACACACATCCATACAACGGACGCATGTTTCATCCGGAACGGCTCCGTTCCATGGACACCAATACACCGGGCACGGTTTCCCTCCGAAACGGCCCCGTTCCGCGCATGTACAAGCGCCGGATGCGTGTTCGCCGGTAGAGACGCTCCGCACGGGATTCAATGGAGCGGAGCTGGAAAAGTTGCTCCGCACGGGAATCAATGGAGCGGAGCCGGTAGAGACGCTCCGCACGGGATTCAATGGAGCGGAGCTGGAAAAGTTGCTCCGCACGGGAATCAATGGAGCGGAGCCGGTAGAGACGCTCCGCACGGGATTCAATGGAGCGGAGCTGGAAAAGTTGCTCCGCACGGGAATCAATGGAGCGGAGCCGGTAGAGACGCTCCGCACGGGAGTCTATGGAGCGGAGCCGAGGGAGTTGCGCCGCACGGGAGTAGATGGAGTTGAGCCGACAGAGTCGCTCCGCACGGGAGTTAATGGAGCGGAACCGTGGAGTCGCTCCGCACGGGAGTCAATGGAGAGGAGCCGGCGCAGTTGCTCCGCACGGGACTCAATGGAGCGGAGCCGATGGAGTTCGCCGCACAGGAGTCAATGGAGAGGAGACCCCGGGGTGGGCCAAGAGGAGAACCCAGAGGTGATCCCAGAGGTGATCCAAACGGAGAACCCAGAGGAAAACCCAGAGGAGACCCCAGAGGTGACCCCGGAGGAGACCACAGAGGAGACCAGGAGACCCAAGCGGAGACCCAAGCGGATACCCCAGCGGAGGCGCCGCCTTGTTCGGGGACGAACAAGGGTCCTCGGAGGGGGCTGTGTAACGGCGGTGCCGGGCCGCCGGCAGAGGGCGCCAGCACGGACCCACGGTGCAACCGTAGCGTTGAGACCCCTGCTGCTGGGCCAGGGAGACCCGTTGCCAGACTGCGCCGACTCAGTAGTGTGACTTTTATATAGCGTCCTTTTTGTTGTGAGTTGTATAAAGTGAGAGCCTCGTGTAAAGAAAGTGGAAAGAATAAATGGCCGGAGAGCCCCGAAGCCCTGAAGAATAGTGTCTGTGGTTTCCTTCGTCGGGCGTGTGAGAACCCTAGATTCGTTCTACGTTACAATACCTTCATCGGTGTACTTGATCCATCATTGGTGACGTCGGTCCATTCTTGGCCATCGTCGCTGAAGGCCACTTTGAACTCTTCCACCCAATAGTCACGATCCGCGGGCCGCTGGGTGATAACGCCAGTAATGGTTGCATTGGAACCAAGGTCGACTTGGATCCATGGATCGGTTTCACTAGCACTACACCAGGCTCCGCTCCAGTCCGGGTCTGCAGAGTAAGCAGATAATCAAACATGCTGAGCATAAAATACTGCTTAGCAAATTTATGTGCTAAACAAAACTGACAACCTGCCACAAGCGCTACACCAGGGAGAGGCCACACTTGCAAAGTAAGCGGATAACAAGGAGAAAGTATCGCATGGCCAATTTCAAATGCTAATCAAAAATCGGCATGAAAACAGTCACAAGCAATACACATACTTTTTGCTGGTAACCCTTCCTGCTTTATGTGCTTTATATGTTGTTCTTAGCACCTCTATGACATTCAGCCAATGAGGAACTTGGCTATGTTTACATGAGCGACTTGTGAAACCTGTGAAAGTTTCTGACCACAAAATGTGTAATTATAAAATTTAGGAAAAACAGACTTTACTTTGAAGCACCATCCCTCCGAGGAGAGTCTTAAACTATTGGCATTTTTTGTAACCTTTGTTGATAGCAAATCCCACTTTCCGTCCCTTCATAAACTCTGATTCACGGTGGTAATTACTTTCTTTGAATGATTTTGGAATTTTCCTACAAGATATCTACTTCAACGGATTATTCCTTGAATTTTGTTTGCACAAAACCGGTTCTTCCTTGCTATTTTCTCATTAAGAAACCACTTCTTTTTAAGAAAACACAAGTACAAGTCTGAGAAAAACTAAAATTCATGGTGGCGGCCAAACGTCATTCCGTTTAACTTAACATGTAGGCTTAGTGGCGACATGTATGACTACGCCCTTTCCCTTTAAACACAAAAACAAAAACAAAACAAAACACAAAAAGAAAACAAGAAAAATGTGGGGCAGGGCAACGGGGGCCATGCCCCCCCCCCCAAAAAAAGAACCCATCTTTTTTTTAGTGGCATCGCAATAAAGGAAGGCACTGTGTACACCACAATATTTTCCTTTTTTTAAAATGGTTAAAGTGGTCAGAAATAGCCTCAGATCGCACCACAGAACATCTAGATACCAAAAACAAATCGCCCTTGGGGCCATGCAAGGCCTTGTGTACATTAAAAAAAAAATTTTTTTAAAATGGGCCTGTTATTATTGGTACGGCGATAGTCGTACCTGCCGTACCGCCTTCCCACGGCCTTGGCTAGAAGGAATTGAGGCCAAGAATTCTGTGGACTGGTCTAAATTGGAACCACCGTAGTCTAGTATCGATTGTAACGCTGAATGGAAAATTACAAAGCACTAGTATGATTGACGCTCAGTTTTGTCGTATTCTCGTACAGCGGCATGGCTTCGGTGCATTTTGCTCACAAAAGCGTCAGATGTATAGGCTTTTTCGTCAAGATTTAGCATGTCAAGATGAAATAATGGCTTTTGTAACGATTATAGTGTGTTATTCCAGCGTATCGGGCCGATATGCACGTTTGTACGTGGGGAGAACATCTTGGTTTTTTTTTTTCAAGAATAAGGAGGGGGGGGGGGCGTACGTCCCCACTCCCCCTAGCTCAGCTCCCGAGCTTAAACATTCTGTCACAAGTAAAATGGCACAAGGTAAGCCACCTCAAATAGCGGCGTCATGCCATCATTTGTTGAGCAATCCACAGACTTACGCACTAAGAAACTTTCTTAAAATTGTCATGACTGAAATGTTGCGCAACGTACACAATAAATGGTGGCCCGAGACATGAAATCGGCCGCAGGGATGAGATTGTCAAATAAAAAAGTCTGAAAATTAAAAGGTGTGACAGATACGTATCTGTCTGTGCATTTTTAAGAAGGACCAAACTATAACTGTGTGAACTTTAATTGTACAGGGCGAGTCAAAACGAAAGTGACCTGGATTAATGGGTTTTTTTCTTAAAAGCAATCTAATTTGACACACTAATGAAGTACGTCTTAAAAGAACATGTTTATTTCTTTTTAATATAAAGAAGAAGAAAAATGAGCAAAAAACATGTTCCAGACAGAATAACAAAAAATGTTTAAAAAAAAACTGGAAACACTGGAATTAGGATCCCCCCCCCCAAAAAAAAAAGTATCCGGTTTCGGGTCGGGCGCGCATCGCCATAGCCATGCGCGTCGGTGTGTTTTTTTTTTCAATGTAAGATGAAGTCTCAAAACCGCCAAACTCACTGGTTTGACTGGAATCCTGCCGCTGCACAATTTTAACGTGTTTCTAGATGGGGTTACGATCGAGTATACGCTTTATGTGGCCTCTCTGGGCTCCCATATATTTTGCACTAAATTTAGTTGGGCCCCATTTGCAGACGGTGTTGTAATTTTGCAATTGTGCACCTGGAAGCCAGACTGAGGGAGCGATGGTCGTGTATCTGGATCCTGTAAACGCTTTTTAATGAGCGCTATATGTAAGGGAGCAGACTAATGACCCCCCCCCCCCCCTCCGGCAGCTCATGCACGATGTCGATGTTGCGGTATGGTCTGACTTTACCGTTTATTCTGATTTTTTTCTTGACTATCCAAATTTCAAGGAGAATGTTCTTGTCGATTGAGATCGTAAGGGGGCACACAATTCTCAAGCCCTATGGCCTTACTGAGGTCACTATGTCTTACAATACATCAGCTCGCAGAGTCTCTCGTCCTCCAATTGATTCACATCCCATAAGGTAAAGAACGACGAACGGCCTTGTTGATAGCAAATCCCACTTTCCGTCCCTTCATAAACTCTGATTCACGGTGGTAATTACTTTCTTTGAATAATTTTGGAATTTTCCTACAAGATATCTACTTCAACGGATTATTCCTTGAATTTTGCTTGCACAAAACCGGTTCTGCCTTGCTATTTTCTCATTTAGAAAACCACTTCTTTTTAAGAAAACACAAGTACAAGTCTGAGAAAAACTAAAATTCATGGTGGCGGCCAAACGTCATTCCGTTTAACTTAACATGTAGGCTTAGTGGCGACATGTATGATTACGCTTTTTCCCTTTAAACACAAAAACAAAAACAAAACAAAACACAAAAAGAAAACAAGAAAAATGTGGGGCAGGGCAACGGGGGCCATGCCCCCCCCCCCCCCCCCCCCCCAAAGAAAAAGAACCCATTTTTTTTTTTTTTAGTGGCATCGCAATAAAGGAAGGCACTGTGTACACCACCATATTTTCCTTTTAAAAAAATGGTTAAAGTGGTCAGAAATAGCCTCAGATCGCACCACAGAACATCTAGATACCAAAAACAAATCGCCCTTGGGGCCATGCAAGGCCTTGTGTACATTAAAAAAAAATATTTAAAAAATGGGCCTGTTATTATTGGTACGGCGATAGTCGTACCTGCCGTACCGCCTTCCCACGGCCTTGGCTAGAAGGAATTGAGGCCAAGAATTCTGTGGACTGGTCTAAATTGGAACCACCGTAGTCTAGTATCCATTGTAACGCTGAATGGAAAATTACAAAGCACTAGTATGATTGACGCTCAGTTTTGTCGTATTCTCGTACAGCGGCATGGCTTCGGTGCATTTGGCTCACAAAAGCGTCAGATGTATAGGCTTTTTAATCCAGTTTTAGCATGTCAAGATGAAATAATGGCTTTTGTAACGATTATAGTGTGTTATTCCAGCGTATCGGGCCGATATGCACGTTTGTACGTGGGGAGAACATCTTGGTGTTTTTGTCAAGAATAAGGAGGGGGGGGGGGCGTACGTCCCCACTCCCCCTAGCTCAGCTCCCGAGCTTAAACATTCTGTCACAAGTAAAATGGCACAAGGTAAGCCACCTCAAATAGCTGCGTCATGCCATCATTTGTTGAGCAATCAACAGACTTACGCACTAAGAAACTTTCTTAAAATTGTCATGACTGAAATGTTGCGCAACGTACACAATAAATGGTGGCCCGAGACATGAAATCGGCCGCAGGGATGAGATTGTCAAATAAAAAAGTCTGAAAATTAAAGATGTGAAAGATACGTATCTGTCTGTGCATTTTTAAGAAGGACCAAACTATAATTGTGTGAACGTGAATTGTACAAGGCGAGTCAAAACGAAAGTGACCTGGATTAATGGGGTTTTTTTTTGTTAAAAGCAATCTAATTTGACACACTAATGAAGTACGTCTTAAAAGAGCATGTTTATTTCTTTTTAATATAAAGAAGAAGAAAAATGAGCAAAAAACATGTTCCAGACAGAATAACAAAAAAAAAAAAAAAAAACTGGAAACACTGGAATTAGGCTCCCCCCCCCCCAAAAAAAGTCTCCGGTTTCGGGTCGGGCGCCCATCGCCATAGCCATGCGCGTCGGTGGTTTTTTTTTCAATGTAAGATGAAGTCTCAAAACCGCCAAACTCACTGGTTTGACTGGAATCCTGCCGCTGCACAATTTTAACGTGTTTCTAGATGGGGTTACGATCGAGTATACGCTTTATGTGGCCTCTCTGGGCTCCCATATATTTTGCACTAAATTTAGTTGGGCCCCATTTGCAGACGGTGTTGTAATTTTGCAATTGTGCACCTGGAAGCCAGACTGAGGGAGCGATGGTCGTGTATCTGGATCCTGTAAACGCTTTTTAATGAGCGCTATATGTAAGGGAGCAGACTAATGACCCCCCCCCCCCTCCGGCAGCTCATGCACGATGTCGATGTCGCGGTATGGTCTGACTTTACCGTTTATTCTGATTTTTTTCTTGACTATCCAAATTTCAAGGAGAATGTTCTTGTCGATTGAGATCGTAAGGGGGCACACAATTCTCAAGCCCTATGGCTTTACTGAGGTCACTATGTCTTACAATACATCAGCTCGCAGAGTCTCTCGTCCTCCAATTGATTCACATCCCATAAGGTAAAGAACGACGAACGGCCTTGTTGATAGCAAATCCCACTTTCCGTCCCTTCATAAACTCTGATTCACGGTGGTAATTACTTTCTTTGAATAATTTTGGAATTTTCCTACAAGATATCTACTTCAACGGATTATTCCTTGAATTATGCTTGCACAAAACCGGTTCTTCCTTGCTATTTTCTCATTTAGAAAACCACTTCTTTTTAAGAAAACACAAGTACAAGTCTGAGAAAAACTCAAATTCATGGTGGCGGCCAAACTTCATTCCGTTTAACTTAACATGTAGGCTTAGTGGCAACATGTATGATTACGCCCTTTCCCTTTAAACACAAGAACAAAAACAAAACAAAACACAAAAAGAAAACAAGAAAAATGTGGGGCAGGGCAACGGGGGCCATGCCCTCCCTCCCCCCCCCAAAAAAAAAAAGAACCCATATTTTTTTTTTTAGTGGCATCGCAATAAAGGAAGGCACTGTGTACACCACCATATTTTCCTTTTTAAAAAATGGTTAATGTGGTCAGAAATAGCCTCAGATCGCACCACAGAACATCTAGATACCAAAAAAAATTCGCCCTTGGGGCCATGCAAGGCCTTGTGTACATTAAAAAAAAAAAATTTAAAAAATGGGCCTGTTATTATTGGTACGGCGATAGTCGTACCTGCCGTACCGCCTTCCTACGGCCTTGGCTATAAGGAGTTGAGGCCAAGAATTCTATGGACTGGTCTAAATTGGAACCACCGTAGTCTAGTATCGATTGTAACGCTGAATGGAAAATTACAAAGCACTAGTATGATTGACGCTCAGTTTTGTCGTATTCTCGTACAGCGGCATGGCTTCGGTGCATTTTGCTCACAAAAGCGTCAGATGTATAGGCTTTTTCGTCAAGATTTAGCATGTCAAGATGAAATAATGGTTTTTGTAACGATTATAGTGTGTTATTCCAGCGTATCGGGCCGATATGCACGTTTGTACGTGGGGAGAACATCTTGGTGGTTTTTTTGTCAAGAATAAGGAGGGGGGGGGGCGTACGTCCCCACTCCCCCTAGCTCAGCTCCCGAGCTTAAACATTCTGTCACAAGATAAAATAGCACAAGGTAAGCCACCTCAAATAACTGCGTCATGCCATAATTTGTTGAGCAATCCACAGACTTACGCACTAAGAAACTTTCTTAAAATTGTCATGACTGAAATGTTGCGCAACGTACACAATAAATGGTGGCCCGAGACATGAAATCGGCCGCAGGGATGAGATTGTCAAATGAAAAAGTCTGAAAATTAAAAGATGTGAAAGATACGTATCTGTCTGTGCATTTTTAAGAAGGACCAAACTATAACTGTGTGAACTTGAATTGTACAGGGCGAGTCAAAACGAAAGTGACCTGGATTAATGGTATTTTTTTTTCTTAAAAGCAATCTAATTTGACACACTAATGAAGTACGTCTTAAAAGAGCATGTTTATTTCTTTTTAATATAAAGAAGAAGAAAAATGAGCAAACAACATGTTCCAGACAGAATAACAAAACAAATTTAAAAAAAAACTGGAAACACTGGAATTAGGCTCCCCCCCCCAAAAAAAAAGTCTCCGGTTTCGGGTCGGGCGCGCATCGCCATAGCCATGCGCGTCGGTGTTTTTTTTTTTCAATGTAAGATGAAGTCTCAAAACCGCCAAACTCACTGGTTTGACTGGAATCCTGCCGCTGCACAATTTTAACGTGTTTCTAGATGGGGTTACGATCGAGTATATGCTTTATGTGGCCTCTCTGGGCTCCCATATATTTTGCACTAAATTTAGTTGGGCCCCATTTGCAGACGGTGTTGTAATTTTGCAATTGTGCACCTGGAAGCCAGACTGAGGGAGCGATGGTCGTGTATCTGGATCCTGTAAACGCTTTTTAATGAGCGCTATATGTAAGGGAGCAGACTAATGACCCCCCCCCCCCTCCGGCAGCTCATGCACGATGTCGATGTCGCGGTATGGTCTGACTTTACCGTTTATTCTGATTTTTGTCTTGACTATCCAAATTTCAAGGAGAATGTTCTTGTCGATTGAGATCGTAAGTGGGCACACAATTCTCAGGCCCTATGGCTTTACTGAGGTCACTATGTCTTACAATACATCAGCTCGCAGAGTCTCTCGTCCTCCAATTGATTCACATCCCATCAGGTAAAGAACGACGAACGGCCTTGTTGATAGTAAATCCACTTTCCGTCCCTTCATAAACTCTGATTCACGGTGGTAATTACTTTCTTTGAATAATTTTGGAATTTTCCTACAAGATATCTACTTCAACGGATTATCCTTGAATTATGCTTGCACAAAACCGGTTCTTCCTTGCTATTTTCTCATTTAGAAAACCACTTCTTTTTAAGAAAACACAAGTACAAGTCTGAGAAAAACTAAAATTCATGGTGGCGGCCAAACTTCATTCCGTTTAACTTAACATGTAGGCTTAGTGGCGACATGTATGATTACGCCCTTTCCCTTTAAACACAAAAACAAAAACAAAACAAAACACAAAAAGAAAACAAGAAAAATGTGGGGCAGGGCAACGGGGGCCATGCCCTCCCCCCCCCAAAAAAAAGAACCCATTTTTTTTTTTAGTGGCATCGCAATAAAGGAAGGCACTGTGTACACCACCATATTTTCCTTTTTTTTTTAAATGGTTAAAGTGGTCAGAAATTGCCTCAGATCGCACCACAGAACATCTAGATACCAAAACAAATTCGCCCTTGGGGCCATGCAAGGCCTTGTGTACATTAAAAAAAAATATTTAAAAAATGGGCCTGTTATTATTGGTACGGTACCGCCTTCCTACGGCCTTGGCTAGAAGGAATTGAGGCCAAGAATTCTGTGGACTGGTCTAAATTGGAACCACCGTAGTCTAGTATCGATTGTAACGCTGAATGGAAAATTACAAAGCACTAGTATGATTGACGCTCAGTTTTGTCGTATTCTCGTACAGCGGCATGGCTTCGGTGCATTTTGCTCACAAAAGCGTCAGATGTATAGGCTTTTTCGTCGAGATTTAGCATGTCAAGATGAAATAATGGCTTTTGTAACGATTATAGTGTGTTTTTCCAGCGTATCGGGCCGATATGCACGTTTGTACGTGGGGAGAACATCTTGGTGGTTTTTTTTTTCAAGAATAAGGAGGGGGGGGGGGGGCGTACGTCCCCACTCCCCCTAGCTCAGCTCCCGAGCTTAAACATTCTATCACAAGTAAAATTGCACAAGGTAAGCCACCTCAAATAGCTGCGTCATGCCATAATTTGTTGAGCAATCCACAGACTTACGCACTAAGAAACTTTCTCAAAATTGTCATGACTGAAATGTTGCGCAACGTACACAATAAATGGTGGCCCGAGACATGAAATCGGCCGCAGGGATGAGATTGTCAAATAAAAAAGTCTGAAAATTAAAAGGTGTGACAGATACGTATCTGTCTGTGCATTTTTAAGAAGGACCAAACTATAATTGTGTGAACGTGAATTGTACAGGGCGAGTCAAAACGAAAGTGACCTGGATCCGTGTTCCCTCGTACAGGTAGAATACAGAGGGAACTAAAAAGCCCCAAAGTCCAACCGAAGACCCACATTTTACGCGGTTGTTTCATATCCAGCCAGCAGGTCTTCATTTTGATATCTGCGTTCAAACCGGGCAGAGCAACACTCCCTGGCACGACGAGCCTTATGTCTGGAATATCGCTTGCTGTCGTCACATAGTTTCCACGGTTGTTTGGAGTTGGTTCATCGACGATCATGACAGAGCGAAACCCAATGTCATGTGACGCTCGGGTTTTTTTGGGAGGAAATATTTTGTTCAACCTCAAAGGATCTTCTCAGCTTTACAAAAACTACTTAAGAAACCAAGGCAATGTCGCAAAATATCTTGACCTATAACCATTTTGAATACAGAGTTTATTTTGACACAGTACCATTTTGTATGATATTTTGCAATAGATCCATTTGTAATCGAGATGTACTTTTCCAAAGTAAAATAACGTTTTAAATCAATTTTCATTAATGCAAGGGATGGTCCGTTATCGTTCATCTTCATCTTATAAATGTAAAAACGACACAAAGTAAGGATCAGGTTGAGAGCAATCCACGATTTTGTATTGATACCGAAAAGTATAGCCTCATCGTCTAAGCGTGTGTTTAAGTTAAGAGTCCTCTCAAACTAATCATTAACCTGGGTCCAAAACATAGATGAAATCTCACTTCTACGAAATATATGAACAAGCGTTTGGCTCTCTAACTTACAGAAAGTACACAGAGCATTATCTTTTTCGCCATTTTGGCTAGAAGGAATTGAGGCCAAGAATTCTGTGGACTGGTCTAAATTGGAACCACCGTAGTCTAGTATCGATTGTAACGCTGAATGGAATATTACAAAGCACTATTACGATTGACGCTCAGTTTTGTCGTATACTCTACAGCCGCGGCATGGCTTCGGTGCATTTTGATCACAATTCACACAACACACATACTTGTTCCGCATACCATTCGAGGCCCTAATACCTACATTTTGAGGTGGTCTCGAACTGTACCAATAGTATGCCTAATGAGCTTGTGTGTGTGCCCTTGTATTGTATTACGCTCGAGAACAGACAACAAAAAGAGCACAAAGGGGCATTTCATCCTCGAACGACGGTGCCTATTGTCCTCGAATGTCGGTTTGTGCGCTTAGTCCATGGGGAAAGGTTTAGATCAGGGAACAAAGGGAAACACAAAGCCGATCCTCGGAAGCATAGCAAAACACGACTGAGTGAGTGTGTGAATGTGGGTGCTCACTGGACGAGAAATATGACACACAGCCACACGGATCACGTGACTTATTTGTTACTGCACCATATTTCACAAGGGATTGAATTCTGGATTGAAAAAAAGTGTACGTTTTATAATGAAGTTAAAGCCTTCATAAAAAAAAACTTTGAAAGAATATCTCTCACAAACCGATAATGTAACAACAAATGACCGACAGTGTAGCATTTACTCTTGATCAATTTCTCTTGTATCATCTATAAGTAGTGATAGGCAGAGTGTAGTATTTTTTACTACACTTTCAGTCACTTGTTGTTACATTTACGGTTAGTGATACATGATTAGTTATTTTCTAAAAACAGAGAAATTACAAAATATCTGCTCAAAACAGGTACAAACTATTTTTTTCCAAAACAGTAAAAGTACAAAACTTTATTCCAACAAGTTCAAATTTTGGCACAACTCCAAATGGGCTATTACAGTAGTCTTGGTACATGGACACCAGTGGCACTCACCTCAAGTATGATTGAACAAAAGTGTTTCATAAATGCAGTGAACTCCTCGACCCCAATTGTAAGTCACATGTGGCCTAAGCCTTCAGGAAAAAAAAAATCTGTATCCCATTGACATAATCAAGAACTCTGAAGCACATCAAAACATTATTAATCTTAACATCTGTAAACGAATTATTACAACTTGATGTATTGCATTATTGTTGATCGTGAACGGGATAAAAAAAAACCGAGAAAAAAAGTTCTGGACTTGTATGACTCCATTAAAACTCTGGCGAGAGCCATGTCTAATATTCCTCCATGCATGTAGAATAAATACAAGCATGTAACACAGAACACCATCATTTTGTCAGATTTGTCATTACAATTTAAACTACAACTGCAACTCCTCATTTTGTCATGCATTTTGTCTTGAGCAGAACTATGCGGAAAAGCCAAATTAAAAAAAAAAAAAACAGCGCAAAAACAAAGGCTTTTCCACCCTTTGCGAAAAAGCCGAAAAACGAGAACAAACTATGCGGACAAGCCAAAAACAGTAGTAGACTGGATTCCAGTCGGACTCTGTTTTTCCTACGCACAAGGTTTAACACTTCATGACAACGCAACCGACACGGATTTGGCTACAACTTTGCGCTGGTTATTGATACAACCAGCTGCACTGAATCAACTCTTTAATAGGATTAATGAATTGACAATTGCATTAGGTTTTGCCCTTCACCGACGTTTTTTTTTTTTAAACACTGTATACTCAGTGTGTTACCTCCCGAGTGAAAGTTGGAAAAAATCACTCGGGTGGGACTCGAACCCACGACCTCCTGCTTTCTAGTGCAGATGTCTTACCACTCGACCACCGAGCTAACGGGATCGGTTGGCCGGTTCGAATCTGATGTACATAGCAGCGGGTACCGCATAAACTATTATAAGATGGAATTTTTGCGTCGGGGTGATATAAATCAAATTAGGTTTTGCCCTTCACCGACGTTTTTTTTTTTTAAAAAAACGTCGGTGAAGGGCAAAACCTAATTTGATTTATATCACCCCGACGCAAAATTCCATCTTATAATAGTTTATGCGGTACCCGCTGCTATGTACATCAGATTCGAACCGGCCAACCGATCCCGTTAGCTCGGTAGTCGAGTAAGACATCTGCCGAAAGCAGGAGGTCGTGGGTTCGAGTCCCAGAGTGATTTTTTCCAACTTTCACTCGGGAGGTAACACACTGAGTATACAGTGTTTAAAACGACGGTGCAGGGCAAAACCTAATTTGATTTATATCACCCCGACGCAAAATTCCATCTTATAATAGTTTATGCGGTACCCGCTGCTATGTACATCAGATTCGAACCGGCCAACCGATCCCGTTAGCTCGGTGGTCGAGTGGTAAGACATCTGCACTAGAAAGCAGGAGGTCGTGGGTTCGAGTCCCACCCGAGTGATTTTTCCAACTTTCACTCGGGAGGTAACACACTGAGTATACAGTGTTTAAAAAACGTCGGTGAAGGGCAAAACCTAATTTGATTTATATCACCCCGACGCAAAATTCCATCTTATAAGAATTGACAATTGATTATGTGTTTTTTTTCTCTGTGAATTTCGATAAGAAAAAATGGTGATCCCGCCCCAGAAAGGTTTGCGAAGGAAACGCCAATTAGTGTTCGTACGCAAAACGTAATTGCAAAGGATAAAGGACCCTAATGAATACAGTCTTAGCGAATAAACAGTGTAAATTTGCATCTTTGTTGGTCAAAAATCCAAATTTAAAACCAATTAAAAAGACCTTGGCCTATTTTACATTCACCCGACTCGGATGTCTTGTTTCTGAAAGCGGCGGTCTGGTCAGCTGGTCAGCTGAATGTTTTTCTTCAAATTCCGCTCATCTTCACTTCAGCCCGTATACTGTAAAACATGTTCCCGTAATGTTACGGTAAAAGCACTGTCAAACGGGTTGTCAACAAAATACCGTGAAATTACGGTCAGTTACGGGTTTCCTAAATGACGGTGACCGTAATTTCAGCACGAATTTCCGGTAAATTTTACGGTATTTGCCGTTAGTGCAAACTTAATACAAAGTGTGGTGACGTCGGGGCTGGGGGATAAGTTCCAGTTACGGCAGCTGGGAGTGGGGATGCACACGTTTTACAGCTTGTTTTTTTTAGTGGTTTTCGTATCATTTCAGATTATCTTTAAGTTGCAACATACCTTGCATCTGTAATTTGTTATGTAATTTTCATTTTTAACTTTTTATAACCCCGCGGAAAGGGGTCAACCTGTCTAGTTGGTCAACACCGCAGGATTAGTTTAATTGCTTCATTGGCTCTCCAAATTCGGCAATATCAAAGCATTACGGCTTTGGCAGTATACAATGATTAGCTTTTAAACACGTAGCGAACCTTCCTTGTATGCACTAGGTGTGTATACAAATCACAGTTTCAAAAAAGGTGGTTGTAGGGGTTTGAAAGGGGATGGGTTTTGAAAGCTTACGAAATACAAAAGCATTGTGAATCCCTGCCTGCGTCAGGGCACCAGTTTTCACGGGAAATTCACGTAGCACGTCATTTCTTGTGACGGTTCGAGCAATAACGGTAATAAACCGTAAAAACTACTGGAAATGGACAGTGTTTTTACGGTTTTTGTTTACATGGTACGTTAGTTGCGCACCCAAACAGTGGCCCCCTCCCCCTCCTTGAGTGAGGCTCCAAGCCCATCCCACCCCCTCCCGCCACATGTAAACAAATCATGAAAATGGGAAGAGCGACTGCAGGAGTAGTGTATTCTTATACTTTAGGTCTCATGCCATGAACATGTATATAATGTTTGTATATATTGTAAAGTAGGGGATGAAACTAATCTGTTTGCAAAGTGCACTACTTTAAACGTTAAGATGTTTCATGTTTACAACTGCGTGCGCCTATGATGTGATGTCACTTGAATCACCCCCCCCCCCACACACACACACACCCATTCTAAAATGTGTATCCTTGTGGAGACATTTGTTTGTTCTCGTGTAGTAAAATGTTCAATTTTGAAAGTGAAGTTTCCAAATGCTCTTATTTTAACCAGAATTAGTTTTCTTGGCTGAAATTTGGACTTGATATCCCTTTTCTAAAACTCTTCCATTTGCGACCCACCTTGGAAATTCCTAGTTTTTGAGTAAAACCCATATATCTATTTCGTGAAAACCTTGTGGAGACCTATTCATCTATAGAAATTGCCCTGTGGGACCTTTACAATGTTTTGTTCCCTATTGTGTGTGAGTCTCCACAAGGATACGAATTTGTGGTCACAATGACACACACCCACCCACACACACACTTTCCCTGATGAGATAAAAGGAAATACGGATTTCGAGGTATTAAATTGTCGAACATCCCAAACCAAAATGTATTCAATAGCATTGACATTTTTTTTTTTATAATTGTAAGCGCGAGTAAACATATTGATATCTATATCCTGAAGAGCGCCCCCCCCCCCCCGTGTAACGTGGTGTCAAGCTCCCCGGACCCACCCCATTTTCAGCGCTTCCTACCCCCCCCCCCACCCCCGCGTTATCATAAGCCCCGTCACATAAAATATACAAATCCTGGGTGCGCCATGCACTACACGTACAACGTAGCCTGCGCCAACAATTCTCGGTCAAATTCCAAATGTCAGACATACTAATCTGCTGAGTAACTACTTCAAAATGATGCGCTATACTGAACCATATTTGCATAGGCTTATCTTTACTTCATAGAAATAGTCGTTATTTTTGTGCGCCCACCTGCCGTATTTTTATGGCATAGGAAAATAAATACTGCATAATATCGTTTTTCTCAATTTATCGTCTTGGATATTACTGAATGCCAAGCTTCAGGACGACAGCGCACTTGCCAGACCTCCAAAATGGGTAACTTTTCACCCCATTTTAACGACATGCATCATGCATGTACTCTTTGATTTATGAAAAGTATATGTGTTTTATATCCAAAGAATGCATACTGTTCACAAGATTACATCATGTTCGTATATTATTATACACTGAGTCCTATATTGAACTGTTTAGGGGTTTAATGTTCTCTCGCATGTTTTTTTTTAATCAGAATTGAGCTTCACGGGAATGCTGTTTTATGGACTAGTTTTGGTCTCAATCAATTATGAAGGTGAGTACAAAGTACGAGTTGATTCGGGGTGCTCGAACGTGAAAATGCATTCGGTATACTGTGGCCGTGTCGGAATCACACGGTTGTGGTCGGTAATGACACAAGAGTCTAGTGGTTGCAGGCGCTATAGCCAGTGGCTTCAATAGATGCGTGTGTTATTTCTGGCCGTGCGTATAGCTTGCATGTGATTCGACACTGCGCGCTGTGAGGTATCCCAGCACACGTCCGGAGAGTCGCAACCATTCAGTGTTTCATACAGTTTGCTATATACCAATATTTGTCTACATGTATGGAGAAAATGTAGGCGAAAACACTGTTTGTTTGCAACAGATGCGTATTTCCAGCAATAAAGAAACTCGTCGATTTTTGTGCCATGGTGTCCTGAAGACGGCATATCGCGTCACCTACACTGTACAGAGGCGACGGCGAAGCATGGAGGCCCGCACCCTCGTCCCCAGGGTGTCGAGCAGTACGCGTCCACCACTACCTGCTCTCTCACCCTGGTATTGGATCACCTGCATGTGCAAGATTTGTGAACACATATGCAAATGAGGAATAGTCTAGTGCCTGCGTGTGCGTTACATTAGCGTTTGTTTTTGTATGCTGTGTCTGGGGTTAAAACCGCATCAATTCGTTGTGCCGTGAGTTATGAAAACACAACTTTTTAGAAGTTAAAATGTTACAATCTGGCCCGCCAATATGCAGTATCACATGTCATATCAATATAAGCAAACTGGAAAGAAAGGGAGTATTAATATTGAGAAGGCGTGGATGTTAATTACAATAATCGTGAAAACAGGTAATGCACGTTGAAAAAAGCAACACCAACTACACGATAAACATCCATCATTAGCAAATTGCGGTATCGAATCAGGATACTTTCGGGCTTACTATTGGAAACGAGGTTGGAAATGAAGTAAGCACTGGGGACGAGGTTGGGAGAACGGTATAGCACCCATTCAACAATTTTGTGCATATATCTGAAGACGTCCGACCGGTTTGTTGTTGGATTATGAGTGTAGACGAATACTGATTATAGAAAAAAACAGGGTGTGTCTATAGTAGAAACAAATTGCAGCTTTTTGCAGGACTTCACCTATTTGAATTCTCTTTTGTCTTTAATTGCGTATCCCACCGCTGCCACCAGTTGGAGCAGCCTTGTCGTGTTACCAGTGCGTCGATATTGAAGAAATGCCAGACTCGACAATAGACTGCGACAACCCTGGTGACGAGCTGCTCACAGTCTGCGATGAAGGAATCGCACAGTGCCTTTTGTTTGAGGGAGTTATGGCGAGACCAAATGGTATGCAATAATACATCATTCGCTTATATTTGAAATAGGAGTGAAACGGACTAAATTCGTCGGATCACTGTGTAGGCTGTATGCATGGAAAGACTTCCCGTATTGGTTTTGCCTTTTAAAAGCCAGCTATTGTCTTTTCCACACCAGGATTTACTTTTCTTTTTCTTTTTTTAACTCATTCCATTCTAACATTATATTGGTTAAAGGGAAGATACAACATTTGCAAACATCACAAAACTGATCAAATTATCACAAAATACCTTACTCGATTGTTAGGGAATGACAGTCTAAAGCATCCTGTAAAATCATGGCTCCTGGTGTGCTGACATTTTCAAGAAAAATGGTATTTTTCCAACGCTGGTCGGCCGACCAGCATTGGAGAAAACTGGCTTTTTTGCAAAAACTGCTCCTAATTGTTCATAGTTAGTTATTCCGCGTTTTCGTTGCAATGATTACACAACTGTGAAGGGGTACAAGCCTGCTAGACTGATTCTCTGACCTTACAATTCCCCAAAGTCTATAAATTCTCCATTTCATCTTAAGTGGGGTCAGGGAACCAGAAAACAAGAACATGAATGGTTTTCTTGGTCTTTCCAGCATTTTCAAGCCCAAAACGTGAAACAAGTCACAATTTTTGCCTTAACATACTAATCCTCCAAATCGATTTATTTCTGAAAAGTGCAGCAAAAGCAAATGTTGTACTTTCCCTTTAATACATGAAGGCAATTCGCCAAACCACGATCGAAAGGCCAGCTAGTCCAGGTCATCCTTTCTGGACATACAAACAGTCCTACAATTCAGGATTTAGTACGGGTTTTGCGCACCAACCTACGATCAAAAGAAAATTAGATGGTTTCATTTTTGGAAATAAACCCAAATTTAATAATGTTGCACTAGATAATACGTACATGTGTGCGTTGTAGCCACTTGGGACGGATTTAGGCAAGCTTATAACAAGTCGTTCAGTTAAGTGATAAGTAATTAATAATAATAATAATAACAGGTTCTTATATAGCGCTTTTAACTAAGATCAAAGCGCTTTACATTATTATTACCCCTAATCATTGGGCCAATTAAACATTCCATATACCATCTCAGCTCCCTGGGGAGTATACAGCTCGATGCTGCCTGTTAGGCGCAAGGAAGCTAATTCAATCACAATAACCATCACTGCCCTCATAGGTACCCATTTACTCCTGGGTGGAGAGAAGCAATGAGTGACAAAGTGCCTTGCTCAAGGGCACACGCACCATGACCCCGCCAGGACTCGAACCCACGACCTGCAGCTTTACCCACAGACCACGAATCAGTGCCCTTATAAACCACGAGGCCACAGCACTCCTGTTGTGGGCATTCAACCGGTAATGAACTTCCAAAGTAGATTACATTTTGAGATAAGATAGAGTTCAAATCCTGGTACAGGCTTGGGTAAAAACCCGATTGTAACTGAGCTTTGCACTCGGGTTTTGTCTTGAAATATAGAGATTTAGGGCATGCAGCGAACAGCTATTATGTATCGATTGAATAGGCTTTTGTGCAGGCTGCGCTCTGTTACCAACTACCCTCCGACGCAGAAACTCGCCCTTTTGGGGACCCAATTTTGTTAATTACCTTAATAATAAAAAAAAAAAATCAAACCAATTCTGATGATCTTCCATCTAATCCTAGCCAGAGACATCCACTACGGATATATGCAGTCACCTTTAGTGTGTGACCCCGGGTCAGGCATATCTGAGCCTGACAACCTGGGCTAAGGTCCCACGCAATTTCTGCCCATCCGGGGACCCACCATATACCCCTTACTGTATTGTTAGTAAATGGGCTTTCTGCGTCGGAGGGATAATAGGCTTGCTTTGTCTTTTCTGTTTTTCCAGGAGCATCACAGGCTGGTGTGGCGCGTCTATGCGGTCCACCACCAGGTGCCATACCCAACACCACAATCCCTGAAAACCAATGTTTCTGCGACCAAGATGCCGCCCACTGGCTCGAGGTACTCATACCCATCATTGCACCGGACGACCTGACCGTAGAGGGCGGCTTTTGTTTCTGCAATGAAGACAGCTGCAACCGCCGTAACTCAACGGAGGATGTCTGTCCTCACGACGACGACGAGCATGTACATCCAACTGACGGCGATGGCAACGCCACTGGCCACGAGCGGGCGCTATTGTGGCTTATTGCTATGGGTGTCAGTTTTAGTTGGTTTTCAGTGGGGCTGTTCACCATCTTCTGACATTGAACACCCTTCTTAATATTGCAGGATTGGGAATCCTCACCGCCAAAATGTTCGCCGACTAAAGTATCATTCCCGTGTTTTTCATACAGTAGGCTACTTAATCTTTTTCATTCGTTTCGAAATCCTTAGTTTGATACACCTCAAAATGTAGATTTGATTTATCACAGAAAAGATACTAAAAGGCACGGCCTGTGTGATTTAGTACTATTTCATATTCAGAGTGCGAGAAAATGTGCATTACAAATTAGTATCACCCGAAGGCCATAGGTAAGAATCATGGCCACAGCCAGCCTCGTGGTGGAAAGAGAGGGTCGTTTTTACCATGAAGTCCCCCTGGCTATACAGGCTTGAGAATGTATTGAACTCCACTGGGCCTTGGCTAAAGGGCCCCAGATCTATCTAGTAAAATCTGATTATGCCACAGTAATACATTGCCTAAATTTTAAGGCAAAGATCAGAGCTGCGTCCAATTCCATAGAAAAATAATAATAACATACTTCATTTTTTTGTACAATTTGTTTTGTGTACCGTGAATAAATAAAATTGTCAAGTTTCCAAATGTATGTAATCGCTTGAAACCATTTTGCTGTTCAAGGCACCCCCATCCAAAGAAAACCGTGGGGAATTCCAAATTTTCGTGATAATTAAAATTTTTAAATAAAGAAGCAATAATTCTTCAAGCGTAAATTGTGTGTTAATGTAGCGGGAACCTAATGGGCTCTTGTCCTCCAAGTCGAGCAAAACGCAAGAAAAGGGGAGACACTAGTACACACACACCGTCACCAGCACGTTTGTTTATGGTGTAAATCCAGGGTTTTCTGTTATTCCTCTTCCCTTTTCCTTAGATAATACTTTTTGCAACATCTCTCATTGGTTTTGAGCTCGTTTCCCAACCGAGGAGTCCTCGATTTGGTTTCTGTCGTCAATTCATCGATGATTTTGCACGTGTGTGTCCTCGATTTACACCACTATATACGTAGGATTTCTAACTCAAAAGGAAGCTCTTATTTCGCCAAACGGACTCTGCGGTCAACTCGCCGCACCGCCATCAGAACTGCAACTGCTGATTCCCAGCATAGGCTAGTAGTCCAGTGACTTGAGGAAAACATCGTGACCCGCCGGTTTAAAGCGCGAAATTTGGTACACTTACTGTATAGGTCCCAAGAAGTCATTCTAGAGGGGATGCCGGTTTTGCCGGCCTAGGTCAAGGTCAGGCCGAGGTCAAAGTTCACATGGTGTATTATACTGTATATATAGTTGAAGTTAATTTCCACTAAAGTCTGAAATTTAAAGTTCGGAATAGCCTAAAAGGATGTCTGACAATTATAAGATCTAATGTTTCAGAAAAAGCTCCACCAAAAAAATCTTTGCACAACAAAATAGGGGAGTTTATTCCATTTCCATCAATGCTGAGTCAGCACTTTTTAGAAAGTCTGTCCACGGACGCAATTGCATCCAAAATGCTCAGAGTCGAAAGCCCCAAGTCCAGGTCAGAGGTGCTGTGCGATTATGTCTTCAATTCCCCAATTCCATGGCTCTCAGAACTATCCGATATAGAATAATTTGAATGTAGGCCTACAACTTTTATTCATGAACTTGGCGGACGGATTGTTGGCCGAATTACTGGGGTGAACCCCTATACCTGTTTCCCGTGAATAAAACCAACGAATTCGGGCGATTCACAATGCAGTGCGCCACCAAGAGTTTGCCACGGAGAGTCCAATTTTTTAAGCTTACGGTCGACAAGACATATGGCCCATTTGAATGAGTGTCAGTAGACAACTTGAGCTACTTTGTTATAGGTTGGGGCAAAGTGTTCTGCCGCCTTACAAAAAACACCATAGTGATAAAAAGAAAAGAAAAGGGCAAACAGATACTCAAATCATACGCTTACGAAAAAATTGGCCGGAAAAACGACCAATTGCAAATGTCCCGCGCTGCGAATTTGTCGACCATCTCCCACAATGCACTGGGAAAAATGAACTCTCCATGGCAAACTCTTGGTGGCGCACTGCATTGGGAATTGCCCGAATTATGAGCCAAAGCGGTCAACATCAAACCGGTGCCGCAAGTTATTGATCCCTGTCGGGATAGGACTGATCTATTTTGGGGTCCTCTCAGAATCCAAGGGTGAGGGGGCCGGGGGGCACACTGATCTCCAATCCTAATTTACAAAAAGCCTACGCGACGGCCGATTTTCCTAAATTCTGGAAGGAATGTAGTCCGAGTATCACCCGTTATCCACGGAGCCATCTCCTGTCTAACGTCTGATATGTCAAAGCATGCAGATTTATGCAAGCCGTGCGCCAGCCAATCGGAGTCGACTTACTAAATCGTGACGTCATCTCATCCCAAATCAGGACTAACGCTGTGATTGGTCAATTCGTATGCAGCGTTTTGTAATACAACAACAGCCGGGAGCGCATTCGCGTAACATGATACCGAGCGCCGCGCGCCGTGACATTTTTTTTTAAAATCCATATCTATGACGCGCAACGGGTGAATGACCGACGACCTGATGGACCTATAGAAAGCGCCTGCTGATTGGTCAAAATCTAAGAAGTCAAGAGGCGGAGTCTTGCCTAATTAATCGGCAAATCTGTTCGCGCATAATAGACTAGAAGGAATGTTGGTCAGCCGATAAGCGATATACCTTTCTATGGTTTGTAAGCATTGAACGCCATTTTGTATGGATTGTGAGCCTGTCGCAAGCGCATAAATTGAAGCCGTGATTGGCAATATATTTTTCCAAAACAATCCTCAGAACACCCCCCCCCCCGCCCCATTACATGAAAAAGCATTAAACGGTCAGCATCAAACCGGTGCCGCAAATTATTTATCCCTGTCAGGATAGGACCGGGCTATTTTGGGGTCCCTCAGAACGGGGGAGGGGGGCACATTGCTCTCCCATCCTAATTTACAAAGGGCCTACGCACAGGCCCGGATTAAGTGTTTCGTAGGCCCTAGGCACCAGTGTTCGGAAGAATGGAGAAGGATGGGGAAAGGAAGAGGGAATAAAAACAAAGTGGAGAATGTAAATAATAAACACCGCTGCTTAAAACTCCGCGAAGTTTAAATCCAATTCTGAAACCCATGTCAAAAGATTGTGCATTCTGTCATGTCGGCCCAAGCTGCCGCGCGAAGTCGCTTCATATACGGGGGTTGACAGCTACAGCTGTGCATATAAAAAAGTATAAAAATATGAAAATTGCCACTATAGGATTTAAAGACGCCCCCCCCCCCTGCAGTCTGGGATCAGGGAACAGGTCTGAACAAGGTACGCGCAAAGGTGCTGAGCATGTACATGTAGTTTTGCGACAATAAAATAAGAACATTATATCTGGATTGAATTTTGTATTTTTCGAGCAATTTTTAAAATTGATTTCGAACGATTACAGTACAAGCTTTCAATATAACAAATTAATAATTCGTGCAATTATTGTCCTCCGATAGAAAAGAAAGAAAATAAAATAAAAAGTTATGTGGCGATGGCCAAGTCTTCAGGAGTCGGACTTATGACCCTAACTCAATGAGCCCCTTACCGACTTCCATATAGAACTCTTCTGGGACTCGGTACCCGGCCCACCACACCTCCTTCCCTGTCCATCCATGTAACTCGAAAGTCAGGCACCATAAAGGGAGGAAACGAGGTGGCACCCTAAGCCTTGCTGCCGAGTCAGCAAAAGAACCCCGTACCTATACGCAGATGCCAACCTGGACTTCGCAGACAGTCCCAACTTGTGAGTCAGCTTACCGACCGACCGAGCTAACTGCTGTTGGTAAATGACGACGGAAAATTAATACTCTTAAATGACAGAACCGCGGGCATCGAAAACCAAAAAATGACACCGAGCGGGTTCGAACCCCTAACCCTGGGTCCGCTGTCAGATAGCTTAACAACTAGGCTGTTTCTGTAGGTGCTTTTCTCTTTGCGTTTAAAACATAATCCTTCTTTCCGCAGTGGGAGAGTTACTTTGTGTTTCATAGCTGCACGAAAGATGCGTCAGAATCGCGCTATACACATGAATGCTGTTACGTTACTCTTTTCTACAATCATTCTTATGTACCGAGCAGTTGACTATTCAGAGTCACTACGAGCAATTAACCTTACCAAGCTCATCCTTACTCTGTCTCATCAATTGTTTCGCGTCGCACGTCTTTCGGTCGGCACTGACACGTCGCGCTGAAAGAGAAAAATTCTAGCAAGTTTCCCCTACCTCATTACATTAATCAAACTAGTGACCCGTTTACAAATATTTACGACGGAATTTTGTTTGTCTGATTCTAATTCAGCTCCCTTGGCTAGCTTGGAAAATTCCATTTTTTTTTTGTGCTTACGCAAAATCTAGGGAATGATGCCATTATAATACAATGTCACATTAACGTCAGCCGGTGGCATGATTAGAATCGTGACCACGCGAGTGCATTGACGGCCAGTGGCGTAAATCTGTGACGGAGGTGGGGGGATGAATTCGGGCGATTCACAATGCAGTGCGTCACCAATAGTTTGCTATGGAGAGTCAGTTTTTCCAAATACGGTCGAAAAAAACAAGGCCATTTGAATGAGTGTCAATAAACAACTTCAGCTAATTGGCTTTAAATTGGGGTATAGCGTTCTGCCGCCTTACTAAAAACACCATATTGATACAAAGAAAAGAAAAAGGCAAATTTATACTCAAATCATACGCTTACGAAACTACTGACCGGAAAAAAACTAACAATTTCAAATGTCCCGAACTGCACTAGGAAAAATGAACTCTCCAATGCAAACTTTTGGTGGCACATGAAACGCCCGAAATTGCCCCGCCGTAGACATTCGCAAANGGGGGGCTGGACACCACATTATACTGGGACGCTCTTTATCAATTATGTTTATACTCGCGCTTACATTTTTAAAAAATGTTGTACTTTGCTTCTCCACTTTCCAGTGCTATTGAATACATTTTAGCTGCTGGGACGTTTGGAAAATACCTCAAAATCCTCCAAAAAAAATTCTCATCATAAAAGAGTGGGGGATGATTCAATGGCCCATCCCTCATTCAAAAAGTATGGGGGTATATACCCCCACCCACCCCCACCCTGGGAATTACGCCTCTGATGAAGGCGCACGGAGCCAACGAGCCTGCCACTCGCATGGTCTTTTTTTCGTGTCCGGGTTGCCATACGCCTTGATTCAAGTCTACGGTCATGAAAAGGCCTTTGAGATGAAACAAAGCAAATCCATGAACCTTTGGCGACTGAACGATCTAAATTGGGGACGTATTGTGTACTTAACAAGCGAGTATAATTTTTACTAACACCTGAACATGTAATACACCAATCGTCATCGGCGGCAGCGGAACGTTTTTAAAACTGGGGACATCACCAAAAAGAGGCATTTGCTCAGAAAAAAGGCACCTTTCGTCGCTGTGAATGAGGAGAAAATTGTGAAATTATTTTCACTCACATTGCAAGGAATACATGTTACCCAGAGCAAAATTTACTTCCAAAATTGATATACACTTTTAAAAATGTTTGCATGAGGCAAAAAAAAAAAATTAAAAAAATAGTCGGTCTCTGGTCAGCGCGCGCGTCGATTTTAATGATGCGCGTCAATCTTTGTTTTCCCCAAAATGTTCCGCGGTAGCTCCAACAGCGCCCTCTATTGCCGCACCCCATCAATTTTTTTTTTTACCAAAGAGCACCAAGGAATGGGAAATCGCACCAAGGCAAATGATCGAGGGCACCAAGGCAAATTATGAAGGACACCAATGTACATGAGGACACCAAAAGAGCAAAATAGTACCCAACCTTGTCTGTACAATCCAAGCTTGAAAAAAAAAAAAAAAAAAGCCGCGTCGCCGCATCAATTCCGGAACTTTGGTCTGACCAGATACCGAGTATTTTTTTGGTTGGCCTTAGTTACATTTTAAAAGCGCGAGGAGCACTATTATTTCTTTACATGCCAGTTTTCTATTTTGAGAGGGGGTACATTTTTTGTTTCTTTTGCGAGAGGGGTCATTCGTGTTTGAGGGATAGTGTTCCATCTCGAGAAAGTTCACATCTTGTCAATGCGCGAGGGGTTACATTACAAGTTAGAGAGGAGATCATTTTTAAACGCGATCATAATGCTTTCATGTGCGTTTGTGAGGGCAGTTTTATTTTCATCTCGAGAGGGCTATTTTGTGACCTAATGTGGCAAAATGAGGAACGTCCCTTAAAACCATGCATGTCATGAGTAATCAACGCCTGAAGTTGGATACACTAGGAAAGAACCGGAAATGTCCCTGTTTAAAAAAAACCCACCACATAATAAAAATCTGTGGCAATAGATTAGGCCTATTGGGAGCGGGGGTACAAGGACGGATCCAGAACACACTTTTGTTGGGGGGGGGGGGGGGGGGGGAGGGCTGTACATATCAAGCCAGGCCAAACTGGTATATGTCCTAGCTCTAACAGCCTGTTGGCGCTAATTCTCGAGGGCGTCATTCGCTTCTCAAAGTGGCGGTGGTACATACATGTGTATCTTGATCAGTATAATTGTGCGAGTGCGAAGCCTATAACCGGCGCGGGGTTCGGGGCTAGCTTAAGGGCCAATGAAAACAATGGGTTCTAGGTGCCCTGTGGTGCAATCTGAGGAAATTTCTGACGACTGCCAAAGTTTTAGCACAAAATGATCATTTAAACATTTTTTTTCGAGTTTGGAGTCATTAAATCAGCTGTTCTGAGCTATAAAATCAAATGTAGGCTGCGTATTTATATTCAGGGACGAAAAACGTTGGAGAACGACATCAGTCCCCCCGTTCCCCACCGATCGACGCCCATGGTTGGCATCGTGCTTCACAACGACAGACTTTACACGTACATTTTATACGTAGGGCCAATGCAGTATGCTGTACAGCATCAGTTATCGTCACCGTTTTCACGAACAGCCACATACTATCAATATCATGTTGATGTTGAAGAAAAGTGTTTTCGAGATAATCGCAAAAGAAGTTTCTCATATTTTAAAACTTCACGAAATACCACTTTGCAACAACTTTTTGCAGCAAGAAAACATCACACGATTCTACGAGAGCTGAAGTTTTACATGAACCCGGTAATAAGACTTAAAACAGCAGTTAATTAGTGAGAATTACTTAGTAAATATATGTGGCTCTTTGTGAAAACGCAAATTCAGGTTTCCGACATATTGGCCCTTTCTGTTCAACGTGTATTTCCATAGGCGCGCGCGAGTACACGCGCGCAGGTGAACATGTAACGAAGATAATTATGTGGCTCTTCGTGAAAACGTAAATCTCGTTTGACCTACTTTTACGTATTTCCCTGTAAAGGCTTTTGTACCCTTTCAAAGGGCCAAAATGTATGTGGCTCTTCGTGAAAACGCAAAATGCATTTATCGAGATTTCTCCCTTGCAACATTAATGTAACTTAGAAATTAATGATGTTCTACTTACAGAAACATGTCGAAATCGTTAAGTACATTGTTTTAATGCGAAATATTGAAAAAAAATCAAAATCGAAAAAATTGTAATTTTTGACATATGTGGCTCTTCGTGAAAACGGTGACGTTAAAACACACTGCGGTATTTTCGTAGGCCCTCTCCCAAGTTTTCGTAGGCCCCCAACTTTGTCGTAGGTCGGCTCTAGAGGCACAGTGCCTACTGTGCTTATTGGGTAATCCGGGCCTGGTCATGTCCAACCTCGTCCCCAGTGCTTACTTTATTTCCAACCGCGTTTCCAATAGTAAACCCTGGATAGGAAAATTTCTTCCTGTATTCTGATTCGATACCGCAATTGGCTAGTAATGGATTTTTATCGTGTACTTGGTGTTGCTATTCACAACGTGCAGTACGTGTTTTCGCGATCATTCGTCCACGCCTTCTCGAAAATATTAATTTCCTTTCCAATTTGTTAATATTAATATGAAATGTGATACTGCATATTGTTTCGTTAAGATCTTAACAGTTTAATTGAATAAAAATCGTGTTTTTGTAACTCACGCCATGCTCGCGCTGCTACGAATTGACTCTGTTTTTACTCCAGACACCGCATACAACAACAAACGCTAATGTAACGCACATGCAGGCACCAGACTATTCCTCATTTGCATACGTGTTCAAAAATCTTGCAAATGATCCAATACCAGGGTGAGAGAGCAGGCAGTGATGGGCGCGTACTGCTCGACACCCTGGGTACGAGGTTGGGTCAAGTCCGACTCCTTCCCGTGAGTCACAAACCGACAGAGGGCGGTGTACGCCGAGGGCTTCTGCATCCATGGTGGAAAGAGGGGGATAGGCATCGGTGAATAGGGCACACTGAGACTAGTACAGCATCTGTCGAGAGAGCAGGGATGCAAAGAACTGTTTACAAGCACCTATCCCCATTTAAAACAAAATCCACCTCGAGCAATCTTGGTCCATCTTCAATGATCCACTGCACTCAGGGAGCAAACGTAACCTGCTTCACACCAACATGTCGATGGCGGTCAGGCATATGTTAGTTGGCGAGGCAACACATCCAGGAGTGGAGTGGGTATACGAAGGGGGCGTCTTAGCCACGGAGGCAGATTTAGCAGGAGACTAATTTTATCAGGTCTTCTGTTTGTCAAGTACCTTCAATGGGATATTAATTATAAACACTTTTGCACAAACATATCAGACCTGATAGTGATACTGCAGTTTCCATGATGTTCATGCACCTTAATTTGAAGACTGTAAAGGGCACATGTCATGTAATTGTTTTTAATGCCATGCTTATAATGCAGCTTTGTGTTCCATTTAACCTTATTTTCAATGATCGTTTTGTTTTTAAAGGGTATTTTGGTGCCTTTTTGTTGTTCTATGCTGATGAAAATGCATATTCATGAACAAAAGTGTGATGTCATTTTAGGCAGAAACCTCAATGTACAGCTATTTCAGCATCAAAAGTTGCCAGAGATTTGGATGATTTTCTGTTGTAAATTTTCTTTTCTTTGGCGATTTGTGGTGTCAGTACATGATGATAAACCAATGAGCAAACTTTTCACGCAAATGTTTAACAATGAGGAATTTTTTGGTATACAATTTGAAAAGAGAATCCCTAAGCTGAACAGTGCAGGATCTTTGGCAGAATTTGTAATCAGACTGTCAACCGAAAGGTTCTCAGACTTAATTTCCCTTTCAAAAAGTCCTCCAAGGTCACAGATCACAAAGAAAAAAAGAACAACAAAAGGTAGGGTTTGATTTAGCCTCATAAAAATGATAATTGATATAGATTCGAAATGGTGTATTTGCCTTGCCCTAATGACAGTGGTTGAAATGGCGTTACGGTAGTCACTACGTAACCGTTTAGTTTGTTTTCCCCGTAGTGCACACACTGCACTGCCACTGATCTTCTGTTCCACAAGTTTTCCTTTTCATAAATGTTTCCACTTTAATGTTCTCATACAGCCTTATAGGTGTCAACGGTTCCTGCACACCTCAAAAAATGTGTAATGGAGACGACACACCTTCAACGTCTGCTGCCGCTGCCACGACTACCGGTGCATTGACTGTGGCCATTCCGTTTGTCGCATTTCGTTTGCCGAGCTCTAGGCCCCTATCAAATTCATATTTTTTCCCCCAGCAACTTGGGTATAGGCCTGTAGATAGCCGCAGATTTCCCCCTTAATTCCTACATTTCCTTATAGCACAGTCTATTATGACACCGAGTTTAGTTGCGACGATTTTTTGCGGGACGCACGATTTTATCGCGTTTCTTTTAGTCTTGGGCTAAGACGTTGATTGCGTATATTGGATTCACGATAACCTGCTGCCGCGAGAGGGCGTTATCACGACGAACCGCTACCACCCATGAACCATTACCTACTCTTCTGATCAGACATGGACATTTAAGTTTCTATCATGACGAATTGTCTAGTACTAGTGGTGATATACGGAACCGGCTGGGGTACTTAAATGTAACACGTGTTTAGGCATTCCGTCGGGGCCAAATCTTTACCTAAATGTTTTAATTACCAAAAAAGGCGAGGCTAGCTCCATAATTATTTTCTTTCGTACACACAAATTATAGCTGATTTGATTTATTACGTTTTAATTTGTTTATGTTAGGCCAAAAAAAAAAAATAAGTCGGTCTCTGGTCAGCGCGTGCGTCGATTTTAAGCATGCGCGTCGATCTTTTTTTTCCCAAAATGTTCCGCGGTAGCTCCAACAGCGCCCTCTATTTCCGCCCCTCCTCATTTTTTTTTTACCAAAGAGCACCAAGGAATGGGAAATTGCACCAAGGCAAATGCTCGAAAGCACCAAGGCAAATTATGGAGGACACCAATGTACATGAGGACACCAAAAAAGCAAAATAGTACCACACCTTGTCTGTACAATCCAAGCTTGAAGAAAAAAAAAAGTGGGGGGGGGGGGGGAAGCTGCGTGGCCGAGTCAATTCTGGAACTTTGGTCTGACCAGAGACCGAATATTTTTTTTTTTTTGGCCTTACATGCCTTTTTTGTATTATCGAGCACGTTTTAAAATTATTATCGAACGATTACAGTACGAGCTCTCAATATGATACATTAATAATACTTGCAATTGTCCTCGGATAGAAAAAAATAAAACAAAAAGTTATGTGGCGATGGCCAAGTCTTCAGGAGTCGGACTTATGACCCTAACTCAATGAGCCCCTTACCGACTTCCATATAGAACTCTTCTGGGTCTCGGTACCCGGCCCACCACACCTCCTTCCCTGTCCATCCATGTAACTCGAAAGTCAGGCACCATAAAGGGAGGAGACGAGGTGGCACCCTAAGCCTTGCTGCCGAGTCAGCAAAAGAACCCCGTACCTGTACGCAGATGCCAACCTGGACTTCGCAGACAGTCCCAACTTGTGAGTCAGCTTACCGACCGACCGAGCTAACTGCTGTTGGTAATTGACAACGGGAAATTGAAACTCTTAAATTAAATGACAAAACCGTCTGCGCTGAAAACCAAAATATGACACAAAGTGGATTCGAACCCCTTACCTTGTGTTTCGCTGTCAGACAGCTTACCTACTAGGCTATTTCAGTTGCTGCTTTTCTCTTTGCATTTAACGTAATACATTGTATTCTGTGGCAATAAGATCGGGCCATTCATTTCCGCAGTGGGAGAATTATTTTGTTTTTCACAGCCGCGCGAAAGATGCAGCGCGCTATTCACACGAATGCTGTTACGTAACTCTATTCTACATTCACTTTTATATACAGCAGTTGAGCGACTTTAATTCAGAGTCACTACGAGCAATTAACCTTTCTCGCCCCATATTCTGTCTCCTATTGTTTCGCGTCGCGCGACCTTCGTCCGGCCGGCACTGGCATCGCGCTAATGGAGTTAAATTCTAGCAAATTTGTAATAATCCAGCCCTTCTTTTTATTATAGCTGCTGACCTGTTTACAAATATTTACGAGTGAATTGTGTTTGTCTGGTTCTACTTCAGCTCCCTTAGTGAAATGGAAAAGTCCAGATTTTACGGAGCGATAATATTCCTCCCATTCTATACTGAGCCACTCAATATATTTTGTATACTGTGCAGCGCTCACAGTCCAATACGCATGTAGTGAGGCTGATAATCTAACAAAGAATCGCCGTCCACTGACTCAACTCGAACGTTGAACCTGTAAACTTTTCCAAACAGAAATATTTGCTAGCGAATCATCGTAGCGAAGCTTGGCACAGTTGCCTGCGGTCACATTCAAATGCGCATGCGCCAAGTCTGTTCTATTCAGCACTTGCATTCAACTTGAAAGTTTAACCTGAAAGCTATTGTACTCACGCAGGGCCCAGAGCACGGTAGGCTTTCCATTGTACCCATTACACCTGAACCCGCAGTGTTCGTGTACAATTGAATAAAAAGTACTGCATTTCCGCGTGCGCCATATTGAAAACCATCATTGCAAGATACTGTGCACAACCATATGCAGTAACAGACACGCCCGTATAGTACTTGCTTGTGCACGTAGTCATCTCTGTGATCAAGAAAACACTGGGATAACACATGTAAGTAGTTTTAATTTGGAAACATCTCAACAAAGATGAGGGAGCTGTATTTCCTCCTGAAATGCAGGATTTAAGTGCATGGCTTTTGTTGAAGGGACTATATCGCGTTAGCTTTGGAAATCCAAGCCCTACATTGCTCATTATTATTCCAAATTGGAAATTCTCAGTTGTGAGCATAACGTTCTAGAATTATTTTGTAGGTCAACAGAAACTGTTGCGCGGGGTATCTCTTTCAGGACCAGGGTATTTTGGGTCTTGTTGAAACCGGGAGGGCTTGGAGAGGGGACTGTTGCTTCTGCCGATTTTGTTAATAGGTTGATGCTACCGTCGGTTGTATATTCAAACGATGACGTCACTTTGGATGTGCTATTGCAACCAATTGAGTCAGGCTTACTGATTTTCGCTCATACTCCTCTCTTTTTTTCGAAAAAAGAGAAAAGGTTATTGTGGATATTTTGTGGTTCCATTGCCATTCCAATGCTTTGAACTGAAATAGGTAAGTGTTAACCTGCTATACAGCAAGTAGGTCAATATTTGGAGCTTTAGAAACACTTTTCACGGCTTTTCATCATCCAATTCTCTAAAAACACTCAATGGAACGAGGAAACATTGGCGTTTCGCCTGATCTTAATTTTTTTGTTTAAATACTTAAAAAAATCAACAACAAAAAATCACATTTTTTATCATTTACATTTGCATTTGGGTTTCCTTTTTTGACACACCCTGCATTAGCACCAAGTGACATTACTTTTCAAAGCGAATGCTGCATTTTGCAAATGGTACTTTAGTCTTGTAGTGAAATTCATCACACTAAATTTGCTTTGGATCACAGAGAACGAAATCAAGAAAGGTACCAAGAATGTGTACTGTGTCCGCATCACAATTAAATAATGCGGACATATACGTTTTTCCTAGTAGAGCTCGTATAATTTGACGTCGACAAGGATACTGATAATGAGTAGTAAGTTTGTCCAGTGACATGATATTATTAAAGTGACGTGTTTATTGCATAAATATTTGTTCTCTTTAGAGAATAATTGAAGCTCAGCACAGTTGCCAGTAGTCACATTTAAGTGCGCATGCGCCAAGGCTGTTCTATTCAGCACTTGCTTTCACCTTGAGCTTTAACCTGAAAGCCATTGTAATCATGAAGGGCATTGTAGGCCTGTCCCATTTTACCTATTACACCTGAACTCACAGTGTTCGTGTATACAAGTGAATAAGAAAGTACTGCATTTCCCTCTCCGCAATATTGAAAATCCACAATTCACATAGGCCTATTCTTTGTATGATTCTGTGTACGGCCATGCAGTTGACACGCCCGTACAGTACTTGCTCGTGCACGTAGTCATCTATGTGATCAGGAAAACACTGGGATAAGACAAGTAATTTTAATTTGTCCTAAACTGAACAAAGGTAAAAAGCTGCATTCTTTCTGAAATGTGGAGTTTAACTGTAAGGCTATTATTGAAGTGACTATTATCGTTTTAGTGTGGGAAATCACAGCCCTATATTTCTTATCTTTTAAAATTACAAATATTTCATTATTTTCTCCGTGTTGAGCATAACCTTCTAGAATAGGTCTACAGAAATTGTTGCGCGTATTATCTCTTTCATGACCAGGGATTTTTTTTGGTCATAAGCCCGCCGCACACGAGAGCTATGCGTACTGAGCAAAAAGTTATTCGAGACCGTTTGCTCAGCACGCCTAGCTCACATAATATCCCCGTGTGCGGTGAATTTTTGCCGAGTTTTCTGCCTCATATCTGGGCAAATATCTCCCCTGTTTGATTTCTTTCGCGTCGCGAGGCGAAAAACTCACCGTGTGCGGTCAACCTGAGCTACGTGCTGAACTAAGAAGATCAACTAGCCAATGAAATCGCGTACTCTGTACACGTGATTTTAAGATATTTGTGTGCAAATTTTTTAAAGCCTGCTGGCGGTTGACCCTTTTTTTTCTTTTATTAAATCACTCGACCGACAAACAAGAACAATGTGCTTTCATTGGCTAGTTATTTTTTTTTTTTTAGCTCAGTACGTAGATGAGGTTGGCCGCACCCTGTGAGTTCTTGACCTTGCAAAGCGAAATAAATCAAACAGGAGGGAGATATTTGCCTCACAGCCATGCGAAGCAGAAAACTCAGCAAAAATTGACCGCACACGTGAATAATTGTGTGCAAATTGGGCGCAAACAGCCTCGAATGACTTTTTTGCTCAGCAGTTAGCTCTCGGCCGAGTTTCCTATCGGATTGATTTTATTGTTTGTTGTCATGTCTTTAAACGATGACGTCATTTTTGTATGCTATGGCAATCACAGAAAGGCAGATAGTAATAAAATACAATTATGCGACTGCTGTTTTTTTTCGGAAAAGGGCGGATACAGAACATATTTTTAAAAAGTGGTTTACCAAGAAGTGGGTTACAAAAAAAATGGCTTGGGGTTCGGGGCCCGCTGATGATGGGCCCCGAACGGTGTTTGATTCTAGATGCTCTGTGGTGGTGACATCTGAGGCAATTTCTGACCACTAGCTTATTAACCATTTTTGTTGAAGAAAAGATTGCAGTGTACGCAGTGTTTGCCTTTATTGCGAAGTCAAGTAAAAATAAAATTGGTTCGTTTTTTAGGGTTGGGGTGGGGTCATGGCCCCGTTGCCCCCCCCCCCGATCCGCCCTTGGTTGAGATTGTCTGAACTAGCCTTCTCTTTATAACTGTTTGAAATTGATGTCTGGATTAAACTCCACATATATCAGTTCCTGGCATCGCAATAAAAGAGATTTTTTTTTTTTTTTTGATTTTAACAGATCAGCAGTCATGGCAGACAGTAGAATTCCTGGCAGTAATAGTATGAGTGAATGCAGCACCGCTGCGTTGACTGCACCTCTTATCTATGCTGTCCCCGATGACTTAATTAAGACGATTTTGCAACGCCTCGGTGCATCTGACCTGTGTCACGTGGCATCATGCTGCCGTTGGCTACGCGATGCAACCAATCAGGATTCATTATGGCGCCCTCTTTGTCAAAGCAAAGGATGGGAGCACTACGGCACCACCACATACCTGGCCAAGATAGCCTCTTACGGACCTTCCGAGCAGGCAGCTGATGCTAGTGAAGCAGGAGACGACAGCGCCACCTTCCAGAAAGATAGGATCGTGACTGATGACAACACAGCGGGTTTAACCAGCACTTGCAGGTGGAAAGGCGTCTACATGAGAGCTTACCATCTGGATAGAAACTGGGCTACAAATTCCTCTTATTCCAATACGTTTTACATTGATGTGGAAACAAATCCCAATCCTCGACACCGTATTGTTCTTGTCGATGGGGATCTTTTGGCACTTCACAACATTGAGGAAGCGATCCAAGTCTTTGACATTCGGAAGAAAACCCTTCAGTGTGTTATTCCTACTACCAAACCAGCGGGCTTAGGAAAGTTCAAAGATGGCGTAATTGTGGTGCCGTTCGAAAGTGGGGTGGCCCGTGCGTTTGAAGCAAGGACAGGGAAGCTGCTGCAAACGATAGACGGAAAATGGCGCTATGAAATGGTGTTTATGTTCTTCGATGGTGAATTGGTCATTACGCGTGCAGTGCATACTTTCAGAGGGGAAGAGAGCAAGAAGTTCCGTAACATTTACGTGTGGTGCGTGAAAGACGGCAAACTTCGACGGATCCTGAAATTGGATCCTACAGACGACGTCGACGTTTGTTATAACGTGGACTATCGGGACAAGATGGCAGCAGCTTCCCTCGATGATGACTACATTCATGTATGGGATGTGAGGAGCGGAGAGTGTTTGCATAAACTCAAATGCCCTGGGGAACAGTCAAAGGTTCATCTCGGCGATAATGTTATCGTTGGTTTCAGCACGAAAGGCGACGCCTGCGTTACTAGTATTTGGAGCCAGGACACGGGAGAGTGCCAAAAGGAGATACATGTAGGCTTACCTGGCCGTATGTTGGGGTATACTGCAGAGATTATGAATAATTTGATACTAATAGGGTTTTCGACTAGATCTTGCGCTTGGTTTTATTCTGTGTACGCTTACAATCTGCGTGGAGAATTGGTAACGAAAGTGAAGCATGGTTTCTCTGAAGTGAAAGGACAAGGAAGCAAGCGCCTCCATCTACTACTAAACGAGCCGGTGGAAGGGAAGGGTGGCGGAGATGATGAGCTATCTGTGAGTTGTGGAATAAAACTGACGCCAGAAGGTAGAAGGGAGTATGAATCACGGAAAAGGGTCATCTTCAACACCACACCAAATGGCTTGGTACCACTCTTTGATGCCTGTCCTACCAACATCATCTGGATTGACGAAATCAGAATGATCCGCTGTGACGATAAAGAACACAGAATTCGTATCCATCATTACTGGTAAACCAGTGGTGACAGCTGACTGATTAACGAACTCACAATACTACATTCGCGTGTGGGATGTGAGGAGCGGAGAGTGTTTACACAAACTAAAATGCCCCGGGAAAAACTCCAAGGTTCAACTCGTCGATAATGTTATCGTTGGTTTCAGCACAAACGGCGACGTCTGCGTTACTAGTATTTGGAGCCAGGACACGGGAGAGTGCCAAAAAATGATAAATGTAGGCTTAACCGACCGTGGTATGAGGGGGTATACTGCAGAGATGGTGAATAATTTGATACTAATGCAGTTTTCAACCAGATGTTGCACTGCGATTTGTTCGGTGTACGCTTACAATCTGAATGGAGAATTGGTCACGAAAGTCGAGCGTTATTTCTATGCAATGAAAGGAAACGGAAGAAAGCGTCTTTTCTACCAACTACATGAGTCGGAGGAAGGGAAGGGTAGCGGAGATGATGGGCTATCAGTGAGATGTGGAATGAAACTGACAGAAGAAAGTAGAAGAAGGGAGTATGAATCACGGAAAAGGGTCATCTTCAACATCACTCCAATTGGCTTGGTACCACTCTTTGATGCCAGCCCTGCCGAACTCATCGGGATTGACGAAATCAGAATGATCCTATGTGACCATAAAAAACACAGAATTCTCATCCATCATTACTGGTAAACCATTGGTGACGCCTAACCAATTAACAAACTCGCTGCACAGCTTTCCCAAATTGACAATTATCCCCTCAAAACACAGATGTCAAACCGGAGCTCTGCCCAAAAAAAAAAAATACACACTGGACCTTGATACCCTAAAACTCCAGGCATAACACAGCGATTGGAAACAGTGTGGTTTTAATCTTTTTTCACCTCTTAAAGCCCAGTCCTGCTATTTCTATTCCTGGACATTTCATTGTAATCTTATATGCTTTGATTTATGCTCAATATGTTTTCCTCATTTTTTGTTAATAATAATTGCATACATAAACACCTTTCTGTACATGTCTCACCACGACCCAATTGTTTGTATTAGGCGTTGCCTCTGCAACCGGCTTTTGTTTTAGCATATATCGTGTAGTTGAACAATCGCCCATAAATCTTATTTTGCTATCACAAAAAAAAAGAACTGAGAATACAGACTCAAAAGAGACTCAGTAGAATTCATCATTCGATTCCATCAATTTTGGACATACTGAGAGAGTTCTCGTTTTTGATTCTGTGTTTCTGCACGCATTTTAGTAGCCAACTTCGCACGAATAGTGCGTTATTAAGTCGCCCACGAAGGTATTCTCTTGTGAATATTAACGGCACAATTTCGACTCAATAACTGAGTTTGTAAATCTGAACCTGTGCATCAACGGGTTTTAGCATTAATGCAAATGAATATTATGGAACAAGTGACATTTGTTTACAAAATTTCATGCTGCTGTCAGTTGATGCAAACTTTAAGCAAACGGTTCTTTTCTGCACTTTATGTAATGTATATACATGTAATTGTTAACGTACTGTTCAATATAGTCCATATAGCATGCAAAAATATGCTTAACTGTTTGGCTTGCCCTGTGGTTTCTTGTCGGCATGACGTCACAGGGCACATGGTCCTTAACTATATACGTTCTAGTCATGTATATGCTGTAAATATGGAGTTCAATGATTTTAAAAGGATTGATGTTTTCACTGTACAGCAATGTATCTCTGTGTCATGCATTGAATCAATTACGTGGACATTGAACCACACACGAATAATATAAGATATATGAAGTAATGTAAGAAATATTAAATAAAGCAAATTGTATCTTTGTCAGTTGGGCCTAGTTGATTTTGCCCATTTATCGGTAACCTAGGCCATCGATTTTTTTTGGGCATATAACAGGCATAATGTGCTGGTCATTAAAAAGATTTTGTTACCCGATGTCAGTCTCGGAAGATTACAAACAAGTTTGTGTAAATAAAGAACAGTTGATTATTGACGAATGTGGAGGCCGGGCACCTTTGTACATAAGCAGTACATGTAGTCATAAATAATGAGTTGACTTTCATACTATTTAACATACTTGTATGAGAATGGGCTGGTTTGCACTGAAGACCATTAACCATGAACGTAACTTGTGGCTCAGTAAAAAAGTTGTTTTGGTGTAATTTTCGAAATTCTCAATTGGTATCTCTGAAAACATTTCCGACTGTACCACTTTGTACACCTAAAGATTATGTAAATGCGATGGAAATATGTGGCGTTTAGGCCCCCCCCCCCAAAAAAAGTCTCCGGTTTCTGGTATGCGCGCGCGTCGCCGTAGCCATGCGCGTCGGCAAAATGAAAAAAGGTTGTTGTTTTTTAATGCAATTGATGATGTCTGAAAAAACGCCAAACTCATTGGTTTGACTGGAATCCTGCTGCTGGACAATTTTAACGTGTCAAGTTTTGGATGGGGTTATGATCGAGAATAAGCTTTATGTGGCCTCGGCTGGACGCCCATATATTTGCACTAAGTTTAGTCGGGCACCATTTGCAGTCATCAGCCGACATTTGAGTAGACTTGAAATCGAGTCTGTAATGAGTGGTTTTAATCGTGTCCGCCGTGCGCGACTGCCAAGCTAGCTCTGTGCCGGGGGTACGACGTACCGCATGCTGTCCTAGTAGCGGGGACGACATTTTCGACCCATGCGTGTGCTCCCATTTTCGACCCCATGCGTGTGCTCTGTGCATATTACAGACTTGAATAACTCGTTGTCAGTTTGTGCATAGGCAACGAGACTTGCTACCAAAATTGGACGGAGCAGTCTGATTGATTAAGAATCAAGAAAATATGAATATTCAACAGGCATCTCTTAGCCGATGCGTTTTGGCTTGCAGACGACACACACAAGTTTACCTACACACCTAGCCCGACTGCGTCTGGCCATACAGTACTATCGCAAGCTCTGTAGTACGGCCAGACGCCCGATGCTTCCACAGAGACTGAATTTTGTTGGCCGCCGATGTAGCGATTTTGCTACATCTTTCGATCGCGATTATCTTTTCATCCAGGTCCCAAATTTCCAAAGTTACGGTTCGTAGTCGTAGAGCAACTCATACCTTTTCGAAAAAACGTTGTTTGGTCTCAATATTTTCATCCATCTGGCCACAAGACGAATTTCAGTCATCAGATTCCACAAATATCGTCCCCCATGCGATCCCCCATGCGATTTCAAAATGGCGGCCGCGCTGTAATGTATGCAATATGCAGGCGCGCCCGCGCAAACTAATGAATATGCATAAACAGTCTATGACGTATGACCTCGTGTTTTTGGACTACGGCCCCGCCGCACGCACGTCCAAAAACACGAGGTCATACGTCATAGACTGTTTATGCATATTCATGAGTTTGCGCGGGCGCGCCTGCATATTGCATACATTACAGGGCGGCCGCCATTTTGAAATCGCATGGGGATCGCATGGGGGACGATATTTGTGGAATCTGATGACTGAAATTCGTCTTGTGGCCAGATGGATGAAAATATTGAGACCAAACAACTTTTTTCGAAAAGGTATGAGTTGCTCTACAACTACGAACCTTAACTTTGGAAATTTGTGTCCTGGATGAAAAGATAATCGCGATCGAAAGATGTAGCAAAATCGCTACATCGGCGGCCAACAAAATTCAGTCTCTGTGGAAGCATCGGGCGTCTGGCCGTACTACAGAGCTTGCGATAGTACTGTACGGCCAGACGCAGTCGGGCTAATACACACCTAGCTTATCGCGGCATGTTAGTGAAGCTTCACAAAACATTCGCAATCGCTTACATCATGGAGGAATAATGTTAAGTTCTTATTCCTCCATGCTTACATCATATTTCTTCGGATTTCCTATCGCCCAACGTTAAAATGGAGGTGTTGGAAGCTAGCACAGAAAGGTATACAGGTTCCATTGACCATGGGTTGCGAAAACTGGGGATTTCCAGTGCTCTGAAACCCCAACAAACTGAGGCAATCACAAGTTTTCTTGACGGCAACGACACCTTCGTGAACCTACCCACCGGGTACGGGAAATCCCTGATATACCAGCAATCCCCTTTCTATATCGACTTCATAAAGGGCCTGAGAACTTTTTTTATTTTTACTTGCACAAAATTGTCTTGAAACATGACATTATGTTTACAATTACAAATGTAAAAATAGACAAACCGCGAACGATTAGTTAAACTACAACAAACCACATGGGCCGAAAGGAGCTTACGTTTACAGTCGGTGCGCACTTCATTTTTTGAAGGGAATTTACAATTATTCGTAACAGTTTCAACTTCCATAATTATTTAAATATTACTCCTTTTTATTCAAAGACAGTTGCAAAAGTACTAATATTATCTACAATGTTATACTCTTTTTTTTTTACTGTAATTTTAAAAATAGGACTGCCAAATCAAATGGAAACCTCAAATGATCGTGTAATAATTACCCCTATATTTATAATGGATGTTTTTTGGTAAGCCAGATGGGCTACCATTGGCCCTCGCTATGGAAACGTCATGCATATGCATTGCAGTGGCTGCATATATGAATATTCGCTTGAAAACGTCTTAGTCAAGTCGTTAGACACTAGACTGACCATGCATGAATGGTTGTAGCGCTCACGTTGCATGAACGGCGGTGGTATGCGGATTCTGGCGCTGATGACGGACATAAACCACTATAGTCTAACGACTTGTCATCAAGTCTAACATTTGAGGCAAAAAAATCAGGTAAAAAAAAAAGCCGCGTCGGCGCCCCACTTTTTGGGCAAGCTCCATACCAGAAACCGGAGACCTTTTTTTGGCCTTAGGGTCAGTTTTTTTTTCCAGGCGTTATTATGACATTTCTAGTTCATAAAACGGTGTTCTCTTTGTGTGCGAGACCTGCTGATGACATTGTAACGCACACACAAATCATCCAAACGGACATATTATAAATCAATTAAAGTAGAGCCAATTTTATTTTGCAGACACTTTTGGATTTTTTTCCCCGGTTTTGCCTACGTACAGAAACACAAAAGCGTCTTTTTATTTACACCTTTGTTGCGGGTAGTTACAGTGTCCAAAATTAATGATCACATTTTTGGAGACAACTTTCACGTTTGACGCTAAATTTCGAGGGCCTTTTTTAACATCAGAATTATCCACGTCATGTTTCAGGGTTAAAATATATGTACATGTATATTTACTGGAACAATCCCTGCAGTTTAGCTCAGTTGCCTGCAGTCACACTCATTGCGCATGCGCCCAGGCTGATCTTTTGAATACTCATCAATGTGAACGTTTAACATTCAAGCTATTGTTACCATGCAGAGAAATGCCTATTCAACTTATATAATACACCCAAAGTTCACGTGCAAGTTAATAAAAGTACTGAATTCTGTATGCCACAATTTGTAAATCAATATTTGACCTATAGTGACAAGATTCTGTCTGCAACTTAAACAGCCATTTTAACAGTAAGCCATTGATGGCTCTAAATTCGCATAACGCTGGGGTTTTGAAATTCTAGTAGTGAACTGAGATCTTTAACTTCATAAATGTACCAATTTAAAAAAACAAATCTTGAATACTTAAATGTGATTCACTAATATACATTCAAAGCCATGTGCGGCACCCATGATTCATGCAAATTTTCGAAATGTCTTCCTGAAATGACATCACTGCAACAGCGCCCTCGGATGTCCGGAAAAGCATGGACAATTTTAAATGTTTAATAAGAAGTACACTTTTCAATAAAATTCACCAAAAAGGGATGTCAATTATTGTTCATGATAGGAGAAGAAAGTTGCACAGGATGTGTTCCTAAGCAAAATTCATCTTGAAGACCCTTTAAACTTCAGGGTTTTTTTTTATAAACAATATTCTGGAAATGGTAGGATATATAGTCATCAACACTGTAGCGTATATCAGAAAATCAGAAGTTGCTTTTACTGAACGGAAAATATTCATCTAGTAAAAGACGGATATCCGGATTATAACCGTGTAAAAGGCCTACTTTTTTTGTCTTGCGTGACATTCTTATTAAAACATCGTAATGAAATATCGCATTGTATTTTTATGAAGTTATTGACATTCAACCTACAATCCCGGCCAAAATGGTTGGGACACTTCTTGAGCCTGCCACGGTCACCCACTCCCACGCTCCCCCGGTCAATGTTGTTTTCTCCAGCTGATGGAGCACACACCGCGCAATGAGAGACAAAATTGAACGGGGGCTGGGGGATCGCAAGGATGGGGGCCCAGCGAGATTTGGCCAGGATTGTAGGTGCCGGCCAGTAAATCAGTCCAAAATTGCTTATGCCGGCCAAATCACGATTTACATGCCCCTAAAATTATTCAGTATTTGAGCTCATTGTGGGCCATGAACTTGAGGATTCGTACAAAATAAGGATGGGAGCCGTGCACTGGAACGTGAGCTTGTATTTCTGTACAATTTGGATGAAATTGGGTCCCTAAAAGCGCTCTCTTTTGCAATGGAGTGAAGCCACCGTTTTTCAAAATGGCGATGGGCTTCAGGACTGTATTTAAGGGATGATTATATTCGGTTGGAAATTTCTCCCAAAATTCATCAAGTTAAAAAAGATCATGAAATAAGCTATACGTTTTGATGGTGTCTCGTACACCATGGAGAGTAAATTGTGAGTATATTTCCAGACTTTCTGAAGTGGAGCCATTTATCATTGGGGTCTTGTTTGCACCCATGGGGACACTGTTAAAAGCGGGCCCTTATATGGACGCTCTCGGACAGTAGGTGGCGCTCTTCATCGCAGCCGACTGACGTGATTCGTTTTTTTCCCGATGATGTCGCCGGCCCCTTTGCGCTCCCCCCTCTCTCCCAGCTCGCTTTTAAAATCTGTAGCCGGTTGCAATTTGCAACTGTGCACCCCCCGTGCTATGACACTGCCCTGAGGTGCATACGGCGCTAAGAATGTCGGTAAACGGAAGAACAACAAATATCAAGCAGCGGCATCCATTTTTAGAGATCTTCGAAATACTGCATCGTCACGCACACACTTTTGTTTTATAAAGTATGACATTTTTAAAAGTTGGTATATAGAGCCCACGTGCCTTTTAAAACTTTTGAATTTTCTTTTTGGAACGAAATATGAAGGACTATTATGTCCTGAAACAAATAAATTTGCTTGTTTGAGTTTGCAGGCTTTAACTGACGCGCTCCAGTTATGAAATTGCGCACACTATTCAAAACGAATTAAGAGCGTCCCGCTCTTTCGAAACAATGTACATTTTTATTTTTGCCCGGTACAATATTGCATACTGCGTTTCTTACTTCAATTGAAAATTGCGACATTAATAATGGCATAGTCATATTGATCGAACAAAACTTCGTTTTGATTATAGTCAATTATTACAAATTCATTGATTTATTACATAGACCTTTGCTTTGTTTTTAATACTACCGTAGGCCTGCCGAGCAGATGTAATCATCAAACTCATTAAACCAAAGTGTTAAAAAATAAAGGATTTAAAAAAAAAAATCAAAAAGTTATGTGCTGGCCAAGCTTTCAGGGATTGGATGGGCCATAAAATTGCCCCATCACAATCCCCTAGTTCTCTTCCGGGCTCTCGGGGGTCCCGGCCAATACACACTTCCTTCCCTGTCCATCCATGTAACCCCATGTAACTCCTTTACATGTAAAGGAGGGCCAGTCACCATGTAAAAGCAAAGAGCTAAGGGAGGAACAGGGCGGCACCCTAAGCCCTGATCCTCCGAGTGGACCACATGCCCTGAACCTGTACGAAGGTGCCAACCTGGAACTCGCGGACAGTACCAGCAGCAGTGCTTACCGATTAAGCTAAGGTACTGTTGGTATTTTACGACGGGAAATTAAACACTTTACTAATGACTGAATAGAACGCGTGTGTTGAAAAGCAAAAAGACACCGACGGGATTCAATACCGGGCTCCGCGATTCGTGGACGACGGATCTAACCACTCGGCCACCAGGCTTCCTTAGAATTCTCCTCAAAAACAATTTGTCTTAATAATAGGCGGAGAAACCTGGAACATTGCTGTGTGCATCTGTTTGGCTTCATGGACGAACAGAATTGAAGTCGGCAGTAATGAGTCAACTGTTTTGATTTGTTTGGACAATTATTGTATACGGCAGCCTCGTCAGTAGTAGGCCTACACGTGCGCTAAACATACTTATCGTTACGCCACAATGGACACTATTATTATGTAGGCTATTTTGAATTTTGGCGGGGTGGGGGTTCAGGCCCGTTAGATTTCTATATCCAATCTTATCATGTTTGTAATTTTTAGCCTATTTTGTGTGTGTCAGAGCGGGGGGGGGGGGTCCAGCTGGCTGGGGGTTGAACCCCCGTGGATCCGCGCCTGACTTCTACTGTTTGTATTTGGACAGATACAGATTATCAACTCCATCACTTCTATTTTAAGTAAATACGGACGTTTTGAAGAAGAAAAAAGGAAACTATAATTTCTTTTTACAGATTTGTTTGGTAACACTGTTAATCAGGCTTCTATGCCTATTCCGTTCGCTGTTCCCAACATTTCTTCACCAGGCTGTAATCAGACATTATTTTTCTGGAAAATAAACTAAACATTACGTTCTCATCCTTAATTCTAAAAAAAAATAAAAAAAAAATAAATAAATAAATATACACGAAAACAACATTACACAAGAACACCACATTACACCTGGGGAGCTGTTCACGATACCGATGTGCCTCCTTTATGATAGCGCTTCGTACGTACCCCCGCCCTGCAAACAGGGCCTAGGGCGCTGGGCCGGGAAGGGCTAGGCTGATGAGCTTCACAGAGTCTTGTGAAGGAAGTAGGGATGGCATTTTGGGTAACTTATCATGCCCTATATATAAAGACATAATTAAAGCTGCTGTAGCTTTTTAAAGGGTACAGGCTAGTCTGGTTCCCTGGCCCCATTGACTTGAAAAATATCTTCCTGAGCCTAGCAACAGTCACCCACTCCCCCACTCCCCCGGTCAATGTTGTTCTCTCCAGCTGATGGAGCACACACCGCGCAATGACAGACAACATTGAACGGGGACCGGGGGAGGGTAGGGGCCCAGCGAGAATCGGCCAGGATTGTAGCTATTAAGGAATCATCGGTGTATGAGGAATTGTGTTATTATGATCATTTGTAATATAAATATCTGTAACAACTGGAATGTTTTGAATTGTTTGTAAAAGTGACAAAAAGCATCTTGTATCTTGTGGAATCGATTTTTGTTGGTAGAAATTTGGTGTCCATTTATTACCGAGAAAATGTTAGAAACCCCTGTTTATTTGCATACGACGCGGCAGCCATTTTGATGCCTGGACTATATACCTACTTCCAATGATGAGCCAAAGCGGTCAACATCAGAGGGGGGGGGGGTCCTTATATCCATACGCGACGGTCGATTTTCCTAAAATGTAAAAGGAATATTGGTTAGCCGATAATCTATACTACATGACGTCATTTTGTTAAGATGCCGTTAATAATTATTGTTGCCTATTAACTTTGATTGAAAAGGCATTTTTAGGAACATAAATTATAAATTTTTCATTCCAATACTTTCAATTTTTGCGCAAACATGCTATGGTCAGTATTCGTCCTATGAACTGTATTGACACCCAAAGTCAACGCCAGAGGGCGCTATAGCTACTTTTGGAACAAAACCATACTTTTGGTGATTTCAACCAAAAATGGGCACTTATGAATTACTTATGGTACTTTAAAAAAAAATAAATTCTGTGCATCTTTAATGTAAGAATTGTATAACCCTAAAAGAAACCGCAAACAAAACCTCAAACAAAGAAACTTGCACCCCGTGCACCCCGGTTATAACAAAAATCCCATAGACACTAGTATCCCCGTAATTCCGAATTCTTTTACAAATACTTCCAACTCTCAAAGGTGTTCAGGCTGCACAGACAAATGATGATCAACATGTCATCTTTCATTTTCTCTTCAAGTTTTGGTGGGTTGACGATTTTATTTTTGAGATATTCCCATCCAAAGAAAACCATCCCAACAACGAATGCTGTTTCCCAAACTGGAAAAGTAGCCACTTTGAAGAAAAAAAAATCCCTCCACAACATGGCTAAATAGTGTCATCCCTCCACAACATGGCTAAATAGTGTCATCCCTTCACAACATGGCTAAATAGTGTCATCCCTCCACAACATGGCCAAATAGTGTCATCCCTCCACAACATGGCTAAATAGTGTCATCCCTTCACAACATGGCTAAATAGTGTCATCCCTCCACAACATGGCCAAATAGTGTCATCCCTCCACAACATGGCTAAATAGTGTCATCCCTCCACAACATGGCCAAATAGTGTCATCCCTCCACAACATGGCTAAATAGTGTCATCCCTTCACAACATGGCTAAATAGTGTCATCCCTCCACAACATGGCTAAATAGTGTCATCCCTCCACAACATGGCTAAATATGTCATCCCTCCACAACATGGCTAAATAGTGTCATCCCTCCACAACATGGCTAAATAGTGTCATCCCTCCACAACATGGCTAAATAGTGTCATCCCTCCACAACATGGCTAAATAGTGTCATCCCTCCACAACATGGCTAAATATGTCATCCCTCCACAACATGGCTAAATAGTGTCATCCCTTCACAACATGGCTAAATAGTGTCATCCCTCCACAACATGGCCAAATAGTGTCATCCCTCCACAACATGGCTAAATAGTGTCATCCCTTCACAACATGGCTAAATAGTGTCATCCCTCCACAACATGGCCAAATAGTGTCATCCCTTCACAACATGGCTAAATAGTGTCATCCCTCCACAACATGGCTAAATAGTGTCATCCCTCCACAACATGGCTAAATAGTGTCATCCCTTCACAACATGGCTAAATAGTGTCATCCCTCCACAACATGGCTAAATAGTGTCATCCCTTCACAACATGGCTAAATAGTGTCATCCCTCCACAACATGGCTAAATAGTGTCATCCCTTCACAACATGGCTAAATAGTGTCATCCCTCCACAACATGGCTAAATAGTGTCATCCCTTCACAACATGGCTAAATAGTGTCATCCCTCCACAACATGGCTAAATAGTGTCATCCCTCCACAACATGGCTAAATAGTGTCATCCCTCCACAACATGGCTAAATAGTGTCATCCCTCCACAACATGGCTAAATAGTGTCATCCCTCCACAACATGGCTAAATAGTGTCATCCCTCCACAACATGGCTAAATAGTGTCATCCCTCCACAACATGGCTAAATAGTGTCATCCCTTCACAACATGGCTAAATAGTGTCATCCCTCCACAACATGGCTAAATAGTGTCATCCCTCCACAACATGGCTAAATAGTGTCATCCCTCCACAACATGGCTAAATAGTGTCATCCCTCCACAACATGGCTAAATAGTGTCATCCCTCCACAACATGGCTAAATAGTGTCATCCCTCCACAACATGGCTAAATAGTGTCATCCCTCCACAACATGGCTAAATAGTGTCATCCCTTCACAACATGGCTAAATAGTGTCATCCCTTCACAACATGGCTAAATAGTGTCATCCCTCCACAACATGGCTAAATAGTGTCATCCCTCCACAACATGGCTAAATAGTGTCATCCCTTCACAACATGGCTAAATAGTGTCATCCCTTCACAACATGGCTAAATAGTGTCATCCCTTCACAACATGGCTAAATAGTGTCATCCCTCCACAACATGGCTAAATAGTGTCATCCCTCCACAACATGGCTAAATAGTGTCATCCCTCCACAACATGGCTAAATAGTGTCATCCCTCCACAACATGGCTAAATAGTGTCATCCCTCCACAACATGGCTAAATAGTGTCATCCCTCCACAACATGGCTAAATAGTGTCATCCCTCCACAACATGGCTAAATAGTGTCATCCCTTCACAACATGGCTAAATAGTGTCATCCCTCCACAACATGGCTAAATAGTGTCATCCCTCCACAACATGGCTAAATAGTGTCATCCCTTCACAACATGGCTAAATAGTGTCATCCCTCCACAACATGGCTAAATAGTGTCATCCCTTCACAACATGGCTAAATAGTGTCATCCCTCCACAACATGGCTAAATAGTGTCATCCCTCCACAACATGGCTAAATAGTGTCATCCCTCCACAACATGGCTAAATAGTGTCATCCCTTCACAACATGGCTAAATAGTGTCATCCCTTCACAACATGGCTAAATAGTGTCATCCCTCCACAACATGGCTAAATAGTGTCATCCCTCCACAACATGGCTAAATAGTGTCATCCCTTCACAACATGGCTAAATAGTGTCATCCCTTCACAACATGGCTAAATAGTGTCATCCCTTCACAACATGGCTAAATAGTGTCATCCCTCCACAACATGGCTAAATAGTGTCATCCCTCCACAACATGGCTAAATAGTGTCATCCCTCCACAACATGGCTAAATAGTGTCATCCCTCCACAACATGGCTAAATAGTGTCATCCCTCCACAACATGGCTAAATAGTGTCATCCCTCCACAACATGGCTAAATAGTGTCATCCTCCACAACATGGCTAAATAGTGTCATCCCTTCACAACATGGCTAAATAGTGTCATCCCTCCACAACATGGCTAAATAGTGTCATCCCTCCACAACATGGCTAAATAGTGTCATCCCTTCACAACATGGCTAAATAGTGTCATCCCTCCACAACATGGCTAAATAGTGTCATCCCTCCACAACATGGCTAAATAGTGTCATCCCTCCACAACATGGCTAAATAGTGTCATCCCTCCACAACATGGCTAAATAGTGTCATCCCTCCACAACATGGCTAAATAGTGTCATCCCTCCACAACATGGCTAAATAGTGTCATCCCTCCACAACATGGCTAAATAGTGTCATCCCTCCACAACATGGCTAAATAGTGTCATCCCTCCACAACATGGCTAAATAGTGTCATCCCTCCACAACATGGCTAAATAGTGTCATCCCTCCACAACATGGCTAAATAGTGTCATCCCTCCACAACATGGCTAAATAGTGTCATCCCTTCACAACATGGCTAAATAGTGTCATCCCTCCACAACATGGCTAAATAGTGTCATCCCTCCACAACATGGCTAAATAGTGTCATCCCTTCACAACATGGCTAAATAGTGTCATCCCTCCACAACATGGCTAAATAGTGTCATCCCTCCACAACATGGCTAAATAGTGTCATCCCTCCACAACATGGCTAAATAGTGTCATCCCTCCACAACATGGCTAAATAGTGTCATCCCTCCACAACATGGCTAAATAGTGTCATCCCTCCACAACATGGCTAAATAGTGTCATCCCTCCACAACATGGCTAAATAGTGTCACCTTCGGACCCAACTGCATCCAAATTTTTAAGAACTGGAAACTCCAAGCTGAGGCCAGAAGTTCAGTGCACTGACTTCAATTCTCCCAATTCCATGGCTTTCAGAACTCTCTAATATGGAATAATAAAGTGAATAACGTTTATTCATGAGCTCGGCGACGGATATTTCAATTTACTGATGAGGTTTACCCTAACTAGTACACGAAAGGCAACCATATTGGATTCGAAGCATACATGCCCGGGGGCGGCGGAATTAACCGGGGGGGCATGGATATATCGCGTATGGATATAAGGAACCCCCCCCCCCGATTTACCCAAGAGCCCCTTGTGCGGACATTATTATCAGGCGCAGTTCTACGGGGGCTGGGGTTAGCTGGGGGCATTAGCCAAATTTTGTCTAGCCCCCCAAAATAAATTCCGTAAAAAGAAATTGCATTAGCAAAAAGAAGGATTGTGAGGTACATGTACATGCGCACGGTCTCCCCCTATAGGAAATAGTGACAAGGGGGTATTTGTAGTTAATATAGTGTGAATGATTTTATGATTTTTTTGGCGCTCCCTATTGAAAATATGGCATGAGCCCCCCCACCATACCCACCCACACACCCACCCACCCTCCCACCCACCTATTGATTTTCGGAGGCCTAAGTGTCTGGAGAAAATAACCGTTCTACATTTCAGCACGCCTCCATGAAAACAAATCTGGAATCCAGATTTGCAATTTTCAAGGCGCATTGTACGGGTTTTACATAATAATCAGGCGCGGTTTTAAAAACCATATTTTTTTTTTTGGGGGGGGGGGGCTAGCAGGGTGGATCCAGATTCTGGATCCACCCTGCTAGCCCAAAAAAATATTGGTTCTAGAACCGCGGCTGATTATTATGTAAAACCCGTACAATGCGCCTTGAAAATTGCCGGAAAAGGGAAGAGCGCCCCCTATTTTGGAAGATCTTACCAGCCCCCACGATTTTACGGAGGCAAATTTAAGTGGTGGAAAAAACGTGTCAACATTTCAGCACGGATGTGCAAGTGCCACTTTTCTGGGTGATGCCCCCCAGTCTATGTAATAGACGGGCTCCGTAGAACGGGTGATACTCAGACTATCCCCCGTTTGAAAACCGTTCCGCCGCCGCTGATGTGTGCATTGTAATTTGGTCACGTGACTGGATACATACTTGGTAGGTTCGGGCAGAGACAGGGTTTGACCCACTAAAATGCATACTCGGTCATATCAATTAGCCTCCGTAATAAATATCTCAAGGGAAGGAACGTGATAGTGTTTGACTCCGTGAACGAAATAATACTTCGAGGGAACGAAGCAGTATTTCGAAGGAATTGCATTTTCGTGGGAACAAATTTGAAGAGATGATCGGACAAACACAACCTTCCACTCAGCCGCCGCTAACTTACATATGTAGGCCTATGCAATGCGAAATATTTTCTAATTTTATTAGGGGGATCAAGGGCGTACTACAACAAAATAATTTCCAAATGTTCAGATACCCCGACTTACCACACAAGTGCAAATTCGAAGGTGCCGGGGGGTTTCTTGTCACATTGTCGAGATGAAAAAAAAAATAATCCGTAGTGAAGGGAACAATTATAGTACTTTATTTACATCCCCCCCCTTTTTTTTTTTACTAAAAAAAGACACCTACTGGACGAGGGAAATGGGGGGGGGGGGGGGAGAGGGGGCGTCGGCACTGGCAATTTTGTTGGGAGGGGCTATACGCCTTTGCGCCGACACCTCTCCCCAATCTACACCAGGTGATCCCATCCAGTCCCTGAAGAAGAACGGACATTTTGGAACAATTTACGACTCAGAAAGCACTGTTTGCTACTTTTTCCTACCTTTCTACCATGCACATGATTATCTGTACATGGAAAAGACCTACCAAGTCGCGGCTGGAATAAAGACTAGACATTATCTACATATATGAATATTTGAATTCGCCAACGTTGCCTCACATCTACCGCGCGTAGTACGTTCAATGCGATTGGCCAATTTCTGTCTGGAACACTACAATATACTTACACTTTTTATTTAACAATTATCCTTTGAAGAATTTTACATCCCATTTTGATTTTAACAATAGTTTTGTCAAAAACTGTAAAGATAAATTATCTAAAAAATTCAAATATAACAGGAAATACCTCCCTTCTTTTTTGAATGATGTACGGTTTTGGACCAATCACAACGCTTGTTATAGAATCAGAGCCACGCAGAAAATAAAATAGGCGCAAACATCTCTCCGACGGAGGTACCAGGTAACTTTGAATGTGCATTTCTTTTTGACAAAATGAGTAAACAATTTGTTGTGTTATTAAGCAAATGTTGAAACAGCGTTTACATGTCTTCATCTATTTTAAAGAAAATAATGAAATTAAATCATTACATTTCGAGAATTTGGTCATAAATATGTCGCAAATTTTCGTGCACCCTGCCGCCGTTTTCAACACACCCGAGTTTTTTATGCTTTGTTCTGCAGCGTGTAAATATTCTCAAAAAACAACGGAAATATCCCTTGTTAACACTGCTAAGTTAGATTAAACCTGTCTTAAATTACCGTGTTTCCAGATTGTGTCACATTTTGTGAGTTACTGCCGCGTTTTCATGCAGTATTTTTGCTGCAAATATTGGCCATTGCGGCTGAGAGGGGAGGTCGCGTCCATTCAAAATGGCGGCGCGGTGAACGTATTCGTCGCGTAGGGGTCGAATTAATAATGATCATTTTTCAGCACTCGTGTGGCCTTGCTCTATCAAATCACCGCAGATTGGCACATCTTCAATCACCTAGATCCTGTGTTTTTCTCACATCGGCTATGTTAACGTATCGGCATCATTCGTGGTGATTTGTGCGATCATTTTTTGTAATCCTTACGGGCCCCTCAGACCACAATTTTACGGAGGGGTAAGTGGTGGTCCCTTTTTTTACACGGACACAATGCACTAGGCTACCCCGTGCGGTTTGCATGCACGCGTTTTGTATGGAAGCATGGGCCATGTCCACTGTACCGTGGGGCCATGAGTGAATGGAGTGTGCCAAAGTGGGCTTTACCACTTTGGATTCGGAGCTCGTATCCAAATCACATTGCATACTATACTATAGCTAGCCCTTTCAATTTCAAAAGTACCGGGCTGGCGGGTTGTGGGAAAAGTTACAATGAGATGCAAGAAAAAATGGGTTAGCCCGGGGCAGCGGAAATTGTTTCTTAATCTATTTGCTAAAATGTTTCGCTACATAGGCCCATGTACATGTGTGCCCACTGTTTTTTTGTACAAAATAAATATAACCATGAGCTATACTGACCTACATGTATAGTGTACTTTCATGTTGATTTTTTACACTCGGTTACAAATAATAATAACATGCCTGCAAACAACACCCTCCAACCATGGAGGTAGAATTAGATTCTACCTCCATGCTCCAACCTCCCTAACAAATGATGAGACCCTTGATTTTTAATAATGATACAAATGATACAGTTGAAAGTATTGGAAAGAAATAAAGAATTTAAAATAAAAAAGGATATAAAAAAAATAAAGATAAACTGTCCACTTTTCAACCAATTCTCTGTTTTCCCTTCGCAGTGCACACATTCACAATTTATGATATTTTTTTTTGGGGGGGGGGGAGATTGCGCTTCGAAAATGTAAATATGAAAGGAACTGCAACATGTTCCCCAATTTGCGAATGTACATTTACAGAAAAAGATATTTTTTTTACAATATTTGTCGGCACATTCAATAATCTCAAAACATTACCAACAATTAGAAATGTGATTGGAATAAATTTATTGACATCATAATTATGTTGAAATTATTTGGTAATAAAAATATGTATTTCTACAATGGAGCTTAACTACAGCTTAACTTCGATGCTGGCATAAACATTATCAGTTAAATATTTATCCCAATTTTTTTTAACAGAAATGTTTCCATTTGTTCAATGTAGTACTCGCAAAGCTTAAAGATCCAAACTATCCTTTCATAAAGAAAATGTTATTCCATAAATACATGTATGTATAGCATCTCTCATTTAAAATTCACTATGTAAAATATGTCATTATCATGATAAAAAATGTCATTATCATGATTATGTCTGCAAAAGGATAGTCTTGTTTTTTTTTTGTTACTCTCCGATCACTAATCATCCTATGCCCCCCCCCCCCAAAAAAAAACCCCACCAACTTCACAGGGGAAAAAGGTAAACATACACAATTATACATATGTTCATCAACATGTAAGTGTTGACTGTTGAGACAGATAATTGTTTTTGTATTTTTTTAATTGTAATCTTTAACAAGGGAAGTCCATTTCAGTTTAAGAAAAACTGCTTGTCCAAAGGAGCACCCACATCAAAATTACATGGAAATAAAAGTACACAAAGAAAATAAAATTGCGAAAGTAGACAAGACGTTTCATTCAAACTTTACACAAAACATACAATATGAGTAAAAAACTAACAGGTGTGTGGAGAGAGCAATTAAAAAACACTTGCTGCACATTCATACAAAAAAAAAATCTGCATAGTAAAAAAAAGAAAGATTAGGCCCCCCAAAAAAGAAAATCGGTCTCTGGTCAGCGCGCGCGTCGATTTTAATCATGCACGTCGATCTTTTTTTTTCCAAAATGTTCCGCGGTAGCTCCAACAGCGCCCTCTATTTCCGCACCTCCTCATTTTTTTTTACCGAAGAGCACCAAGGAATGGGAAATTGTACCAAGGCAAACGATCAAAAGCACCAAGGCAAATTATGGAGGACACCAATGAACATGAGGACACCAAAAAAGCAAAACAGTACCCCACCTTGTCTGTACAATCCAAGCTTGAGGAAAAAAAATAAAATAAAAAACAAAACAAAAAAGCCGCGTGGCCGCGTCAATTCCGGAACTTTGGTCTGACCAGAGACCGAATATTTTTTTTTTTGGGCCTTATTCTTGATGCTGAACATTACATGGAGTCCCCCAACAGACCTAGTAAAAAATCAGGTTAGGATAAAACTCTGCAAAGATAAAAAACAATGAAAGTAAAAAAAGCAAAATGTTACAGTATTCCCAAGTTACACATTGAAATCCCACCATTACATGTACTTTCAAATGGTGGCCAGTTTCATGAAAATGTCAGTGGGTTTTGGCTTGAATTTGACTCGGAAGTTCAGTTCTGTTGAAAGTTAGTTTAAAGTTGGTCTCCATATGTGCTAATTTTCGAGTTTAACCAAAAACTTGGATTCTGTTTTTCAAATTGCTAGCAATACAAAAGTTATTCGCTTTTGAATGATACATGGAACCAAAAAATGTGCCTACGTTAATTTATAGAACACGGAAAATTTACTTTAGCAAACTTTGAATCAATCGTGGCCCAACAATAATTTAGGCATATTGTTTTGTGATTGACGGGCGCAAAAGCAAGTAAAAAAAAAGAGTTTTTTTAAGAGGGTTAAAAACTTCCAAAATAGGAAAAAGTAGCCTTTTCCCGTTTAAATAAAACATACAACATAAATTGAACATTACTTTGGAGAAAAAATATTGAAAATGTTGGAAGTGCTCGGGAAAACCTGTACATATAGATGACATCACCATATTTCTGTCTTCTACTTGCACTTATTCTGGGGATTATGACAAATATTTAAACAACTACGTTTCAATACATTCTTACAGGGCAGGCCTGGTGCTTGGAAGAAAAGCTGTGTACATGACAGTGAACTGACACTAATTAACTTTTGAAAATATTCAATCTTTTTGTGTTATATCAGCAGCCTAAGCGCATCATGGAACAAGATGGCCGCCAACCGGTTTGGCCGCCACACTATGTAGTGGACAGCGGAAATAATGTGGAGAACTACCGACAAGCTAGGCAGGATGACGAAATGCAGCACAATGGCGTCTCCAGCTCGGAGGGAGTGGGCGAGGTAGGCTGAATAGCTGTTGCTCTGACCAAGAGATTATGTGGCATCCAGGGTTACGTCTCGATAGCCCGACGTACCATTGGTCCAACATCCCAATGGTGCGACGTCCCATTGGTCTGACATCTCATTGGTCCGATGAAACATAATAATGTGTACGTAGTTCCACTGGTTCAAGATACTGACCCTTACCCTGACCCTAATCCTATGGGGCGTCGTAGCAATTGTTATCGGACCAATGGGACGTATGACCGATGGGACGTCGGACCAATGGTCGTCGGACCAATGGTATGTCAGACCAAGGGGACGTCAGACCAATTGGGCGTACAGACCAGTGGAAAGTATATACCAATATGCCGTCAGACCAATGGTTCGTCAAACCAATGAGACGTCGGACCAATGGGTCGTCGGACCAATGGGACGTTGGACCAGTGGGACATGCAAAGGACCCATAGCACCTAGACGATATGATGCACATAGACCAGTCAGGATCACCCTGCATTCCCAGGCTGTTCCCAGTCGAAACAACGCATGTTTCCAATGGGAACAGGCCATTTTTCCCTGTTGGAACATTCCAAGCATTCCAACTTGTGACGTTCCCGTAAGTGGCGATTATGCCCTCTAATATCCCCCATTTTGTGTCGGAAGCTCTTGGAAAGCAGTAAAGTTGCATCTCGCGTGAGTACGCTCCGTGCAACAAGGTTGTATCTTGACGTCCATGGACTTTGTGTGATATCCGGGTTAGTTCAAGTGAGATATTACCTTTTGACATTCTGAAACTCGCGCTTCATGTTCATGTACGGCCCATTTTTAGGAGATATGACCTTGTTGCACAGACACGACATTATGTCATCAGTGAAATATTAAAGTTTGCAATTCAATGTTGTTGCTTTGCAGAGGCCACGTGAGTTCCGCCCCTACATGGCGGGCTACGAACCTGAACCTAGTGGACAAGCCTTCAGCGACAACGAACCCCAATCCACTGTTAGGGAGAGCGACATTGCCGTGGTCAGTTACCAGGATCAACCCTTGCCTGCCACTCCAGGTGAGGAAAAAATGTCTGTCTTGGGAATTGAACCGGAATTTCAGTCAAGTACTCACAAGTTAATTACAACTCACTAATTCTAAAGTCAAGTTGTAAGCTATTCAAAATGATCTGACTAAGGATTTTGAAAAAAAAAAAAATCAAGGCTGAGAATGCATACAATAGTGATTCACCACCATACCTATCACCCCCACACACACACCAGTGTGCATTTGCCTGCAATCGGGGACCCCAGTGTCCCTCTTTTGTTTGTACTATAACTTTTTAGGAAGACCTCCCATATGATTTGTACACGAATCTAAATAGGGGATCTCTCGGGAATTGGGGACCCTATTGTTCTCAATTGTTCAACGTCCCCTATTGAATGCAGAAACAAACTCACATACACCCAGGTTTGTTTATGGTGTAAATGGAGGAATTTCTATTGTTCCTCATCATCAATCTTTTGTTCATAAGTAACTTTTGTGCAACAACTACCATTGGTTTTGTACACGTTTTGTGATCGAGGTCGTCCTCGTTTTTTACTCCAGTCCTCAATTATGATGTGAAGCTTCACGTGCGTGTCCTCGATTTACACCATAAACATGCACACACACACCGAGGCAAAAAAAATAAATATATAGTCGGTCTCTGGTCAGCGCGCTACAACAACGCCCTCTATTGCCGCACCGCCTCAAATTTTCGTAGGCAGCTCGATTGCAAACGATGGGGGGCACCAGGGCAATTGATGGAGGACACCAAGGAATATGAGGACACAAAAAAACAAAATAGTACCTACCTTGTCTGTACAATCTAAGCTTAAAAAAGTAAAAACAATCTAAGCTTGAAAAAGTAAAAAAAAACCTCCCAAAACAACGTATTGCCGCATCATTCCGGAAATTTGGTCTGACCAGAGACCGGCTATTTTTTGTTTTGGTCTGACTGAACAAGTTTGGAATTCATCCAATGCTGAAAGAACAAGTACAACACTCTTGAAAATGTGTGCCGTGTGCAAACATACCGGTATAGTCATTTTAGCTTCCCCAACCCTGACTGAAAAGTTCCCCCAACCTTAAAACTTGGTTAAAAGCCACCGGTTTGACTTTTTAAGTGAAAGTATATGTTGAATCCCATTCTGTCAGACAATGAAGCAGTCCCAGTGCAGCACCCCCTCACGCCGGACTCCAGCTTACCACCGGACTCCCCCGTTCTCCATCAAATGGAACCTCCCGCCCAGTCGGCGAGCCAATCCCTGCCGCAAGTGGTCCAGGTGTACAATCTGCCCGCACCACTGGAGACCAGGATAGGGGGTGCAGATGACACAGTGGATCATGCAAGTGGAGGGGATGTCCTGGCGATGATGGCTGAAGGAGGTCGTGGGTTGGCAGAGCAAGTGGGCCCAGGACCGTCAGGTGCTTCTACATCAGCAGCAGCAGCAGCAGCAGCAGCAGAGCAAAACTTTGAAGGGAGGCGATCGACTAGGCTGTCGCAGCTGTCTCAACTCCCGAGCACTTCGGGGAAGTACTTTGGGGATGAAGATGAGTCATTGGGTAAGTGGTTGTGATGTTGTTGTTGTGTCAGCTACCATCTGAATCTATGGAAATTGGGAACTATGCTTGAAACCAGGACAACAAATGCTGGCTGTTGGCCTGTCGGCAACCTCCATATGATGCTACAAATGCCAAAAAATGTCTGCTTTTTAGGCACAAAGGAGTCATATCAATGGAGTTTTATCTGCAAAAGGCCCATTGTTTCCTATATATTCACAGTTGAGAACAATTTCCTTGTAATCTTCCAACAATGAAGTTATCAGCTTGTAAGGAAAGCTGACGACTTCATGGCAGGAAGATTCCTCTGAGGTTGTCCAGAATCCTGCAACTGATACTCGTTAAAACGGGCCTATTGTGCATAAACTGTTCACAACTTATCCCAGATATTGCACGAGATGACTCCTAAGTGGCACTTGAAAGAATCTCAAATATCAGCATGGCACGTTGCAGGTGCTTCTACACATCATAATTATGATCTCCCACTTTTGGCAGACGATGTCGGCAATCTGTTGGATGAGGAGGAATTCCTGAAGCAAGGAGCTCTCCAGACCATCTCCGATAACCCTGTCATCTCCAGGGCCAGGGCCAGCCTCCCGAGTCAGCTGCAGATCTTCAAGGTGGACAACAACCAAGTTGGTAAGAACTGCAGATCAGAAAAAAAGTTCAGTTTCCTGCAGCTGATTTCACAAAACTTCTTGTTCTTCTTCCTTATAAGTGCTGCCTTCATATGGTTGAACAAAAACGCACTGCGTTGGGCGCATGCATTGTCTAAAGACAACAGAAACTTGTACTCAGGAACAGTGCAGGATTTTGTAATGCTTTTTATGGAAAGGGGACCGACAGTAACATGACGACTTGAGTGAAATGGCGACTTATAAAAGCCGACTTAAATAAAAAATTCAATGGAAATGCATTACGGACAATAGGGACTTTAGTCAGACGGCCGACTTGAGCGATTTGACGAGTTGTACAATGTTGGTTTAGCCGGAGTTTACTGTAGATTAACTGCAAGTTATTTTTTTTGCACTCTGAATATTTTAGGAGTATTTGCCAAGCGATCCATCCCCAAGCGAACCCAGTTTGGGCCTTTGGAAGGCAAGCATATCCGGGCAGAGTTTCTGCCTAAAGGGTCCATGAAGTGGCTGGTGAGTTTGGATATTTCTATTTTAAATGATCTGTTGACCAAAATTTATGCGACGTTCTTATATGAAATTCAAACTGGGCTGCGACTAGAAACTACAATCTGAAAGGTGTAGATGGTGAATGAGTTGCCAAGAATGTGCCAACAGAAGTCTAGATCTGCAGCTGACTTGGCAGGCTGCCACTGGCAGCCTGCCAAGTGATACCATAAAGGCAGCACTTTTGTGTCTTCGATCTGCTGATCAAGACCTACTTTGGGAATCACGGGTGCGTACGTCATGGGGACACAGATCTTTCCAGTCTTGTGAAGCAAACTTTTGGGATGGGTTGTCACACTCTTTCAGAAATGCTTCCACAACTTCTTGCTTTAAATTGGCTCTGTAGACCTCTTTAAATTTGTTCTTAGAGGCAACGTCCACATAAATTGTGAATTTATGTTTGGGCTCTATAATTGTACTAGCTTTACAAGTCTTCATTATCATTATCACCATGAAAGATGGAAAGAATCAGATATTTTCTGAATACAAAATGACAAATAAACCACAAAGGGAAAATGACTGCATACATTACAATAATGTTGAACAAGGAAACTGACTGAACCTACACCCTCTGGATTACCTTACCCATGCTGCGCTGTGCCAACTGAGCTTTTTTTGCGCTTTGTCACCTGTGGGCGTTTCATAATTCGTAATGTCTTTATGCAAGGGTGCCAGAGGTCATAAGCCCATATACACGTATGTACCGTGCAGCAGGGGATAGCACCCAAAGTCATGATGCTTGCTACATTAGCAACGCCGCCAACCTAGGAAATAGCAAACAGAAATCACTGTAACAGCTGAAATTTGATTGTAAAACGTTTCGTGTCTAATTTAAAAATCTGGAAGACTCATAACCTACACAAGGTTAAAATAACAATGGGGAAGGTTCTCTTTACTCATTTTCTTTTGTCCATGACGCCTCGTTCAGGTCAAGCAAGATGGCATGGATGCCTACCTGGACTGCAGCGACGAACAGGAGAGCAACTGGATGGGCTTCATCCGGCCAGCCAAGCGCTACAGCGAGCAGAACCTGATTGCTTTCCAGATGGAGAACGCCATGTACTTTGCTACCATCAAGACAGTGGAAGCCAAGTCGGAGCTGAAGGTGTGGTACGCCAAGTCTTACGCCGAGCTGATTGGGGAGAAGGTGCTGGAGATCACAGCAGAGGAGGCAGCAGGTAGGAGACCCCTCATCAATGGGGAGTATGAAAGGGGGCATGCCCAGTACAAGCTTCTACAAAGTGAAAGAATACAACTTACAAAAACCCTTTTTGGTTGGGGGAAGGAAAAGGGGCATTATCAGTATTTTTTAATAATTATATTTTGCTGAAATTGCATCATGGGCATCATGCACGGCATGAAATACCATGTTGACTTGCATCGTGGAACTATAAAAGAAAAATATAATTATGAGAGCAAATTTAAAACCTTTTATTTATTTATCTTTTTTTTTTGGTCCCAGCAGAGCTCCAAGACAAAGAAAATTCCTGGCCCTGCTTTGAGTGCAGCCGCAAATTCCGCACATCGGACCTCCTTCAGAAACATTTGGCAACCCACGATGCTGTGCACAGTCGGCCATCCCGGGGCCGAACTAGGGGCCGACGGGGCCGCCCTCGCAAGTACCCCGAGGGATACCAGCGGAAGCAGATGGTGGCCCAGGCTAAGCTGCGGCAGTCCCGTCGCATCCAGCGCAAAAAGCCTGAGCAGTACCACTGCAACATGTGCCCCAAGGCCTTTCCACGGCTGTACAGTCTCCAACGCCACATGGTCATGCACTCAGGTGAAAAGAACTTTACCTGCAATGTTTGCAACAAGACATTTGCCCACATCTATAACCGCACGCGTCACTTGCGGCGTCACGAAGAGAAGGGTGAGTACCCTGGCATGCCGCTGAGCAAGCAGTCGGTACAGTCAAGCTGGGGCTGTGACAGCTGCGACTTGGAGTTTGAGAGTGAAGAGCTCTTGAACCTGCATGAGCTAACACACTCGCCATCGCTGACTGACCCAGAGTGGGACGAAGGGGAAGAAGGTCCCATGGCAGTGGCAGCGCGTCTGTTGGTAGATGCCTCTGCGATAGTTGGAAACAACCCATCAGGAGAAGGTACCTCTGCACAGCCATTTGATCTCCAGGCCCCATCAGCTGTGCCTGTCCACATCCATATTTCAGGGCAGCCATCAGCCAGTCCGAATTCCCAAGCACCTGGTGGAATTACCCCCATAGTCCAACCTCCTGCTCAGGCATCCAACCAACCGAGATCAACAGCTCAGCAGACTCTCCAGCTACCGACATCTGCTCAACAGACGACTATGTCTGTGTCCTATCCTCAAGCCCCCAACCAGCCAACTATTCAGGGACTAGCCCCACAGGTTTCGGCGCCACCTCAGTATCCATCACATAATCAGGTTGCTACTATGCCTCAGGCACCCACACAGCCCCAGACCCAGTCCAGGTCCCAAGCCCAACAACTGGCATCAGGAAATCTCCCCGGGTCCGGTGGGATTTTTCAAGGTGATGGCTCTGCTGGATCCAACCAAGCTGGACAAAGTCAGGAAGTAAACCTGGTCCCTGAGAGCCCTCTGTGCTGCCCAGAGTGCAATGAAACCTTCCCAAGTAGAAAATTCCTGGCTCTCCATGCATCTGGTCATGGAAAGAATCGCCCTAATGTGGAGAAGCAACCACCTATTCACCGGTGTGGACAGTGCAGCAAGGTCTTCAAGGACAAGGCAAAGTTTGAGCGACATCTCAATGTCCACTCTAGTGATGCTGTCAAGCCACTGCAGTGTAATATCTGCTTTAAGCGCTTCATGAGCAACTCGGCCATTGCCTGCCACATGAAGGTCCACACAGTGCAGAAGTACTACAAGTGTCCCTTCTGTGAAGAGGGCTTTGACAGAATGGAGTTGCTGCGCAGCCATGTGCCCTACCACACTGTCAACGGCCTCTACACTTGCCCTCATTGTAACAAGCAGTTCAGAGATTACCCCCAGATCCGGAAGCATATCCGGGGCTTCCACTCCCAGAAGGAGTTCCCCTGCCCACACTGCGAACGGATCTTTCCCAGGCCTGATAAGCTCAAGCTTCACATGCTACGCCACTCAGATCACAAGGATTTTTTGTGTGCCAATTGTGGCAAGCAGTTCAAGCGCAAGGACAAACTGAAGGAACATATGCATCGGATGCACAACCCAAAGCGGGAGGCGGCAAACCTGACCATGGGCAAGCAGCCTAAGAAGACACCCTTCAAGCCTAAGTTTGCCCCAACAGACATCAACGCTTTCACCTTTAAATGCCGCTTGTGTTCCATAGGGTTCAAGAGGCGTGGGATGCTGGTCAACCACCTCGCCAAACAGCATCCTGAGACACCACCAGAGTCTGTGCCCGAGCTAAACCTGCCCATTGTGAAGCCCAACCGCAACTATTTCTGTGCCTACTGCGAGAAGATTTACAAGAGCAGCAGTAAACGGAAGATCCACATCTTGAAGAATCACCCAGGGGCAACAGTTCCACCGAGTCTGCGGAAGACCAAGGGTGATCCCAACAGTCCCCTAGGGGACCCCCACACAGCACCTGCGGGTACAACCACGACCCACTACTTTGCTTGTGCCCACTGTCCTCGTCAGTACAGCACCAAAGCCAAGATGATGGATCATGTACGGAAAAAGCACATGGATCCGGTGCCGCAGACCACGACATCCACTACTCCTGCCACAGTGACTGTCCTACAGCAGCCAGATGGTCAGTTGTATCAGGACGGTCAGCAGGTTACCCAGATAGCTGTTGTGGCCCATGTCCAGGATGGCATGCCTGATACAGTCTACATCCAAGAAGCTCCAGACTTCCCGCACAGTAGCGAGGTCCAAACCATCACGCCAGTTGCACTCACCAATAACATCACGGGACAAACGAACCAGCCAATCCTATCTTCACTTCATGGCCAAGCTGCCCAGGTTATTGCAACGATTGCTGCAGCAGCTCAAGAAGCCGCCCAGCAACAACAGCAGCAGCAGCAGCAGCAGCAGCAGACCAATCAGGATCCGCAGATCATTCGTCAGCCAGAGCAACTGATCCGTTACATTGACACCAGCAATGCCACCCCTGTCCAGACAGAGCCAGTCCAAGCAGCTGATCTCCTGACTCAAGCCATGTCTGAGCTATCTCAGTCCATTGAGTTCCGTCAGCAGCCAGTTGGTGACTATCAGCAACTTACCCAGCGCATTATCCAGCAAGTTCAACCTGGCGGGATCCAGCTTCAGCCCCAGACCATCCAAGTCTCCCAGATCCCTGTCTCTCAGATACCCGTTTCTCAGATCTCCGCCACACAGATTCCTGTCACCCAGATCCCCGTCTCCCACATAACGCAGGCAGGCATCGCTGTGACGCAGATACCCATCACATACGTCACACAGACCACGACATCGAGTGGCGGTGTCACAACGACACAGCCCGTGGTTGATGTCAGCCAGCTACGCCAGACGGACTCTCCATACCAACCCCAGCTTCTAAGTTTGCAGAATAGCACACAGCCAATGAGTTCTCCTACCACAATACAGAGCCAGCCGCAAGACCAACAACAGCAGCAGCAACAACAGCAACAACAGCAGCAAACAGTATTCATTCCTCGCTCTTGGGCAAATTATACCCCTCAGTATCGTTAAACTACAGTTTTGATTCATTCATAGAAATGAAGGAAGCAGTAGGGCTGTATTAAAGCATGTAAAGCAAATTGTTTTCCTACTTGGCAGTTGATAAATCTCAGCCTTAACCCTGAAACCCTCCCAGACACTTCAAAAGTCTCTGCCTGCGTTCACGCCACAACCTCGATGAGGGTTCGCGTAGTGTATACGCACAGCATTTTTTGAACAGTTTTAAGAGCCAATGTTGTGTCGGTTTTATTTAATCTCTATACCCGTTGTTTTACAAAAAACATGGCATCAAAATTGACCAATCAACAGCTTTACACATTTCTGATCGAAATGATGTCACAGTTTTGTAAAGTTGACTCCGATTGGCTGGCGCGCGGGGTCGCATAAATTTGCATGCTTAGATACATCAGATGTTGGACCCGAAACAGAGGGAGCTCCGTTGGACAACGGGGGATGCTCAGAAAGTTTCTGGAAGGTTCAGTGTACACTGAACCTAACCTGCCAGACACTTTTGTTTAAAATCATGTGCTAGGTTTGGAGGATTTGGGTGATTAACCCTGACCGTTCCAGACACTTGATACCCCAAAAGATGTCATTTGATTACCTTATTATTTATTGGTAGCTTTTCTCGGTGCCAGGAGGGTCTGTGCGCTTATCCTAGCAGAATTTTAGAGTTTGGGTAACATTTTTTAATTCACCTTGAAGCCACTTCACTTGAAATGGAAATCAATTTTTAATTTTCTTTTTATTTTGTACATTGTATTTTGAAATGTGCTTTTTTGGGGAATGTCAGTGTCAAAAAAAAGAAAGAAGTAAAAAGTAATGGTTTTATTTTGAGTAATTATTTCATGCTTGAGCATTTTTAGCCTCTTGTGCACGGAGTCCGTATCTTGTGTATTATAGTTAGAAAGGGGTCACCTTAAAAATTCATTTGTAAGTAGCCCCTTTTTATTTCCATCGTTGGAGTAATTGCAGAATACCCCGCCACTCGGCAATTGTGCCCCATTGTTTGTTTCACTTTTCTGTGAAATTTGAGCCGTTGCGTAATAGTTATATACATGTACCGTCTTTGCATTGTTTGTATATAAATGTCATTGTAAATTACACACACAAGGAAGGAATGCTAAATTTAACAATCGTTAACTCCAGGATCAACCCTTAGGTAACCCAGAAAACCCTGTCAGGGTTAACGCCTGTTTAACTTTGCAATCTCTCCTAATACTGGAAAAAGTTATTAATGAATTACATGTTGTATAATAGTGGAATCAATGTATATGAAAATCACATCAAATGTGATTGGAATGGGGCCAATCAGTTCTGCAGAGAACCTGATGCTATGGTTTGGCACAGTTAATGTGTGTTGCATCCCGATGTTGTTATTTGTAAAAAGGGTTTGACGTTTGATGAACAGTGTGTACATGTATTTAAAGGGAATGTACATCATTGGCTTTTGCTGTAATTTTCAGAAATGAACTATTTGAGGAATAAGTGTAATAGGTCAAATATTGTTTAAATGTTCATGTTTCTTTACTGCTTAGATGTGGAGTGTAGATTTTCAATATTTGTTGGCACAATATTATAAGTATGTACATGTAAAAGCCAGTTCTGTATCTCCACTAAAGATCAAATGGATCAATTATAGATGTCGGAAAATTGCTGATGGGAACCAGTCTAGCTGGCCTGCAAACGCCCATTCATGAACATGTGACCACTAGCAAACAAAGTTTGGACTGAAAGAAAAGGTGTAAATTTGGAGCAGTAGTTGAAAAATATAAGGTTTTCCAACATTTGCAAACATCGAAAAATAAAACTACCAAGTTTTTACGAAATACCTTACTAGGATGTTGGTAAATGACAGTCTAAAGCATCCTGTGATGTGAAGTCATTTTCAAGAAAATGGTATTTTTGTATACATTTCCAGCGGTGGTCGGCCGACCACCGTTGGAAAACCTAACTATTTTTCAACTACTGCTCCAACTTTACACTTTTTTCAGTCCAAATTTTGTTTGCTATTGGTTACATGTTCATGAACGGGTGCAGGCCAGCTAGACTGGTTCCCTTACCTTACAATTGTCCAGCATTTATAAATTGATCCATTTTATCTTTAGTGGAGTCAAGGAACCAGACTACTTGAACATTTTTGTTTTCTTGGTTTTTCAAGCATTTTCGAACACAAAACTTCAAACATGTCAGTGTAACAATATTTGATCTATTACACTAACCCCTCAAATAGTTCATTTCTGAAAATGACAGCAGAAGCCAATGATGTACATTCCCTTTAACTTTGGAAATCTCCTATACTTTTGTACACAGCAAGTGAGGATAAAAAGCTGAAATCCCAAACAAAAAAAGCTGAAATCAGCTTTAAAGCTGAGATTTCACACCCCTGCATTCTGCTCCTAATTAATATACGCGTGAGCGTTGTGCGACCATCTCCATGTGGGTTCATGCGCCTTCAATGATTGTTTGATTTTCCGGAATGGCCCGTGACTCATAATGATTGTGCGCATTGCAGTTGAAATACCGAGCTGGCTTTTATTGGAACAGTGCATTAACTACCGGAATGGATATTTGTTTGTTGTAACAGTTTGAAAATCCAGCTTGCATCTCTAAGTTTGGGCTTTTCGATAATAGTAAAAAGTACAGACTAAAACGTCTACATGTAGTCACTTTACCGCCCCAAACTGCCCTACTTAAAATACCCCCTGTATCAAACAAAAACGCCAAAAGTGCTCAATAGTTTTAAGGATTAACCAGTGTATAAACACAATGTAATGTCACCATATGTGACGTGTCATTACAAAATAAGCTTCAAGTCCGACCCTTTTTAAAAAGTGAGATATTTATATTTTTGGATTCTGCAGAAAAAGAGCTTTCCAATGGTGTCCATCATTCGGGGGTACTGGCTTCAGTAATGGAAATATAGACCGCCAACTGAAATGAAATTGTGACACAATTTTTGAGAAAATGGCATTTAAAAATCTGGCTGTTTTGTAACAGTGAATGAACAGTCCACTAAACTAAAATGGAATAAAAATGGATGGGTTTTGAAAACGTTTGCTAGAAGAAAAATATTGGCGAAAGGGAGAACAGGACTTAGAGATAAAGATTCACTTAGAAACCATAAATCGACCACATTTTTAAATTTTAGCTCTGCCAGAATGTATTGCAAAATACATGTAGCAAACTTAATAAGACAGGTCACATTATGGTGAATATTTGTGACACGTTCTGTCAAAATCAGACTTTTCTGGGCATAAGGTCAAAAATGAGATTTTTGCATATTGTTAAAATATGTTCTTTTTTCCTTTTAATAGGTGGTTCAGTTTTTGAAACCGATCATTCCTGGGCAGAGTTATGCTATTTTGAAGTTCATTGTGTCGAAAAGTAGAAAACGGAGAAAATGGCCACAAATGTCACAAAACAGTTATTTCTTTAACTGATATACCTTAACAAATCATCAAAAATACTATATTTAGAGTTTAAATTAGGGTTTCAAACTTTTGTAGTATATTTTTGACATGTTCAGGATTACAAATATGCAAACATATGCAAAATAAAAAAAAATCACTCCCACTGCGTTTTTTGGCCCTATCTTAATTTCAACTTCTGCCCAGAAGCGTCTGCTTTTGACAGAACAGGTCACATTTGTATTTGCAACTTCTCCCAATTTTATACTAGGGTACCATACAAAGTCTCAACAGCCAGCCAACATTTGTGTGCACAGCCACGATAACAAGCACACTTTTTATCACAAACACACCATTGTGAACAAAACAGCCAGGACCAATAATTACTTGTGTGTTGAGAACTTGACAGGTGGACTGCACGTTTTAGATTATGAATTGAATCACATACATTGTATATTGTAACCATGATTGTTAATGTGTACATGTACAGTTGACTCTCGTTAATACAAACACTGTTGATACACATTTTGGTAATAACAAACATAAAGCCTTGGTCCCGACTGTGCGTTTATATGTGCACAAGAATGGGACCGGCACTCCACCCAATTCAAACTTCTGATTAACGAATTAGCGAGGTCCTGCAGAGTTTGTATTAAACGAGAGTCGACTTAAAAATCACTTCTCTGTTCGTTCTTTATTCACACTGTAACTGCGAGTGTTTATGTAAATTGATGTAAAATTTAGCATTCTACCTTGAAATTAAAAAAATAAATATATTATAGCAGTGATGACTTGTCTGTGTGTTTATTTCCATATCAGAAATACAAAAATTGCATATCGGTAATGGTATTTTGCAAGATAAAGTTTATAGGTACACATAATCATCATAATTGAGTGTTTTTGAAGGATAACTACATGTAATCATACATTTACGTCAAAGGTCTAGGCCACAAGTAGTCAGCAAGTCCATATACATCGGTATTAGGTTTTTGCCCTCCACTGATGTATAAACATTGTATACAAACATACTGGAATTTGTATCCTTGTGGAGTCATTTCTTTGTGCTTGTGTACTAACATTTTAGAGTTTGAAAGTGGAGTTTCAAAATGCTGTTATTTTAACCAGAATTAATATCCTGGGCTGAAATTCGGACTTGATGTCTCTTTACATTAAACACTTCAATGCGCGACGGATCAACACACCTTGTTAGAAATGCCTAGTTTTTGAGTAAAATCTATTTTGTGATAACCTTGTGGAGACGTATTCACCTATAGAAATTGCCCTGTGGAGACGTATACAATCTTTTGTTCCCTATTATGGACATGTCTCCACAGGGTACCGTGTACCAGAACTCAGTGTGTTACCTCCCAAGTGAAAGTTGGAGAAAAAAGTCGGTGAAGGGCAAAACCTAATATTGATGTACATCACCCGGCCGCAAATTCATCTTATGAATAGTTTAATTGCGGTACCCGCTGCTATGTACATCAGATTCAAACCAGTCAACCGATCCCGCAAGCTCGGTGGTCGAGTGGTAAGACGTATGCACTACAAAGCAGGAGGTTGTGGGTTCGAGTCCCACCCGAGTGATTTTTTTTCCCAACTTTCACTCGCGAGATAACACACTGAGTATACAGAGCTTATGTGTCGGTGAAAGGCAAAACCTATTAATATTAATCATGATTTAAATGCACATACACTTAGTGGGAAAAATGTTCTGAAGACCCTGTTCGTTTTACGTTGGACTCTGATTATCAGTGGTTATGCCTAACCCCCATGTAAAGCATAATCAGTTTACTAGTGCAGTACTTATCTTAACAGATTCCAACAAACCCTGGTGTTGGAGTTTGACTGGATGGGCATCTTTGGGGTTTATAACCGATGTTTTTTTTTAGGTGTTTGTACCCTTAAAGTGACACTGTTACCTTCTCGCAAAAATATGGCCTTTTCACACAAGGAGAAATCAGGTCCAGCAATAATAAAGAGCATGCATGTTATGTATGAAGCAACTTTTTTGAAAAGGAAAAAAAGTGTGACTTGAATCAAGGTTAGCATTCTAACTGCTCGATACTGAGGACCAAACGTTTGTAACCCGAATTTCCTTCACGTGATACAGCTGTAATTTATACAAAAACAAACGAAACCAACACATTTTTAAGGTATACATGTAGTTGTGTGCATGTTTACAGTCTACTTTTTCATGATCTTTCCAACAATTATCACTTGGTGGGAACTGCAGTACTGCAGAAACAAATATCAAATGTATAAAATTATTTAAAAACACCGTACATGTAGTTGCACAGGATGAAAAACACCAACAAAAATGTACACACGATTTTCTCATATAGTTCCACATTCCAAAAACACATTAAAACATCCCATTCATAAAAAAAAAAGTCACAAATTCTGAGATTTTCTTCATTGGATCCTTCCAATCAATTCATTTTTGATATCGTTTCATATTTAGGGCCCGTCTACATTCATATCTGGGACGAATTCCGGACAAGTTTTGGGCAAAATCATTCACTTTGTCTGGAACAAGCTCAGCATTTGTCCTGGATGTGTTGCGGGGGAATTTTCATTAGCAACTGCTCGACTCACAAATACTGATATTACTTCATTGCGGGAAAATTGCGGGGAAGTTGTTTAGAATCCTACAACTTATACCCGATACAATGTCCACAACTGGTCCAGGACAACAGTCGAGTCTCGTTATAACAAACTCGTTCGGACCTAGCCAAATTGTTTGTTATATCAGAATTGTGTATTAAGAGGAACATCAGTCCCATTCATTGTGCACATAAACGCACAGTCGGGACCAAGGCTTTATATTTGTTATAACCAGAATTTTGTGTTACAGAGTTTGTACTAACGAGAGTCGACTGTTTATGAATTGATATGAATTGAGATGGGTCCTTCAGAAAAACAATCAACACCGCTACAAAAAAAAGTCCAAACTCATTTGAGGGGTCATAATTTTGAATCTGATCGTCTTATGATAACCTCATTTATAGACCTTTAGGGAATGTTGTTAGCTACATTTTGATACCCCGTTTCATACCAAAGACTGTAAATCATCCAACATTGTCAACAGTTTATGAAAAAATGATGCAGTTCGAAATGTTGCAAATTTAAAGAGTATACGTGAGTGGAACTTGCTGCTTGACAACGTTACACGGCAGGGAATACTGATCGCACAGTGCTTGCACACATGGGAGCACGCAAAACTGAATTACCTGCGCTTTGTTCGGGCACTGTGCAGTCGATAGGAGCCAATTACGGGTGTGTGTGTTTGCGCTTAGCAATTTCTCCTCGCGTAATCTTTAAATTTACAACTTTTCAAGCTACATCATTTAATCTTGGACAATTTACAGTCTTTGGTAGCAACCGGGGTATCAAAATGTAGCTAACAAAATTCCTCAAAGTTCTATATCATGACGTCATCAAAATACGATCAGATTCAAAATTATGACCCCTCCAATGAAAGTGGACTTTCTTTTTGTTGCTGGCTTATCAAGGAATGCAATTAAATAACCTTTTAAGAAAGCCCTTACTTAGTCGCGTTGTAATTGTGTCATTGTCAATCACAAGTCCACTCATATGTCAATCAAACAGTTAGTTGCAACAAGTCGAGTAAAAAGTGATTAGGGATGACCGATGACAAAGGAATGCTTTTGACACAGTTCATTTGCATAACTTGTCACATGACTTGGGTCTCTTTGCATGAGGTATAAAGCTGAACGATCAAAATGTTCATCTTTAAAAGATGACAAACTAAGGGCTGTGGTTTTTCGAATAGTTTTTAGCATTCAATTATTGTAAACTTGTACTGTGCTTGTACTTGATAGAATATTCAAGATGTGCTGATCAAGATTGAACATGCGCCAAAACTCACCGTCGATCGGGATTCGCATGTGCAAATGAAATCTGAGCTTTTAGTCCTCATGGGAGCTGAGCAAATCATGCGCAAACGTGGCTTTGGACAAAAGCGTGGCATTTGAGAAAGGACAAAAATTTTAACTTCAAACGATTGAAAGAACATAGTGGACATTTTTCATCATCTCCTCGAAAACACTCACACTTTTGAATATGTAAAGATATAGTCCATCATTTGTAATTTGTGCATTTTGTTCGTTTGAAGCAACAGAAGTGTTCAAAATCTAATGAAGGATACTGAACAACTAACCTGACGAACTTTCAGCCCCGCTTCAGCTGTATATTCCGAGAAAAACAGCATTCTAGGATCTCAATTTCAAATCAAAAGTTGCTGAATCATGTTTTGAATTGTTTTGAATTGCAGCTATACGCAAAGTCGTGCACTGATCCGACGAATTATAGCAAGCCGCGTCGTGCCAATGCTTGCGCGCGCTACGCCAAATAACGAAACGAACAACTAATATAAATTTTCCTATGGTGCGTGTCCTTCTTTCGTTGATTACTTCAAAATGACAGCTTGCCAGAAAGATTAATTTCACAGGGAGTTTAGTCCACTTACTATCTTTCAACCAAGTATGTTTTTCAACAATAATACGTCAGTTACTTTTTCGGATGGCTGCAAATGATGGACTATAGCTTTAAAAGAAAATGTTATTTGGATATTCGGTCGATGATCGATTATTCAAATATCCTGATATTTGGCACAGCCCTACAATACAAGGTGGTCCAAAAAAAAAAAAGTTTACACTTTTTCATACGCAGATTTTTCAAAATTGAAGAGACATGTTGAAATTGTTTCAAGATTTTCCAAAATTACAAGATCTTGGTGGTACATGTATATGGTGAAAACGGCCTTGAAAATAAAACTCAAGTTAAGAAACAGTGGCCATTTACAGAAAGAAGTGTCACAAACTACTTTGTCCGCTTCTACGGCAGTCATACTTGGACCTAATTACAATTATTGCAGTTCTTTGTGCGCGCAGTGCTATTGTGTTGACCATATCTCATAGACTTACTTTTGGACAAACTGGTGTTTGACCATCTTTCTTTAAACCATTGCCATATCTTAATTTACGCTTTATTTTCAGAGCCATTTTAACCATAAACCACCAAGATGCTGTAGTTTAAGAAGATCTTGAAACAATATTAACATGTCTGTGATTCTGTGTCTTGATCGGCCGAGGGCGAGTCACATGGCACTTTCTATTTTTTGCTATCTTTCAGTTCACTGCCAAAAGTACTATACCCGTAGCAACCAAAGTACTATACCATTAGCAACCAAAGTACTATACCATTAGCAACCAAAGTACTATACCATTAGCAACCAAAGTACTATACCATTAGCAACCAAAGTACTATATCCACGGCGCGGTATTTGTGTGCAAATGCATGCTGGTGTGCTTGTTGCGCGTAGCGCGTATTGTTCCAAAGAGAGCTCGCGGCAGAGTTGGATTCAAACATTTCGTGAAGGGGAGGTTTGGAAGAGAGAAATTTATTTTCCACCAATTTTGTATTGAATTGAAGTTTATTTCAACTGTGTTCAGATTTAAATAATTTAAAATATTAAAACCAAGCAGAATCTTTGGGTGAAATGTTATAAAACAAATATTGAATGCTTTATCTTGTGGTGAAGTAAATCTATGGTGATCCATGGACATTCTATTTTCCCCGAGGCAAAGCCGAGGGAAAATAGAATGCTCCATTGATCAACGAGGGAGGCTAGTTTTACTACACCACTCGAAGCATTCAATATTTGTATAAAACTTCACAATGCATTGTTTAATGAATGACTTGTGATGGACTTTTAATTGAACCTTGATTACAACTCAAAAAGAGAAAATTACTTTGTTTACTTCAGTCTCTCAGATTTTCTGGCTCCTGATCAAAGCCGGACACCGTGGCAAATCGACAAACTCCTGGACAGCCGCCATTGGTCTATTCTACAAACTAGTTCCCTGCTCATTTTATGTCTTGCGTGTCTTGGGCTTCTTCTTGGGTCTGGTGTCTTGGTCGCCGGCCCCGCCCATGTCGCGTCCCTCCGCGCTGCCCGGGGAACGGAGGCCTTTCAAGTTTTGGCCCAGTTGTTGAAGTATGGGCAAAAGCTAGGAGACGACAAGAGAATCAAGACCATGTTACTCACTTTGGAATAAGATAGCGAATGAAACAATAAATCCACAGTTAGAATGTGGAATGGATACTCCATTTTTGAACGTTCCACTGTACAATTTTAGGGGTGTCCTGGTACATCAGACACTTCCCCTGACTGTCACACCCATTGCGTAACCCCTCTCACACTTCATAAATCACACCTACCTTTGCGTGGTTCAGTCCAATGGCTATCAGCGCAGCTATGAGAGGACATTCCAGTTTTGAACGTTCCACTGTACAATTTTAGGGGTGTCCTGGTACATCAGACACTTCCCCCGACTGTCACACCCATTGCGTAACCCCTCTCACACTTCATAAATCACACCTACCTTTGCGTGGTTCAGTCCAATGGCTATCAGCGCAGCTATGAGAGGACATTCCATTTTTGAACGTTCCACTGTACAATTTTAGGGGTGTCCTGGTACATCAGACACTTCCCCTGACTGTCACACCCATTGTGTAACCCCTCTCACGATTCATAAATCACACCTACCTTTGCGTGGTTCAGTCCAATGGCTATCAGCGCAGCTATGAGAGGACATTCCATTTTTGAACGTTCCACTGTACAATTTTAGGGGTGTCCTGGTACATCAGACACTTCCCCCGACTGTCACACCCATTGCGTAACCCCTCTCACGATTCATAAATCACACCTACCTTTGCGTGGTTCAGTCCAATGGCTATCAGTGCAGCTATGAGAGGGCATTCCATTTTTGAACGTTCCACTGTACAATTTTAGGGGTGTCCTGGTACATGAGACACTTCCCCTGACTGTCACACCCATTGCGTAACCCCTCTCACACTTCATAAATCACACCTACCTTTGTGTGGTTCAGTCCAATGGCTATCAGCGCAGCTATGAGAGGACATTCCATTTTTGAACGTTCCACTGTACAATTTTAGGGGTGTCCTGGTACATCAGACACTTCCCCTGACTGTCACACCCATTGTGTAACTCCTCTCACGATTCATAAATCACACCTACCTTTGCGTGGTTCAGTCCAATGGCTATCAGCGCAGCTATGAGAGGACATTCCATTTTTGAACGTTCCACTGTACAATTCTAGGGGTATCCTGGTACATCAGACACTTCCCCTGACTGTCACACCCATTGGGTAACCCCTGTCACACTTCATAAATCACACCTACCTTTGCGTGGTTCAGTCCAATGGCTATCAGCGCAGCTATGAGAGGACATTCCATTTTTGAACGTTCCACTGTACAATTTTAGGGGTATCCTGGTACATCAGACACTTCCCCTGACTGTCACACCCATTGTGTAACCCCTCTCACGATTCATAAATCACACCTACCTTTGCGTGGTTCAGTCCAATGGCTATCAGCGCAGCTATGAGAGGACATTCCATTTTTGAACGTTCCACTGTACAATTCTAGGGGTGTCCTGGTACATCAGACACTTCCCCTGACTGTCACACCCATTGGGTAACCCCTGTCACAGTTCATAAATCACACCTACCTTTGCATGGGTCAGTCCAATGGCTATCAGCGCAGCTATGAGAGGACATTCCATTTTTGAACGTTCCACTGTACAATTCTAGGGGTGTCCTGGTACATCAGACACTTCCCCCGACTGTCACACCCATTGGGTAACCCCTGTCACAGTTCATAAATCACACCTACCTTTGCGTGGTTCAGTCCAATGGCTATCAGTGCAGCTATGAGAGGACATTCCATTTTTGAACGTTCCACTGTACAATTTTAGGGGTGTCCTGGTACATCAGACACTTCCCCTGACTGTCACATCCATTGCGTAACCCCTCTCACGATTCATAAATCACACCTACCTTTGTGTGGTTCAGTCCAATGGCTATCAGCGCAGCTATGAGAGGACATTCCATTTTTGAACGTTCCACTGTACAATTTTAGGGGTGTCCTGGTACATCAGACACTTCCCCTGACTGTCACACCCATTGGGTAACCCCTGTCACAGTTCATAAATCACACCTACCTTTGCGTGGTTCAGTCCAATGGCTTTCAGCGCAGCTATGAGAGGACATTCCATTTTTGAACGTTCCACTGTACAATTTTAGGGGTGTCCTGGTACATCAGACACTTCCCCCGACTGTCACACCCATTGGGTAACCCCTGTCACAGTTCATAAATCACACCTACCTTTGCGTGGTTCAGTCCAATGGCTATCAGTGCAGCTATGAGAGGTAACGCTAGATGTGAACCGCTGGAGACCTCCTGATCGACGGAACGTCTCTGTTAGGGACAAAACAAAAACACCCAAAAAACACTCATCACTACATTGCAAAGCTGAACAATCTCAGACAGTAAAAATGTTGAAGTTGTCTCGCGTAAAACCCATAGGTCACAGGCCGTGCCTGCGTTGCCGAGTGTACACCAGGGTTCGACCTTAACTTTCTTTTTTTAACTAGCCAGCTGGGCTATTAAAACAGACTCTTAACTAGCCCGCGGGCATTTTCACTAGCCCGCGGGCATTTTCACTAGCCCACATGTTTTTCTTTGATAGAGTGCCTCATAAACAACAATGTGCATACATCTAAAACGTGTTTCCTGAGGCAATCTTGTCAGTGTTTTTAATAAAACAAATCAAATAATTTAACCCTAAACAGTCAATAAAATTAGACGCAGATTGATACAGGTTTGCTTTCTGAATTTAATGATTTATTTCTTCCTGTCCTTTCATCTTTGCCGTAGCCCAATATTTTTAGACTCGCCAGCCGGGCTACTTAAGGAATAGTTTGACTAGCCTGCCACTGTTTTGGCTAGCATTTGGCTAGCAGGCTACTGCTGAAGTCAAACCCTGGTACACTCACGCTCGCTTACACAGGCATAGAAGTGGGGTACTTCCTTTGTTCTCGTGTACTAACATTTTGCAACGTCGCACACTTATGTCAAAATGCTCTTTATTTTAACCATAGTTAATTTCCTGGGCTGATATTCTGACTTAATATCCCTTTTCTAAAACTCTTCCATTTGCGACAGATCAACCCACCTTGGAAATTCCTACTTTTTGAGTAAAATCCATATATCTATTTCGTGAAAAACTTGTGGGGTACCAAAACGGTACCCCGCAAGTCGGTGGGCATTCCTTGTGGGGTACCTCCCATTGTTCCGGTACCCCACAAGGCAGTGTTTGTACACGCAAACATGTTTACGTTACATATGTAGTGTGGACATTCCTTTGCTTTCGTGTAGTTAAGAAAAAGCTCTGAAAAAAACAACTCATTTTCCTCTCACTGTGAAAACACTTTCAATCCAAATTATTTTCTATGATTCCCTTTTAGTGTTTCTCTTCATTTTGCCACACATAAACCTAACCCAAAATGCCTCTAAACCTGTTTTTCAGAGAGAAGGAAACACTGCGTGGACCTGGGCAGTCCACACAACGTCGCTCCTACCTGGTTTATGTGGACCTCTTTTGTTCGGAAGTCCACACAGTGAATGTAATGCTTGCACAGCTTCGGTAAATAGCTGGTTTGAACTCATTTTTCCCAGTGATGTTTTGTCCAAACAACCATTAGTATTGGCACAAAATTCCTTTCTTTTTTGCAAATGACAGCATACTGGAGACTAGGGATACAAACCTCTGGGTTGAATTGTAAGGTGATATGCTTGAAGTAGCCCTCCGTGCTAAAGCTAGCTTCTGGTAGAGTGTATTCCCAACTGGATTTTAATAATGACGATTCTAGACGCATGACGTACCTCTGTTTTAAAAAAAAAAATGGCAAATGGTAATTAATGTTAAAGGAAATATACAACATTTGCAAACATCAAAAAAACAAAACGACCAAATTATCACGAAATACCTTACTTAATAATGGAAATTATGTCTATTATTAAAGACAGGTAAATGCAGTTTATGAGAAATATGAGATCCATTATGTAGCACCTTATAAGGGTTTACAAGATGCTGCGGCGCGCATATTGCAGCCACTGCCAGAAACACCGGGGCAAACCCCTTCTCTTAGCGATAAGTGTCATTGGGTTCTTTAACGTGCATTGCCTACACACGGCACCTGCGGCTTTACGTTCCATCCGAACGAAGCAATGTTGGTAAAGTGCCTTGCTCAAGAGCATAAGCACCATGTTCCCACGGTCAGGATTCAAACCACGGCACACGAGTCGAACACTGTAACCATTGGACCACAGCACCCCACTAAAATTTACTCTTAACTGAATGAAAAATGTGTGCAACATTCTCTTCCTCTTAAAAATGTATGAAAACTATTTGACATCCTGTTTTTTGTTTTTTTTGAAAAGTGCACTTCCTTATTAAACACTTAAAATCTTCCCTGCTTTTCCTGACAAATGAGGGCGCTGTTGCTGTGATGTCCTTTCAGGAAAGACACTGTTCAGTTTAGGAGTTTTCTGTTGTGAACCCAAAATTTGCTCACTGAAAACGTTTGTGAGAAAACTTTGCTCACTGGCTTACTGTCATGTACTGAAACAACAACGGATCACCAACGAAAAGAAAGTTAAAGTCAGCAAAATATTCAAAGTTCTGCCCTTTTTTGGTGCTGAAATAGCTAAAACATTGAGGTTTCTGCTTGATGTGACATCACACTTTTGCTTTTAATATGGAAATTCACATTAGCATGAAACCACCAAGGCATCAAAATGCACTTAAAAATGGCAAAATGACAATAGACTATTATCATGTTGCGGCCATCTTGATTTTTCCCCCATTCAAATCAACGTAGCCAAAGCGAGGCTGGAAAGAAAAAAATAGCCTGGTTCCTTTTTACACAAAAAACATTATCATTCAGTACTGTTATTGGACACCGGGAACACGACTGAAATGGTGGCAGCATGATAAAGGTCTATTGAAACTGAAGTTGAATGGGACACAAAGGTGCATTTTCAAGGACAGCATTTAAACGAATTACATTTATGGTCTCTTTAACCCTCACTCCACAGGAAATTTCTGCTTGTTTTTACTACTCATTGTTTCCATCAACATTAACATTCCCAATAATGATGTGCATCGGTTCGGGTTGACCAGGCCAAACCGACCTGAAACATTAGAGATATAAACCGAATCCGAACCGACACCCCATCCGACTGTAGAAATTAATACCGTGGAACTTGATAGTACGCACATTGGCCATACCGCAATGGGCTGCGGTCACAGTGACTGTCAATGATATTGCATCACCTGAATTTCTCAACTGTTTCGGTTTATTTCAGTTTATTTCGCTTTTTTCAAACCCGACCCGACCCAACCCGAAAATGTAAATACAAATCCGAAACCGACCCAACCCAACAGAAAAGATGGACAAACCGACCCGACCCGACCCGAAGTCGGTTTCGGGTCGGGTTTGCACATTATTAATTCCCAATTCTTACCGCTCCGTCGTTTGGTAGCGAGGGGAACTGGAAGAAACAGCTACTGCCTAGCGATAGCGTATGCACTGGAGATACTAGATTATCTTCGCTGTATAATAGTACCTACACAAAAAAACATTGAAGGAAAACTATTTAAAAAAATATGTATAATAATAAATAATAATGCAGAGCATTTTTATAATGCCCTAACTAACCAGAGAATGTAACACAGCGCTTTACACCAAACGAAGCAGCAAGCGAAAACATGAGGAATATAAACAGAATAAGCATGAACACATCAATTAAACAAATGAGTTTTCAGAGATTTTTTCAAAGCTGCTAGTGAGCTAGAGTGGCTGTTACTGTAAGGTACATTGTTCCAGAGTTTTGGGGAAGAAGTGTGGAGGCGTTTTTTTTACCAGAGGTAGTACGAGTTTTTAGCACAACAAGTAGTCTGGTATCAACAGAAGATCTGAGACTTCTGGCAGGCTTGTACAACTGAATGAGTTCGGTTAAAGCTACAGTCCATCATTTGTAATTTGTGCATTTTGTTCGTTTGAAGCAACAAAAGAGTTCAAAATCTAATGAAGGATACTGAACAACTAACCTGATGACGTTTCAGCTAAGCTTCAGCTGTACATTCCGAGAAAAACAGCATTCTAAGATCTCAATTTCAAATCAAAAGTTACTGAATCATGTTTTGAATTGTTTTGAATTGCAGCTACACGCGACGTCGCGCACTGATCCGACGAAATACAACAAATGCGCACGTGTGCGTCGTTCCAATACTTGTGCGCGCTGCGCTGAATAACAAAACGAACTACTAATTTAAATTTTCCTACGGTGCTTCTTAAGAATCACCGTTGGAAATGCCTTGATTACTCCAAAATGACAGCTTCCCAGAAAGAATAATTTCACAGGGAGTTTACTTCCGTTACTATCTTTCAACAAAGTTTGTTTTTCAACAATAATTACACCAGTTACTTTTCAGATGGCTGCAAATGATGGACTATAGCTTTAAGTATGAAGGTGCAGAGTCAGTATTAACACATTTGAAAACCATGGTCAGAAGTTTGGACTTAATTGGGTTGGAGACTGTCAGCCAGTGAAGATCGTGAAGGATAGGAGTGACGCTGTCATATGTGTGAGCCTGAAAAATCAGTTTAGCGGCACGATTCATTTGTGAAAACCACGTGGTGGACGGCTGTGGTTTTAGGCAAATTAAGATATACAGTATTTCATCTTCAAGCAAAGTTTATTTCTTGATCTTGTTTGTAGTGCTGTGTATTTTTGAATAATTTAGTATACCATTATTGTAACTTGGACTTGATCGAATATTTGAATATTCCATATACGCTGATCAAGTTTTACGTTGTATTTAATCAGACGATTCCCGAAAATTTACCACGTTTGTCAGACCAAAAACAGACACGCTCAGTCAAATTGTGTACTGTGAGTTGATTTACATTTAAAGTAAATGATTGGACTTTCTACAGTATGTCCCCCCAAAAAAGTATCCGTCTGACTATTTTTGAAATATCTACAAAACCGTGAAGTCAATTTTGAAAAGGGCTGCGGTTGGGATTGGAATCATTTGCCTGGCTATCAGTCATCATGGCAAGACCTCAGTTTAATGCTCAAGGGCACATTTTTTTCCAATCCCAAACCACATCAGCCTTTTTTTCACAACATGCAGGATTTTACACAGCTTACGTCACACAGCAATGAAATTGATTAAGGCAAGAAACATGGTCACAGAGTCCAACAATGGTGTTGTGATCAATTGACTAGGCACGAGGGAAATTAAATGAAACTCATAGGGGTTTAGGCCAAGGGTTAGGAGTATCTGCACAATCAAACAATTTTCAAAATTGAACCCATGGTTTTGTAGTTATTTCAAAAACAGTCAGACGGACATTTTTTGAATTGTGAATGCTCTAAACTGACTGTGCAAATTTCCTTCATTGGATCAGGGTTTTTTTAAACCAATTTCATCCTCTGCTGATGCCTAAAACTTCAAAATACTACATTAACGTTGAGTATGCAGTAATCTAGCCGATTGCAGTATTGCCCAGTATTTGTAGGGTTTCAGAGAATTGGTTACTTAGTTGCAATTAACTAAACAGAATTTTATAGCATCTGGTACTTCGTATGTTCTACTTTTGTCCTAAATAACTCTGTTGTTTACCAATGGATTTAAACCAAATTTTTTTATCTTGTAAACAAGACATGACAAATTTTACGGAGTGAGTTTCATCAGCTTTGTGCAAGAGGGTGAGATTTAAAGGTCATATGAAAAAAACAACAACTCACTTTCAGAACGTCGATACAGTGCTGGAGACGGTGGTGGAAGGCGCGTGATGCGACTAAATGCTTCTGAAGGAATGCAGGATCGCCCATGATGTCATTGCACACCTCCAAAGCAAACGATCGAGTTGCGCAATGACATCAGGGGTGATCCTGCATTCCTTCAGAAGCTTTCGGCCGCAGCACGCGCCTTCCGCCACCGTCTCCAGTGCTGTATCGAAATTGATTGATGCCAAGTCCAAAGTAGCAGATTCTGAAAGTGAGCATTTGATTCGCATGGCATTTAGATCTCACCCCCTTACACAAAGCTGATGAAACTCGCTCCATACAATTTGTAATGCCTTGTTTACATGATCTGAAATTTTGGTTTAATTCCATTGGTAAACAACAGAGTTATTTAGGATCAAAAGTAGGACATGTATTTTTTTGGAGCCGTAGTACTCCATCCAAAGTAACTGTGAAAGTTGCACTGAAGAGAAGATGTTGTAGCTGATCAGTCAACAACTTCATCAATTTTTGTTGTGCCCTAATTGATGACTACCGGCTCTGAATAATGACAAGCTGCAGCACTTACCTTAAGCGTTGCTAAATGTTCACTGGGCGTTATCACGTTCCCGCCTATCTCAAATTGGTTGAGGCGACGGAAGACAATGATATGAAGATCAGCTATGTCCTTCCCTTGCACCTAGGGAATACAAAGAAGAATCAAACCAACGCAACTTGCATTTTTCAAAAAAGACTGTCAACATATTTCAATCGGTGCTCCAGCCGCACAGCAATCTGCGTCTTGGGTAACCGGTGAAAATTAGGGTGAGGTGGCTTGCTCAAGGACACAAACTACAAACACATACAGATTGGGCGGTCAGAAGCTGGAAGTTGTCTCATCTCACCCGTACCTAGTGGTACACTTTCAAAGTAATATGGAGTGGGACATCCGCATAGCTAATGTTACATCCAAAGCCAGCCGCATGTTGGTACTTTTGAGGAGAAACCTGAACAACTGTTTGGAATAGATTAAAGACACAGCATATTCTTCACTTGTTATACCGCATGTTGAATATGCGTCGAATGTACGGATCCCCACACCAAAACTCAAATAAACAAGATTGAAAAAGTGCAAAGAAACGCAGCTCGATTTGTCAAAAAATAATCATGAACGCACACCCGGAACAGTAGCTAAAATATTGGACGAACTCAATTGGAACTCTCTCCAACACAGACGGCAAGTAGCCTGGCTCACCCTACTCTACAAAATAAATAACAACCTCTGAAAGGAACCAAGTTCCTTTCGGACGTTTGAACATTTACAAGAACTCCTTTCCACGATCCATTAACCCTAACCATCCCAAGTCCATCAAAATCCATCCCCCTGTTTTGGGGGATTTGGTCCGGCCAGCTTCACTAATGTTGGTGGAGTCCAATAGACTTAGGCCAGAAGGCCTGAAGAACCTCTGGTGGAGTCTGATGCCTCATGTTGGTCTATGTACATAATGAGATGCATATGAGTACACTGTACACAGACCCTTTGTACGGTTTATTGGGGGTCCATTTATCATCTTGACTGGTGGTCTTGTTTGTTTCCTTTGTTTACAAAGCCTTAAAAACATGCATCAATTTAGTAGGTGGACTTTGATGGATTGAGCCCCCAAGCACTGAAGTAATGCTGTTAACTAATAAGCCATCTGTACCAACTCCATCAAAATCCCGGTTGATTCTGATGGAATTGGTATCAATGCACTTTGCACACTTAGATGCTTTTGGGGGAGTTTGATGGAGTCGGTCATAATGCATTATATGAAGCAGAGTGAGTGATGGATTTTGATGGAATTAGTCCAGTATCTAGTAAAAGACACTAGGGAGTTAGGGTTAAGGAGCGGAATACACTTCCTGAACTAGTTATGCCAGCACCCAGCACAGAGAGCTTCAAAGCCCGGTGCACAAACTGACTTCATCATACCCCCCGCACATGCCTGGCTTATATGCTCTTATAGGAGCCCAGCCAGAATTTGAGCAGAAGCAGAACATGAACTATTGGCCAGCAGCTGGATGCTAACCACTGACCTTCTGATCATGATTCACAAACCTTATCACTGGGACAAACTCCACCAAAAAATAAGATAAGATTTGTACGCTAGCAATGAAAAATTTCTGAAACAAATCACATCAGAAACTGACTTGTTCTTCCAGTTCTTGAAAACAAACAGATAGTTTAAATTTGGAATAAAAAAGATGAAAAGAGGCAAACTTAGTGAATCGCACGAATTCCATTCAAACTGATTCAGAACGGCTATTGACTGGGAGTCCTTTCATGCATCTAAGATTGTGTACACAATGGGACAGCATGAGCCTATTCACAGGCGTTACGGGTAATCAGATACAACAGCACTGCCCGGTTTACGGTGAGACTTAAGACTGTTAGAGGGTACTGGGTTGGCCCTCTCAGACTAGCAAAAACAATACCACAAATTAAAGTTTGTGTTAAAACGCTACAGTGGAACGAGGCTATACCGAACACTGCTATACCGACCATTTGGCTATGCTGAACATCGTGATTGGCTCCCGATTTTTGTGTACAAAAGGTACCGAACATTGTTGTTAAAATTTGTCAACAGAAGAGCGACAAGTGGCTATTACTTCCCGAAGGAATAGAAGGGGAAAGCCCCCTATCGCTGTAGGTAGTAAGCTAAAAAACTGTGTAATGACATAAATCAATAGTCTGCACATGTTCAAGTCGTCTTTCAGTAACTACCAGGGCATGCACGGTGAAGTTATGAAGGGCACTATTTATTGAAAAGTGAGTACCGGAGCACTTTGGCTATACCAAACGATCGCTACTACGAACAATTACTGTGGATCCCGCAATATTCGTTATAGCCGCATGCCACCGTATCAACAAAATAGATTGATAAGATTTCAATTATATGAAGGAAATATATAATAATCTCATGCTGTAGTGTAATTACATTCCTCACCTTTATGATCTGTGTTTTGGGAGCGGCCCTCTCAATGTGACTGTTGGCCTCACCAGACTTCAGTCGCAGCTCGTAGGAGCATTCCGGCTGTAGTTGGTAAATCACACAATCTATTTAACCCCAAACTTTGCAAAGGTCCGTGACGATGATTTGATTATTAAATTAATCATTTATTGTGTCGTTTATTATTCAATCCCAGCTTTGGGCTTTTATTGACCGAAAAACTTGTAGGCCTCCTTTTTATAGACAATAGTGCACACGACAAACAATTCTCGAGCCAAAACCACAAAATTCCAATATGGAAACTCTGTTCAAAAGCAGGATGTTACAACTGATAATGTAGTAACCAACGGATAATGTGTCACCAACCGATAATGTCACACAAGTTGACCGATACTGTATCACGAACCGATAATGTAACAGAAATTGACCGATAGTGAAGTAAATGTTACTCCACTATCGGTAAATTTTGGGCGACTTTTTTTCGATATTAAAGAAGTACCCCCTGCTGCTCACCATAGGCGACTTTAGTCGACAAGGAAAACCACACGCAGAACACCCTCAACACAGATATATTCACTACTTTTCAGAGAGGCGGCATGTTGATATGTTTGGCCGCCCATACATCAACCATATACCAGCTGAAAGAGTGTTTTCGGATCGTTCTAATGGTGTAGTTTATTCATCAGTGTAGCCATTACAAAAAAAATTAAGAAAAGTGCTTCAGAAGTATCCATGCACAATTTGAGGTATGGAGTGCCATTTGGTGAAATGGCTTGCAGTTTGATAAATGGGATCAGACGAACAAACAGGAATAACATTCTCATATTTGCACATATTCATTTCATTTGTACATCACATAAAAGAGTACAAAAGAGTACAGTTCAAGAAACACACTTTACACACAACACCTATGATTTTAATCACTCCTTGGCAGTGAAATCTGGGTTGTCAAGAGTGAGTTTCGACTTGTGGTCATTTTTTTCACGCTCTAGTTATTTCCGCATGACTGAGCAAACAATTTGGTCCTGGGGAGAGCCAAGTCAATAAACAATGTGGTAATGAAAAGGGTTAAATAAGTTGCGTTATAAAACAAAAGCCTTGACTCCGGTTGATTAGTGGCGGGTGAACCTTTGAAGTTGGGGATTACACACACGCCTCTGGGAATCCAGGGCGAAAATGCCCTGCTTTGCTCCACAGTTGGACTGGTTGCAAGAGGCCTATTGTTTTAGAGGGCTCTAAACGGTAGAAAGAAAAGTCCCAAATGATTCGGCTAATCGTTCAGGGTAATTGTTTGGCGGTTGGCGAGCCGTTTGTATTGTGACTTCCGCTGCAGGTTGTGGGTTCGAGTCCTGGCGGGGTCATGCTGCGTGTGCCCTTGGCCAAGGCACTTTGTCACTCATTGCTTCTCTCCACCCAGGAGTAAATGGGTACCTGTGAGGGCAGAGATGGTTATTGTGATTGAATTAGCTTCCTTGCGCCTAACAGGCTGCATCGAGCTGTATACTCCCCAGGGAGCTGAGATGGTATTTGGAATGTTTCATGGGCCCAATGAGCAGGGGTAATAATGATGTAGCGCCTTGAGCACCAGTCCTGGTGGATACGTGCGCTTTATAAATACCCACTATTATTACCTGAAGTCCTCGTATCCTGAACTTTCCCTCCTGATCTGAGATGCCTTCCTCCACCACCTGACCGCAATCCCCCACCCCCTGGGCCTCCAGGGCTATGTCCTGCTCGGGCTCTCCGTTCAGTGATGCTACCACTCCAAAGCAACTACAAGAGAATATCAATAACCAAATAAAAAATTACAAAACAACTCAAGTGTCAACATTTGCTACTTTGGCCCCCTTGTTCGTACAGTCGCCAGTGTTGTAGTCAAGTCCATCACGAGTCTAGTCACAAGTCGATTCACAAGTAGCAGGGGATGAACGATAACAAAGAATGCCTTGGTCGCAGTTCATTGGAATAGCTTGTGGCTTGACTTGATATTTGAATTTTACTCAAAAACTAGGAATTTCCAAGGTATGTTGATCTGTCGCAAATGGTAGAGTTTTAGAAAAGGGATATTAAGTCTAAATTTCAGCCAAGGAAATAAATTCTAACTAAGAGCATTTTGAAACTGTACTTTCAAACTCGAAAACTTCAGTACACGAGAACAAAGACATGTCTCCACAAGGATACAAATTTCAGTATGTGTGTATCCTCTTGAGTGTCCCAAGTAAAAATAATACCAATTTGTCAAGCCTTACCTAAATGCGACCCTGGAGCCCTTGATTTTGAGTTTGATGACTGAACCCTCCTCAACACTGATCATCTGTGAAATGTGCAAAAGTAACAAAATTGCATTAGCTGTTGGACAACAACAGACTGATACATTACATCCTGATGCTTGGACCAATCACAGCCGTGATTAATGTCCGACATGGCTACCCGGAATTTCAGAGTGGCAGTGGCACACGTCTTGTTGCCTCTTTTGGGCAGTGGCCGGGGCATAAGGGATCGGTCAGTGTCGGTAGCTGGCCTGAGACCATTGAGTATTCAAAATTAATAGAGTTTCATATTCTCATTTTAGAAATAAACATGCCCTGGCCAAGACCATGTAATGGGGAAGGTTTCATTTGTCAAGGAAATTTGGCTGATATTTTGGGAATTTTTTTAATTACCGGTACCCCACAACATATTCCGTTCCCAAGACATCTATCATACAACTGATCCCCACATTATATCATATTTTGGCCATTTTTGGCAACCAGGCCCAAAACCCATTTATAAGCATTAAGTTATGAATAACTCCTCAAATTTACTTTAATTCTGCAATTACTGGCTCTCTCTCAAAGCCCGTACTTATATCCCATGTTTTACTTCATTTCTTTGGTTTAAAAGTGAAAAATGGTAAAGCACACTTCTACTGGCTAGATTTTGTAAACCTTGAATCTGGTAATATCTTTAGTCTTTAAATCTCTTCAGGCTCTTTTCTGATGTTCATAATAGTTATGCACAATTTCCTATAAAGAAAACCCAGAACGCATCAGTTCTATTATCAGCGCTTGAAACATCGTTTTCCTATTTTCAAATTATTTCTTGGTTTTTAGTATCTTTTTCGTAATCAATAAATGAGTCCCTTTTTTAGTTCCAAAATCATCAGCATCTATACACAGTACTGCATAATGTGAGCCGTTCTGGCAAAATTAAAAAGAACGGGGCACAGGCCATAGTGGAGAAGAATGCAAAAAAAAATTTTAAAAAATGAATGGCTGTGATTTTTTTTCTAATTTTCCGATTTATTGATATTCATAACCTTTGATACATGTATGTCTGCCACACATACTCAAAGAAATTGTATGAAAGACGTGGAATAAAACTGTTTTTAAGGAAAACCAATTGGCATCTTTCATTTACATGACTACAAAACTAAAAATTATTAAGACCATTTTCTCAGTGTTAAACTTTGTTTGACATGTTGATAAGTGCAAACTTTAAACAGCCGTAACTTGTCAACTGAATGTCCGATTGAAGTGCAACAAACAGCACTGTAAGGAGAATTTTATACTCTTTCTTAATACCTGCAAACCCTCATTTAGACCTCTGCCCAGTTTGTGTCTCATTTTCCCAGAACCCCTCACAAATGTGTATTATTGTAATTTAGAAATCATCACTGAAAATTAAAGTTTGTGTGTTACTTTTTAAAAATATTACAGAAAGGAATACCTGTGACCCTGGTTCAAACTTGTACTCCTTCATCAGAGCACGCAGGAAGTACTGGTCCGGGCCCAGACCTGTGAAGACCAGACTGCCACTGGCCTGCGTCAAGTTATTGCTGCGGAAGGTCCCGCCGCTGAGTGAGAGTAGCACCCCCTGGAGGGGGACATCCTCCTCATCTACAACCTGGGAAACAAAAATAATAAATATTTGTATAGTTTGTGCTTTACCAGGTAGTTTGCATGAGTGGCAAACCGCTGGAGGTCCAATGGTTACGGTGTTCGACTCGCGTGGCGTCGTACGTGGGTTCGAATCCTGATGATGGGGAACTCGATGCTTGCAAGCTCCGTGTTCTTGGGCAAGACACTTTACAATTGCTTCTCTCCACCAAGATGTATACATGAGTACCTGTAAGGGGCCGTTCACAATTATCAACATTTTCACGAGCGTACAAACCGTACGCTGGGGGGGGGGTTTAATGGCAGCCGTACGTTTTTTTTTTTTTTTTTTAAATGTCGATATCTTTTCTCGCCCGTTTATGCCCGCCTAACGCTTTTTTTTTTTAATGTCGATCTGTTTTCTCGCCCGTCGCCACAGCCGACAGCCGCAACCGATGCCGGTCGAGCACTTGTCGAGCTGGTCGCGCCCCGCGCCAGGCCCCGCATTGCATCCCATGAACGTATTGTGTACAGAATGCGCAGCATTGTCTTACACACGTACATGAAAATGTACTGTATGTACATGTACATGTACATGTATAGTCCATATCCACTGCGTGTTTTTAAAGGCCGGTGTCACATGTCATGGCCAAAAACTTGATCTACAAAAGTTACAAAAACCCTTTAAATCACATGCAAGTGTCTATATATAGACTTGTGTGAAAAAAAAATCAACATTTTTTTGGTACACTTTTAGGGGGGAGGGGGGGGGTCTTGAAAAAGTGTACTCTTTGAACACTTTTGAAAATGTTGATAATTGTGAACGGCAGGTAGAACGGCAAGGTAGACACCAGAATGCGCTGATTTCGAGCTGCTGCAAAAACTGGTCTCAAGGCCTGACGAACAGGGGTAATAATTTTGAAGCGAGATTTGAGACCGTTGGTATAAAGCACTATACATGTCTTAAGCTACTTGACAAACTGTGATTAGAATATTTTACCTGGATGGTAATTTCACCGAGTTTGGACGCCTTGAAATCGCCGACCGTCCCCTCAACTTTGGTTAGTACGTACCCCTCCAGAGATGCTTGAACATCATATTCAGCTGTGTCTGGTAACGGACCAATCCTGTTGAATAAACAGAAAACGTCTGGTATTAAGAATTTACTAAGTCAAAGTTGGCCTTTAAAGTGGCCTTCAAATGAATATAGAAAGCTGTAGGGCAAAAGCCAGCTTAATCCATTAGCAAATATAGTACTTTCTATTACATTGTGTTTATCATTGATGAATCCATCAGAACCATAGAGTGCTTGGGCGGTTTTGGGCAGTACAATGAAGGGTTAATTGCCTATTTTTTACAAAAGACAGGCCGAGTATTGGAACTTTACTCTAAAGTCAAACTGGCCTCCAAAGTGGCTTTTAACTAACATCAAATGCTGTAGAGCAAAAGCCAGAGTGCTGGCCGAATTTTTACAAAAGACAGGCTGAGCATCGGCTATTTGCTAAATTCAAAGTGAGCAAAAGCATGATTACTGGCCAGATTTTTACAAAAGACAGGCTGAGCATCGGCTATTTGCCAAATTCAAAGTGGCCTTCATAGTGGCTTTTAACTATCATAAAATGATGTAGAGCAAAAACCAGATCACTTGCCACATTTTACAAAAGCCAGGCTGAGCATCGGCTATTTGCTAAATTCAAAGTGGCCTTCATATTGGCTTTTAACTATCATAAAATGATGTAGAGCAAAAAGCAGATCACTTGCCACATTTTACAAAAGCCAGGCTGAGCATCGGCTATTTGCTAAATTCAAAGTGAGCATAAGCAAGATTACTGGCCGCATTTTTACAAAAGACAGGCTGAGCATCGGATATTTGCTAAATTCTAAATGGCCTTCACAGTGGCTTGTAAATTAACATAAAATGCTGTAGAACAAAAACCAGCTTAATACTGACCACATTTGTGCAAAAACAAGAGCATTGGCAATTTAGTAAATTCAAACTGGCCTCCAAAGTGCCTTTTAACTAACATAAAATGTTGTACAGCAAAAGCCAGATTACTGGCCACATTTTTACAAAAGACAGGCGGAGAAGCGGGAAAAAAATCACCTGTATCGTCTGTCCTTCGCCTCCAAAGTGGCTTTTTACAAACATAAAATGCTGTAGAGCAAAAGCAAGCTAACTGGCCACATTTTTACAAAAGTCAGAAAGAGTGGCGTGAAAAGTCACCTGTATCGTCCGTCCTTCGCCGTGTCGATGTTGATCGCCGGCCTGACCTCTTTGTCTTCTAGCGACCTCGAGGTCACCGATATCTTGACCCCTCCCAGACCCGGCTTGACCTGACCCGAGATGAAGACCCCGGCGCGACCCTCTAACTCTACGACCTTTCCAAGGCAGTTGTCACCTGCGAGAGACACGCAAGTTTTATGGGTTTGAACAATCAATTTGGAGTGCTGCGGCCTCGTGGTTAAGGGCACTGATTCGTGGTCTGCGTGTAAAGCTGCAGGTTGTGGGTTCGAGTCCTGGCGGGGTCATGGTGCGTGTGCCCTTGGGCAAGGCACTTTGTCACTCATTGCTTCTCTCCACCCAGGAGTAAATGGGTACCTATGAAGGCAGTGATGGTTATTGTGATTGAATTAGCTTCCTTTCGCCTAACAGGCTGCATCGAGCTGTATACTCCCCAGGGAGCTGAGATGGTATTTAGAATGTTTAATTGGCCCAATGATTAGGGGTAATAATAATGTAAAGCACTTTGATCTTAGTTAAAAGCGTTATATAAGAACCTGTTATTATTATTATTATTATTATTCTTGACAGTGCTGTAGTCGAGTCCATCACAAGTCCATCACAAGTCATCAAGTCTAATGTCCCAACCTCTTCAAATGAACTCTCACAAAGGCATTCCCATTGTATTAACCCTAACCGCCCTGAATCCTTCAAAATCCTCTTGCCAAAGTGGAGGAATTTGGAGGATTGAGGTTACATGGCAAAAGTGCGTTACTGATTTTGAAGGATGCATTTTGTCAAGGTCTTGGGCCGGACCTTGTGTTGTTTTTGCTCAGCCATGCGTAAATATGTAGGCCTGGATTATGCTTGCAATGCTCTGTACTGCTCCAGAATGTCACTGGCCAAGCCTCAACATATTGAACAGTCACTGCCGCAGGATTTTGCAGGATTCAGGCAGTGGCCACCCCTCCGTGGACCATATTCAAGAACTAATGGAGGAATTTGCAGGATTGAGGCTATATGCTATTTTTCCATGAGGCCAGTTTGAGGATTTTGCAGGATTGAGCTTACATCTGAGCAAAAAGTCCTAGGGAGTTAGGGTTAATCATTCCCTGATATTTGTGACTGGACTTGTGATTAACTTTCAACCGGACTTGTGATGGACTCGACTAAATTACTGTTGCATGTACTTAGCCCATGAGACACAGTGCATGTACCGTACACCTGGCAGATAAAGAAACTAAGCAGCGAACCAAAAATCTGAAATGTACGTTTTGTCACGGAAACGCTCCGGTTCAATTTGATACCTCACTTGGGAACGCTGTGTAAGAAATAACAGAGAGCACAAGCGCTGAAGCTCCTGAAACCCCAAAACTTAAAGTTGCACTTGGACGAGATTTTCAATGGGCATTGCAACACACAATTGAATGCGGGGCCTGCATCATTGCATTGCCCATTGAAAATGTGTGCTCAAATTTGTATCCTTGCGGAGACACGTACACAATAGGGAACAAAACATTGTAAAGGTCTTCACAAGGCAATTTCTATAGATGAATAGGTCTCCACAAGGTTTTCACAAAATGGATATATGGATTTTACTCAAAAACGATGAATCTTAGGTCCGGTAGCCTCCGGTAATACATATTGTATTACAATTTACGTCACGTGACTAAAACGGGAGGAATTCCTCCTTTTTCCGGAAATTTCCGAAGTTTGCCAAATTCGTTTCGTCGACAATTGGATAGCGCCTGATTATTTCCGAACATAAGATAGGTTTAATTAACTGCTAATTGCTTATTAATTTATTTTTTTTTAAATGAGTTGATAATCAATATTCATTGCTTTCATTTAGAAAACTTGAAATTCAACCACGATTTTGTGCATCAAATACATTCGGATCGTATGGGCGAACTTTTTGCTGCGTCATGCGCAATTTTGAATTTGACGACCGTTACTGAGATTTTCCAAAACTCGATCTTCATTCGGCTCCACCTGCTAACAGTGCTATTTGGTTCCCTAATTTTGAAGATTCCAGATCAACATTAGTCAATGTTATCTTACAGAAACATCAAACTGTATTATCATAACTGTATGACATTACGAAGCAAGTGATTTACTTAAAAAATTGATCAGATCGAACATTAAAAGCTAAAAGTGATAAAGCGAAATCGCAAACGAAGCCGAGCTTTGAAATAGGGCCATCAATGTCGTCATGTTTATTTTTAGCCATGGAGGCTGCCTGACCTAAGATTCATCAGGAATAGTCAGAATCTTTTGGTCTGGGAACCAGACTAAGATGCTACGGGTTTGTGCACATGCAGAATCACATTTGTTGCTATATTGAGCATGAGTGGCAACGAAGGTAGCCTTTAGTCAAGTCCCACGCGCTTACCCAGACGCGTGTCGCACCTCGGATGCTGACACGTAAAAAGACTAGGACGAGCAGCGTAGCCGCCGGCGAGGGCCTTTACCATCTCGTGGAGAACGCTTATGTTTTTCTTTACATTTGTCTACCGATTTGGTAGACATGCATAATGCATTATCCATTGTGAATTGACCAATGAAAATGCTAACGTAAATCATGCAGCTGTTGTCTGGCGCCAGACAGCCATGGCGCGCGTGCTGTTGCTGGTAACCACAAACCACCGTTAGATGATTGGTTTATATTGCTTGATTTATAATTACATTACGTGAATAAATGAATAAGTGATTAGTTCCACGAGATAGTAAAGTCCCTCGCGGCTTTGCCGCTCGTGCTAGTCTTTTTACGGGCCAGCATCCAGGGTGCGTTACGTGTCCGGATGGTCCGGGTATAGGCGCGTGGGACTTGACTAAAGGCTACAACGAAGGGCGATCTGCTGTTTTCTGCACGGTCTTTACTCAAAGCCAAAAAGGGAACTGATGAGGTTTTCACCAATCTTCCAACTCACCAGCCTGTATAGTGACCTGCGCCTTGGCTGGGTAGAACAGGATGACTTTAGAGGAAGGAGTGATTTCAAGCCGCTCTCCGTTTCTTGACACAAAAAAAAAAAATCACAACAAAGAACGTATTCAACAAACAGCATTGACGTAGGGCAGACGTCACACACATAGCTTGTACAACAGCACTCCACTTTTGAGTGAAGTCCAAATTGCATGAGGAAAAAATTTGCAATTCTGTAGCTCTTAACATAAACATGATAAACACGAAATTCACTTATTTTTCGAGATGAAGTAGGATTAAAAAAAAAAAAAATTGAGGAAAAAAAGGATCTCGCAAGATCTTAGTGACACCCTGGCTTTGACAAAAATAATAACATTTTTTTTACATTAAGTTGAATGTTGACATCAAAATAATGCATCAATATTATCCCATTCATAAGATGGAATTTAACATAATAATCAACAGGCCTGCCTATTTTTTCATTAAATCCTGACAATCTAAATGATCATGATTAAATTCACACTGTGAGAACTCAAACAGTTGATTACAAATAATTTGGATCAACATTTCTAGGAGCAGTATTGACAACAAAGAAGGATTTAAAATACACAGAAAATCTGATTTCATCTGAAAATCTCACCTGGCCCAATAGGTGAACTCATACACAGAGGGGCCTGTGGCCTCCACCACCTTAGACTCTTCTTCAGCCGCTGTTGTGTTTCCTTTCTTTGTGGGTTTGGCCTTTGGTTTAGCCTCCTCCTCCAGCTGCTTCTGTGACTTAAGCGGTCCCAAGTGAACTAACGGTTCTGCTTCAATGGATGACCTGTGATGAATCATGGCACAGGTTGGCGTTCGTTTTAGTAGCATTCACACTGTATATACTGCGCAAGAGGCATTGTTTGAGGGCTTTCAAAGTAGGATTTTAAGGTTAAACCCTGAGGTAACATGTTAAACCTCGACGCAACTCACGAGTTACCAGACTTGTATTCGAGTCACGAAACATCGAGTCCAAGTCCGAGTCCGAGTCACATTTCTCGAGTCCAAGTCCGAGTCCCGAGTCCTCCAGGTCGAGTCCGAGTCACGAGTCACAAAGGTCGAGTCCAAGTCCGAGTCACGAGTCACCTCTAACATTGTATTGGAAAAACGTACATTTTAGGGAATTCAGAGATTCAGAGTCACCTTTGATATAGTGAAAGGTGGCAATCAAAGTTTGACGTAGTGCCGGTTTTCTCCTCTATTTTCCTCTTGCAGAACTTGCATTCTGCACTTGATCTTCCATTGGCATAATTTCTCTTGAAGTTAAGATACCCAAAATTGACAATTTTGGAGTGGATACCATCATGATCTACGTTGCAACTTTTATTTAACGTTACCGAAACGGGCAGATCAGCAGACTATTCATATCGCGTTATCGTGATGCGACAGCAATACACATGTAAACGACAGGATGTCTGACAAGAAAAGTGTGGTACCTTACCCTATCAATCTTGCACCAATGCAGTATTACGTGCGGACGGCGGGGTACAAGTTTCGGTACATTGATTACTTTATATATCGGTAACCCTATACATGTATTGCACAGTAAAGAAAACGATCGACTTACGTATGTGCGCCAGTTTTCTTTATACAAATCTCATTCATTTTTTTCCCCCGCTGAGTTATCTCTGTACCTGATGGAGACTGTGATGTCAGAGGACGGTTGCTTAGCAACGATGGCGCCAGTCATCAGGTGCTTGGTAGCAGTCAAAGCCAGCATGGCTGGAGACGAGCTATGACAAACAAACAAACAAACAAAAGCAAATGATTTAATTCAGAGAGTACCGGCAAGTATTTGATTTTTCACAAGATCGTTTCTGTTTCTTGTTTTCGCCTCGTCTTAGGTCCCAGAACAGCACTGAAACATGGTTGAAGGAAAACAAATTAATGGGAAATACCAAAGAATTAGAAACCTCAATGCCAGAATTTCATAACGGTCCAAATGCCACAAATGAAGATGTATATCAATTGGAAGCTTATATCTGACACCGTGGTGTTTCTACTACAACAATACAAGTCAGATGAATAATTTCTTTTTTAAATCATTGTATAGTAACTATCAGCATTAAAATCCAGTTGATGATTATAACTTTAATTATGCACACTGATGAATTGCACCAGATGTGCATTTGAAACTGGCATATATTACACATTTTTCAAATCAGGCATGCAACTCACAAAAAAAAAAGGTCACAAAAAGAAGAGGAAATTCCAAGTTTTACAAGACTCCCCACCATTTTATTCAATTTCAAAAGACAAACAAGAGAAGTATATGTAATATGGAGGAAATCCGCTGATCCGAGGAAAGTGTTGCAGGACTGTTGAATTCAACGTACGAAATCACTCCGCCAAAGAAAGCTAACAGTGCTTACGTGTCAAAGTTGTACGACTCTTGGTCAAACTTGTGGCAGGAGAGCGGCGTCAGCTGGTACGATCCGGATCTCTCCAGACAGAACTGGTTCAGTCCCTTAGCAAGGTCTATCTCCTTGGACTGCTTGGGCGACTTGGTGTGATGGTACAACTATGGAGCGTAATAAGGAAATGAAAAACATATTCTTGAATTTTTGATAAAATATCATCTTTTCTGGCCCACTGTGTTGCATTCCTAAACCTATGCTACTTGGCAACAGTGTATGCCTTTCCCTTTCCAGTGTTCATCAGGGCTTCCATTGCAGTGGTTAATCCATTCTTTACCATGGACGACATTTGTGACCTACTGAGGCAAAATGAGGAATGTCCCCCAAAACCTTGTTTTGAGTTATCGACGCCTGAAGTCGGATATACTAGAAAAATGATGTGAAAATCGTTCATGATTGTTTTGTATTTTTGAGTAGCCAAGGTATCCAAGATTCACACTATGCATTTTTGTTGGGGAAAAAATACCCACAAAAGTGGAAAACTGAAGAACGTATTTCACTGCCGTTGGCAACGCAATGCATGCCTTTTTTTCAAAGCCGTTTTTCGCGAATTGAAACTTGGCAGGACACTGTCGAAGTTCCTGCGTCATATCTTTGGAATAAATTAAGCTGTAGCAATAAATTTGGTATCATTGGAAAGCCAATGATTTGTGCTTAAACATGACGTACATAAGGCCAAACAAAATATTCGGTCTGTGGTCAGACCAAAGTTCCGAAATTGATGCGGCTTTTTTTTTTTTCCTTCCTTTTTTTTTTTCTTCAAGCTTGGATTGTACAGACAAGGTGGGTACTATTTTGCTTTTTTGGTGTCCTCATGTACATTGGTGTCCTCCATCATTTGCCTTGGTGCTCCCGATCATTTGCCTTGGTGCAATTTCCCATTCCTTGGTGCTCTTTGGTAAAAAAAATTGAGGAGGTGCGGCAATAGAGGGCGCTGTTGGAGCTACCGCGGAACATTTTTGAAAAAAATAAATATTGATGCGCATGATTAAAATCGACGCACGCGCTGACCAGAGACTGACATATATTTCTTTTTGGCCTAATGTGAAAAGTCAAAGGTGGGGTTTATTCCTCATTATGATATGGCAGGTCACATTTGTTAACAAGAAGGCACCCACAGCTTCACCGCTTTTCCAACAAGCTGGTATGAAAGTATGTTTTGCCACCAAACATGAACCAGCTGAAAGAGTATTTTCCGATCGTTCTAACAGTGAACTTTATTCACAGTTGTACCGTGTCAAAAATTTGAGCTTCCAAAAAACAAATGCACAAATGAATAATTATGTACTCTACCTTTAAAGCACCCCTTAAAATACCCATTTCTGTAGTTCTTCACAAACCTTAAAAGTTTAATCACACACCTTTGTGGTTAACTCTCAGGAATTCCCATACAGCTATATTAAATTAGCGTTAAATCCTCATTTTTGTGCGCAGAGAGGCTTTGAAGCCGCTCTGGGCGCAGACATTTTGAATTTACAACGTATGTGCATGTTTGTAGAACACAATAAAAATAGACGGATTGAATTTTAAAAGTGTACGCTAAATGCAACGCGCAAGTAGAAAATACGCAAACAACTTAAGCGCGTTATGACAGTTCAAAAAGCGTCACGGCGAAAAGCATCTGCAACAGAGGGACGCACACACGTTGCGCTGTTTGCGTAGAGGAAAATGACACGCTCATTTGCTGATCGTGCGTTTCGGTTTTGGGCGCATCGGCTTCTAAGATGCACCGGTATGGAATACAAACACAGATATGCAAATAGCCGTACAAAAGCCGTACAAAATTTCGAGTTTTCCGTAGGTTTGTGCACAAACATGGATGCGCCCATCAGGCATTACTTTGTACATCGAGTTGGCGCTCTAGTAATTTAATGGGAATTCCAGATTTCAAAAAAGCCTTCTTGTTTTTTTTAAATCCTGAAATCAAGAGAAGATCCTGACAAATCTCATCCTTGTTTCTTACCATAGCAATGGGATGGGAGACGTGGCACTGCAGCAGGTACCCAGTCTGGGTGAATTCTAAGGACGTCACGTCGCTGTCTGTCACCTGAATGTCCAGGGAGGGAGTCTCCCAGCACCAATGATTCTGAATCACGGACACTGCAACCACAAAAAAAAAAAATAATGAACATGACTTCATTACATTTATATATCCATTTCTAAGAATGTTCCCGGCTTTTTTCTTTTTAAAATTGTATTCCATGTATATTTTTGGAAGTAAAAAGACCCCCCCCCAAACAAAATTCTGGAATACTTGTATGTATGCAATAAAGTACCTATGTGTACGTGTTCTACATAACCCCTGAGGACCGACACACAAAGGGAGGACAAACAGATCCTTTCAGTCCTCGGGAGTTGGGTCTTTTGTTGGAAACGGTCCTCTGTAGTAAGTTGTGTGCTTAGTCTATGGGAGAGTGTTATATTACAGGGACAAAGGAAAACACAAAGCATTGTCCTCGAGAGTATAGTAAAACAAGAGTATGTGTGTAAGTACAGTGTACGTACGTGCATATGTACAAAACAAAAACAAACAAAAAAGAGTACCTGCCGACGAGCCTTCTTTGTTTTGACAATATTACCAAAACCACAGCGTTAGGTTTTTTTGGTCATATGATAATTTGAATACCTTTGTATTTTCCAGGCAGGACGTCTTTGAGTTTGAAGGAGGCTTGTTTAGTCTGCTGGGATATCTGGGCCGGGGGTCTCTCCTCCATCCCAGCCTCGGAGTGAAGGGTGATCTGTAGCGTTCCGCAAACATCTGCAAAAAAGACGCGTTTGTTCAGTCATGAATACTTTGTATGTTCCATTTGGTTAATATTCGAACAAAACCTTTAGCGAAAGGCACCTTTCTGACTTAATTAGTGGCAAAATAGCGAAAGCACATGTGGGGAGAGCATGCTAAAACGTATTCAAGGGGTGATCAACCTAAACAGAAGCGCTGTGCTGCAATGGTTACAGTGTTCGACTCGCGTGCCACGGTACGTTGATTCGAACCCTAATGGGAACATGGTGCTTGTGTTCTTGGGCAAGACACTTTAGTACAATTGCCTCTCTCCACCCAGGAGTATAAATGAGCACTTGAGACTTTTGACCTGATGGATCTTGCTACACTGGGCAGGCTTGTCACTTTAGACAAGTGTTGCGTGTTGCTGCATTTGGCAGGGTTTCTAGCCACAATACCCTGGAGGGTAAGGATTCAGGGAGGAAATTGGTTGCTTGTTTATGGAGAAAAGAGTCCAATCAGAAGTTTAAAAATTAACAAATTTCACTCACCAATGCACTTAATGACTCCCCGTACGTCCGCTTTGAACTGCGAGAAGTTGATGCCGAAGACCGGCGCGTTTTTCACCTGGACCTTCTGCTCTGACGGGATAATCTTCAGACCGGCCGCCATTTCCTCACTGCTGAGGGTCGGCTGAGAAAAAGGCAAGAATACAGAGTAAGAACATGGAATGTTTTTGTTAAAGATATAGTCCATCATTTGTAATTTGTGCATTTTGTTCCTTTGAAGCAACAAAAGTGTTCAAAATCTAATGAAGGATACCGAACAACTAACCTGTTGTAGTTTCAGCTCAGCTTCAGCTGTATATTCCGAGAAAAACAGCATTTTAGGATCTCAATTTCAAATGAAAAGTTACTGAATCATGTTTTGAATTGCAGCTATACGCGACGTCGCGCACTGATCCGACGAATTATAGCAACCGCGCGCACGTGTGCGTCGTGCCAATGCTTGTGCGCGCTTCGCCGAATAACAAAACGAACTACTAATTTAAATTTTCCTACGGTGCGTCTTAAGACGCACCGTTGGAAAGGCCTTCTTTCATTGATTACTTCAAAATGACAGCTTCCTAGAAAGAATAATTTCACGTTGAGTTTAGTTCCCTTACTATCTTTCAACCAAGTTTGTTTTTCAACAATAATTACGCCAGTTACTTTTCAGATGGCTGCAAATGATGGACTATAGCTTTAACATCATCTGGGTATGTGAAGGAAACCAATCTGCAGCGTGTGCAGTCAAGTCCATACATCCTAACCCTGCCTAGCCTTGGTCAAGGCGTTCAACGAAAGTGTCCAAACAGTGTACTGTATAAAGCGCAAACACGGCTAGGCTACAATATCTGCTGGTGCTGGTCGAACGTCTTGCAACATCATTCGCATTGGCCCATCCTTTTCTGGCAATTTTCGTTATTTTGTCGTAAGATTTACATCCAGTAATATTTGGTCTGCGGACTTCAAACCTGTTGGAGAATGTAGCCACACTATCCAGCTCTCTATCCGTGTAAAATATGAACAACTATCCACGACCAAGTACTGAATAATATTCTGATCTTTATTCACATACGGGTCATCGCTGGAAATCCAGCAACAAAATAATATTAAAACATATTAAGCCAAGGCGTGCGGTTGTTGCAAGGCGTTCCATCAGCACCAACTGATTTACATGTCGTAGCCAGCTAGGTCGTTGTTCAAGCTTTGTACAGTCTGTTTCCAGTACGTGCCAGTCATACAAGCGGCTACAGTTTGCGGCACGGCTACGGTTTGTATGTTGCCGAATTCAGCAGGGTTTCTAACCACAATGCCCTAGGAGTTAGGATTAACCCTACCCAGTCCCTCTCCTAGGGCCTTCTCACTAGGATGTATCCCAAATCCTTCCAAATCTACCACCTGCCTCTATGTAAAAATTGGATAGGCCTACTGCCTCAATCCTCAGAAGTCATCCATTATTGCTTGAATTTGTTCAGTGGAAGGTTGACCAATGCTTCAATCCTTCAAAAATCTTCCGACTCACTTTTAAGATATCAATGCAGTGCAGATGATGAAATCCAGTATAGTGGCTAATTATAAACAATACAAGGTACAGCTTTTACACACCGTATCACACAATGCATACTCAAAACCAAACAGGCACTTTACAGGCATAAAGGCTCAATCCTCCAAAATCCTCCAAAACTGCCGAGTTGAACTTTGGAGGATTGAGGAGGGTTAGGTTTAAAAGTGAAGTCCCAAGTACAGTTGACTTTTGTTAGTAAAAACGTTGGTAATACAAAATTCTGGTTATAACAAACATACAGCTTTGGCCCTGACTGTGCATTTATGTGCACAATGAATGGGACTGATGTTCTGATATAACAAACAATTTGGCTAGGTCCGAACGAGTTTGTTATAATGGGACTCGACTGTAAATCACAAAATCTGGGCCCAATTTCATAGCGCAGCTTAACAGTTAGCAGAAAAGTTGTGTTTACCATAGCAGAAAAAAATGCTGCTGCTTAAGCACTATTTCATGGCGTGGACATGCTAACGATTGCGCGCACATGCCGATTTCTATTGTTATGTCACTGATTGGCTAAGGGTGCCTTTGCTGTGCTTACTATTTACAGTCTCTACCGGTATGAAATAGATGGTGGCTCGGTATTAAGCACAACATTTACTGTTAATGCAACGCTGTGAAATTGGGCCCTGTTCACAAGTCAAAATTCCCTGGCAACTTTATGTCTTGTTTTGAAGTAGTTTGAGAGTGTTTTCAACTACCAAAAGCGTACCTGCACGACATAACTGCCCGGTTTCACTTTAAAGCAGAAAGCGCCTTCACTATCCGTCGCTATGGAGACGGTGTCCTTGGCCGAGCCTCCTTCGGGTACGAGACTGACCCGCCTCTTGCCTCCAGAGGGCAGTGTTGGTGGCATCTTATCGATGACAAGGCGTCCACAGAGGCTAAATCTATGGAAGTCAGGATTAAACGGGATGTTTTTTGTAACAAATATGTAGGATTTGTCTGACAATATGAATCCCAAATATCTGAAATCTCTTTGTTTGGGGTGAATTGCTTAAACTTCGTACATGAAAGAGGCTACTGGCATTAGGAAGACCGAGACCATGAATAAGGACAAGGGGGGGGGGAGTGATACATGCTTAGTCACGTGTAAGACCATTGTCTGGCTGCACCACCTAACGACAAGACTATAACTTCTGATGAAGAGCAGCAATGTTGTTCAATACGTCAAGAAAAACCAGTAAAGTTTGATTTGTGTAAAAATAACGTACTTCTCAACAGTTATACCATCATTCACAATAAAAAATGGTCACCAATACTGCCCAAGACTTTCTCTCTTTCTGGAAACTTTCGAATTTTGATGTGCCTGTATGAACATTGGATTATTCGGAACTCCCATAAAAAGTTTAACACATGCCTGCTGCAACTGTTTGCCGCGCAAGTCGAAAGTTGCACAGAAAGCGCTCCGGATCAAAATGCGTGTGGCGATCGATATTATGGACACCTCAAGTGTATTACAGTAAGTACAGTAAACTCCGGCTAAACCGACATCGTATAAACCGTCATATCGCTTAAATTGGCCGTCTGACGAAAGTCCCGATTGTCTCTAATGCATTTCCATTGACATTTTCATTTCTTAGCCGGCCTTTGTAAGCCATTTCGGCGCGTTACTTTCAGTCCCATTTCCTCAAAACCACACAAATTCCTCTGTATAAGTCGGCATCGTGCTCTGCGGTTTGCAAGAAGTGTCGAGTGAAAAGTCCCACTTTTAGCCAGAGTTTACTGTACCTTTTAAGTGTCTAGGGCTTTAACCTGCTAAAAGGATGGGAACAACGAACCACCGTTGACAAAAAAGTGGCATCTGTCAACATAGTGCCACAACTTTACGATTAAAATAACCTCACAGTTGTGTGTGCACATGCATAGTTTTATTTCCTTTCTCTGAATATTCAAACCAGCAAAAAACTATTGGAATATTCAGTTGATGATCGAATACATTCAAATATTTTGTATATATTCAGGACAGCCCTAGTATCTATGGGGAATAGGGATTATTATAACACCTCACCCACAGATTCTGTGTCTTGATTGGCCGAGAGCGAGTCACATGTTACTTTCTTCTTTTGCTATCTTTCTGTGCACGGCCAAAAGTACTATGCGCATAGCAACCAAAGTACTATACCATTAGCAACCAAAGTACTATTTCCACGGCGCGGTATATGTGTGCAAATGCATGCTGGTGTGCGCGTTGCGCGTTGTGCGTAGCGCGTATTATTCCAAAGAGAGCGCGCCGCAGACTTGGGTTCAAACATTTTGTGAAGGGGTAGTTTTTAAGAGAGAAATACATTTTCCACCAATTTTGTATTGAAATTGAAGTTTATTTCAACTGTGTTCAGTTGAATTCAGTTTAAATATTAAAATCAAGCAGAATCTGTGGGTGAAGTGTTATAAAACAAATATTGAATGCTTTTATCTCGGTGATCCATGGACCATTCTATTTTCCCTCGGCTTCGCCTCGGGAAAATAGAATGGTCCATGGATCACCTCGGGAGGCTAGTTTTACTACATTGTACACCACTCGAAGCATTCAATATTTTTATAATATCAAATGTACCTTGACGCTACAATATCAGGCAGTCTGGGTGTATTGGGATTGATTTTCATCGTTTCCGGCTCAAAGAAGATGTTGTCTTTGCTGGCCGTCAGCACATACGTCCCCGACGTAATCTTGACCAGTTGGTACGTTCCGTCCACTTTGCTGGTGACCTCTGACCTGTCTTGAACTTTGACCTTGACTCCTGGTATGCCTTTCCCCTTGTTAACAGAAATTACAAAGGCAAACGTATGCAAGATTAAGGAGAGAATTGTGATTTTAGTCAATCTTGTAGTGAATTGACCTCAACTCCCTAGGCATTTTTGCTCAGATGCTACCTCAATCCTGCAAACTCCTCCAACTGCCTCCATGTAAAAATTGCATACAGCCTCAATCCTTTAATCCTCCGATATTTTGTGAGTGTGGTCCTTAAAGGGGTGACCACTGCCTCAATCCTGCAAAATCCCCCAGCAATCACTGTCAACATGTTTAAGACAGAGCCAGTCACATCCTGGAGCAGTGCGGAGGATTTCAAGTTTAATCTAGGCGTAAAGGTCAGAACTGCTAAGCATATACAACACAAAGTCTGACCTGAGACCTAGACACAGTGCATCCTCCAAAATCAGCAACGCATTTTTGCCGAATAGCCTCAATCCTGCAAAATCCCTTCATTTTGTAAAGTTGATTTTTGAGGGTTTGGAAAGGTATCGGGTTAATATTAAGGAAAAAAATCTCACCCCCTCAGAGTCCAAGACTTGTCCCGAAACAGAGAATCCTTCCACTTTGAACGTCGTCTGTTGACATCAATATCATCGTAAGAAGAAGTCAGTAATTGATGTTTCTTTAGTTTCAAGAATGGTAGTCAGCTAAAAGCATGGTTTTGGAGAGAATATTCTCTTTAAACTGGTCGTAATTTGCAAAGTCTGAATGTGAATGTCTATTTTATCTGGGAAAATCGCATCTAAAGGTACGAGGGTGCATTTTAAGATACATGTACTTTGCAACCAAACATTGACAGGTCTTATTTCAGTCTTTAAAGGGAACATACATCAATTGCTTTTGCTGTAATTTTCAGAAATGGATGGAATTGGGGGGTTGGAAATATATAGCAAAATATAGTTACACTGACTTTTTTGAGGTTTTGGGTTCGAAAATGCTATAAAAACCAAGAAAAACAATCATTTTCCTGTAGTCTGGTTCCCTGACTCCATACAAAAAGAAACAGAGCAGTTTACATACATTGGGGAATTGTAAGGTCAGGGAACCAGTCTAGCTGGCTTGTACCCGTTCATAGGTGTGTAATCGATTGCAAACAAGTTCGATGGTCAATTGGGGCCAGAATTTGAAGAAAAAAAGCCAGTTTTTTCCAACGCTGGTCGGCCGACCAGCGTTGGAAATTGATACAAAAATACCACTTTTCTTGAAAATGACAGTATACCAGGTGCCATGATTTTACAGGATGCTTTACACTGTCATTCACTAACAGTCCAGCAAGGTATTTCAAAATGATTTGGTAGTTTTATTTTTTGATGTTTGCAAATGTTGTATTTTCCCTTTAACCGATCAGCAGTAGGCGAGATCCACTGAGCTATAAGATAGGCACAGTGGTGGCGCAAGACTCTATAAATTTGGGGGGGGGGGGGCAATTGGGGGCAATAAAATATTTAGGGGGGAAAAGAGACAAAATAAAATCTTAAGCCTGTGTACGCGCGCGTCAATGGTCCCGAAATAAGCCACTAGAGCAACTTAGAGGTGTAGTCGTTTTTATGAATGAGAAATTGATCAAACCGCAGAATGGTGTATAACAAATGTACAAAGACATTGGCTGCACACTGTCTACGGCCGTATAAATGCATGTGTTGCGTGTTTTGTCTGAAGTACCAATGTTTATAATGCTTTCATTGGCCCAGAATGCGTCCATATTTTATGAATCTTAACAGCGAAGAAAATAAACACAATTTATCGATTTAGTGATGAAGTGTTGGGGGGGGGGCAAATGTGACCAACGGAGGCAAAATAAGGAATGTCCCCCAAAACCTTGTTTTGATTATAATCGATGCCTGAAGTCGGTTACACTAAAAAAATCATGTGAAAATCATTTTTGATTGTTTTGTATTTTTGCGCAGCCAAGGTATCCAAGATTCACACTATGCATTCTTGTTGAGAAAAAATACCCACAAAAGCGGAAAAACTGAACAATGTTTTTCACTGCCGTTGGCGGCACAATGCATGTTTTTTTTCTATTCAAAGCCGTTTTTCACTGCCATGAGGTTAGAGAAACTTGGCAGGACACTGTTGAAGTTCCTGCGTCATATCTTTGGAATAAATTAAGCTACAGGAACAAATGGTATCATTGGAAAGCCAATAATTTGCGCTTTATCATTATGTATATCAAGTGAAAATTCAAAGGTGGGGGTTATTCCTCATTATGCTATGGCAGGTCACAAATGTCACAGATGTCATAAATGCCCCCCATGCCCCCTCCAACTCAACTCAAATGAGAACCCTTAAATGCAACAAATTGGAAGGGTGGATTCTGTTGCATTGTGTAGTGAACCCAGTGCATACCAGCCTTGGCACCCAACAGTTACCCTGCTAAATGCAACCAAATGCAACAGAGTATTCTGTTGTATTGCCTTGGCACTATGAGCAGTTACCCTGATAAATGCAACCAAATGCAACACAGGATTCTGTTGTATTGCCTTGGCACTATGAGCAGTTACCCTGCTAAATGCAACCAAATGCAACACAGGATTCTGTTGTATTGCCTTGGCACTATGAGCAGTTACCCTGCTAAATGCAACCAAATGCAACACAGGATTCTGTTGTATTGCCTTGGCACTATGAGCAGTTACCCTGCTAAATGCAACCAAATGCAACACAGGATTCTGTTGTATCGCCTTGGCACTATGAGCAGTTACCCTGCTAAATGCAACAAACTGCAACAGTTGAATACTCTTGTATCGCCTTCGTTACTATGAGAAGTTACCCTGCTAAATGCAACAAGATGCAACGACCTTTTACTGCTGTTGCATTCGTTGCATTTAGCAGGGTTAGGTGAACGTACCGGTAAAGTGACGCTGTCGTGAGCTACACTGAAATCCATGGATGTTGGCATGACATCAAAGGTGATGTGCTGACCCTGGTAGAATGGAACCTTCCACAAGATAAAAATGTTTTACATTGGATTAATTTGTATCTACACAATTCTATCGTGTGCAGGAACAACAAATGGCAACAGTCTTCAGAATGGGCTGTACAGTTTTAAGTTCAAGGATGGTTGACATCTGTTTTTGCAGATCTGTGCCAAATTTTATGGCTCTCCTTAATATTAATGAAAAATACCTGCTGACTGTAGCAGACAACTACATGTACGTGCTTACGGTAAGCATATTTCGCAGGTTAACAAGGAATTTTGGCCTGTGCACATGCCTGTGTCTCGTAACCAAAGATTTTGTGCTGACAAGGGGCAAATTTCACGGCGCTGCTAAGCACAAAAATTTGCTTAGCACTAAAAAAGTCTGGCTTATAAAAGCAGGTTACCAGCCAAAACTCCATGTGATTTTCATGCTAAGCAAACAACGCTTATTACCAATCACAAACAATATACATCACATGGAAATTTATAAGCAAAACCTTTTTTTGTGCTAAGCAAATGTTTGTGCTGAGCAGCCCCGTGAAATTAGCACAGAATTTCTGCGCTGTTTAGCACAGAATGTTGATCCTAAGAGCAAAATTCTGCAGTTATTGCGGTTTATGAAACTGGGCCCTGGTTTGCTCTTGAAGCTTATAGTAAACAAAATTTGAAGGCATTTTTGAAATTACAGCTGCACACCTGCCACACGCGTTTCATTAACCACTTTGCGCCGGAGGCAGTGATGACATGCACTGGCTGTTTTTGTATCCAGGCATGGTTGATGGATTAAGTCGTCGAGATTGCCTCGACTCGCCTCCGGGTGAGGCTAAACCCGGTTATCCCTCGTGCCTTTTGTACACACACACAAAGTCTGTGCTTTGAAAAAAAATGATGCTTTATGGAGACCTGGGTATATAAAGAACACAAGACTGTGAAGGTCTCCACAAGGCAATTTCTAAAGGTGAATAGGTTTCACAAAATAGATCATACGGATTTTACTCAAAAATAGGAATTTCCAAGGTATACTATCTGTCACAAATTAAAGTATTTTTGTAAGGTATATTTGGTGGGAATTTCAACCCAGGAAAGTAATTCTGGTTAAAATAGAATCATTTTGAAAATAGCTTTCCACCCTCTCACGACCAATTTTGTAAACGAGAACAAAGATATCTTTCCACAAGGACACAAATATGAGTGTGTACTCTGTGCAGGCGTGTGCTGATCGTTGTGTGGGCCGTTGTTCACGGCCTATTGTTGTACAATTTATGCTCCAGTGCACATCCCGGAGTGCTGAAACATATGAGATTTCAGCAGGAAATAGCTTACAAATACTGTTGAAACCACTCTTGCGAATCAGTATTTGTGGCGTTTGGCTGTATATCAGAGGTTGGCTTGAAAATTTTGCCTTTTGAAAATTTTGAAATTTTCGGCCAGCGTGAAGTGGTTTAAGCCGAGGCGTGACTGCAGTCTGGTAACCCAATTGGTCGAAGGAACACCTGCACGCGAGCCTGGTTCCACCTCAAAATGGCTTCAAATTTTGACTTGCTCGATAAGCCTATACGCACTCCTAACCGACTATGACAAGGTTCAACACAATTATCAATTCAAAATTTGGTTGTTAGTACTACCATCGTATATTGGCCGCTGGGCAGACTTGGAAACGATATCTTCCCCTCCTCGGTTGACGTCACGCTGCACAGCGGCGTCTTGCCCTGCGCGTTGGTGTAGCCTTTAACTGGGGTAGTGTCGCACTGCGTAACATCCTTGAAGAAAGCAAACATTGGGAGTTAAAAAAGTTGATCTGGTCTGGGAAAATAATGAAAACAGATAGGTCTACAGGCACGTGTCAGCCAACGTCGAAGTTAAATTCTTTTACATTTCTTGCATCTCTTGCTAAAAATATCTGTCCAAACACTCAAATAAAGAACCGGTATCAATTCACAGGCAACACATCCCTTGGAGTTACATTTGATTCAGCAATAAGCTTAACCCTCCTGCTGTCTGAACAGTCACAGACAGTCAAACAAATCAATCCTCTTCCCTTCAATGCCTTCTACACAGGCTAGTCACCAACACGGTCAGATCAGATTTCAAGCAAGCACTGTGATCAGACAAAGTCAGTCAACAGACCAAAGCAAGCAACTGGTAAGCACAGCTATCTTATCAATCGTCTGTATGGTCAAAACATAGCTGGATCAAGTTGCATAAACGGTCACAGCCAGTCAATCCTGCTTTGTGTAGGCTGGGAGCTCATAACTGTTAAAACAGTCACTTGATTGATTTTGACTGAAAGGACAAATTTGTACCGAATGCTTGTTTGCATAGGAGGGTAAACCCCTTCCTTACCATGGGCGACTTTTGTCGACAAGAACTACCCCCCTGCTGGTTCCCATGGGCGACTTTAGTCGACCAGGAAACCACACACAGAACACCCTCAACACAGACATATTCACTACTTTTCAGAAAGGCGGCATGTTGATATGTTTGGCCGCCCATACATCAACTATATACCAGCTGAAAGAGTGTTTTCGGATCTTTCTTTTGGTGTGGTTTATTCATAGTGTTACTATTACAAAAAAAATGAGAAAAGTGCTTCAGAAGTATCCACGCACAATTTGAGGTATGGAGTGCCATTTGGTCATGTGGTGAAATGGCTTGCAGTTTGATAATTGGGACCAGATGAACAAAAAGGCATAACTTTCTTATATTTGCACGTATGGACTTCATTTTTACATCACATAAAAGAATAAGGATCAAGGAACAAACTTTACACACAACGCCTATGATTTTAATTACTCCTTGGCAGTGAAAATCTGGGTTGAAAAAGTGAGTTTTGGACTTGTGGTCATTTTGTTCACGCTCTAGTGATTTCCGCATGACCGAGCAAACAATTTGGTCCTGGGGAGAGCCAGGTCAATAAACAATGTGTGCATGAAAGGGTTAAATCTATTATCAACACTATTATAAAAATTGTATAGGCCCAATGATCATGGGTAATAGTAATGTAGCGTCTTGGCATTGGTTTGAAGTATTCAATGGATCTTTACTTCACTCACTTCCTTAGAAACGGTATCCGAGAACAGGAGGAAATGCACGTCCTTGATTGGCTCTCCTTCGCTCATCACATGACCTGTGATATCATAGCCCGAGATGATAATGGGCGGAGCCGGCAAACTACTGTCCCTGGCTATGGTGATTGGTATACTGGCCTGCAGAACAAGAACACATAATTGAAACGTATGATTGGCTTTCGCAATGCATCATGAATATGCATGACCTGTGACATCATAGCCCGAGTGATAATGGGCGGAGCCAGCAAACTACTGTCCCTGGCTATGGTGATTGGTATACTGGCCTGCAGAACAAGAAAACAAATTTAAAAGATTTGAATTGAAAACCTATTGCTGTCAAAGTTGACGTTTTTTAGGAACAACCCCCTCCGCCATTAATTGGTCCAATTGAGCTGAATATAGGCAAATAAAAACAAGTGCGAGAGCACAATAAGCTCTGCCGAAAAATGCGACGTCGATGGCACATACGGAATACCATACTTTTGGTCAATGTTGGGGATATTTCCTCCTTGTGGATACCTTCCAACCACTACATAAAATTTTGTTTCAGGAAGATTTTTTTCTGCATTTCGGAAGTGTGCGTATTCATCACTGGGGTCTGTGGCAGTTTATTTACTAGTCTGCAACTGTAGACGTCCAATATGGCGGGCACGTGGATGACTATGGTGACTACTGAACTGTGACGTCACGTGAAATACCTCCATACTGACCTTAACAAATGTCCACTTGGGATGGGTGGCTTCTAGGGTGTACTCTCCCGGCAAAACCTGCTTGAAGGTGTAGCTGCTCAAACAAATGAGAGGGAATTTGATAGTGCCACGTAAGTAAAAACCTTGGCATTCAAATAAGGAAAGCTGAAACATTGGCGATATCCCGTTAACAAACATACTGGGCTAAAGGTGGAGTAGATCATTTGCAGCTATCCCAAAAGCAACTGACCAAATTGTTGTTAAAAGCTTACTTGGTTTAAAGATACCGTAGTAATGGCACTAAACTCCCTGTGAAATTGTTCTTTCTGGCATGCTGTCAATTTGAAGAAAACAATGAAAGAAGGCCATCACCACAAGATTAGTTAAGTGACATATTTTTGGAAATTTCTGTTCTAGTAGTAGGTTTGCAATTGAACGAATCCACGAATGGGTGCGCCCAAGCATCGGTTCGGTGTGTGACATCGCGCAGCTGCAATCGGCCAAATGAGAACGTGTTCCGGATGCCATTTTAGGCGCAATTCAAAATAGGACTCAGCAACTTTTTAATTGAAATTGAAATCCAAGAATACTGTCTTCTCGGAATATACATCATTCACAGAGTTAAGGCGTCATCAGGTTAGTTGTTAAGTACCCGTCTTTAGATTTTGAGCACTTTTGTTGCCTCAAAAGAAACAAATACACAACTGACAAATGATCTACTCTACCTTTACCAAGAAAAACCTTGCTCAAAGTGAAAGATAGGAACTGGTGCCAAATACCCTGTGAAATTATTCCACCTAAAATGGTATCGTTCAGATCAAACAATCATTGAAGGTGCTTTTTAAAGTGTGCCCAAGCCACATGCAAAATTTGTATTTCAAGAAAAATAGCAATTATAAAGGAAATCTATTTTTCCAGGTGAAACTTGGACGGAAAGAACATCTTTTAAAATTGAACCTAGCCAGTTCCCACCTACATGTATCATCCTTATATTATTCCTAACTCCCTAGGCCTTTTTTGCTAGGATGTAGCCTCAATCCTGCAAAATCTTCCAATTGGCCTCAAGGAAAAATAGCAAATAGCCTCAATCCTGCGAATTCCCAATTATTTCTTGAATACATGTACAGGTCTGTGGAGGGGTGACCACTGCCTGAATCCTGTAAAATCTTGCAGCAGTGACTGTCAATATGTTGATGCTTGGCCAGTGACATCCTGGAGCAGTACGGAGGATTTCAAGAATAATACAGGCCTATATTTATGCATGGCTGAGCAAAAACAACACAAGGTCCGGCCCAAGTGCATCCTACAAAATCAGTAACGCACTTTTGCCATGTAACCTCAATCCTCCAAATTCCTCCACTTGAAGGATTCAGGGCAGTTAGGGTTAAATACATGTTTGTAATGTTTGTACATGTGCATACTGTAAACAATGGCATCATTGAAAAAAATGTTACATTGAAATAAATGAAAAATCCCTTTTTGAAGAAGAGCACTGTGGCCCAGTACGGTGCTCTTCTCGCGTGCAGTGGTACATGGGTTTGAACCCTGATGGGGAACATGGTGCTTGTGTTCTTGGGCAAGACACTTTACTACAATTGCCGCACTCCACCCAGGAGTATAAATCGGTACCCGTGAAGGTAGAGACCAGAATGCGTTGATCTGGAGCTGCTGCGAAAACTGGTCTCATGGCCTGATGAACAGGGGTAATAGTGAAGTGCTTTGATACTTTTGGTATAAAGTATAAGCACCACATACTATTATCAAAAAGGATGGGAGGGAAAAATTAAAAATATTCCTAAAAAGTCACTAATTACCCTCCTCCTGCCGACGTCTGTGATTGGACCACGGCCGCGTCACCTCCCTTCCTTTGTAATGACACTGACACACCAGCCGGCCCCTCTGATTGGCCCTTGCTCAGCACCTGTTATGCAAATGAGATGCAGACATGGCAAGGTTGGTTAATCGAATACAAAATCAAGAAACCAGCATAGACATGTAGAAATACTGCAAACGCCTATTGTATAGGGATGTATCGGATAATAAGGAGAGTGGATTTGTGGTCTGCGGGTAATTTAACCGCAGACCACAACCCACAACCTGCAGCTTTAAAAGCTGCAGGTTGTGGGTTCGAGTCCAGCCTGGGGTCATGGTGCGTGTGTCCTTGGGCAAGGCACTTTTTCACTCATTGCTTCTCTCCACCTAGGAGTAAATGGGTACCTGTAAGGGCAGAGATGGTTATGGTGGTTGAATTAGCTTCCTTGCGCCTAACAGGCAGCATCGAGCTGTATACTCCCCAGGGAGCTGAGATGGTATTTGGACTATTTCATTGGCCCAATGAGCAGGGGTAATAATGATGTAGCGCCTTGAGCACCAGTCCTGGTGGATACGTGCGCTTTACAAATACCCACTATTATTATCATTATTATTATTGAGAAGATATCGTATAAATCTTATAAGGCCAGCAATCCGCTCGGGTACCGGGCCCTGTAAGCCAATCCCTTTCACCCCGATTGGTATGAAGCCAGAAGCCACCCGGTTACTGAAGCTTGACGCCCCGATCGGTCTGAACTGGGACTCAGGGTTTGAACAATAGGCAACATAGATTGAAGTCTGGCCATTGTTGGAGGATTTTAGTATTAGTAAACATTTTATTAGTACACAAAGGCCATGATATTCGGGATTACCAGCGGCAAACTCTTTGAAGCTCACAGTCACCGAGAGGATTAGCAAATTGGTTCCTTTGTGATGAGCCAGAGCACGTGCAGAAGCCTGGCGGAGATAATCCAGGCCAGATCTGTTCCATCCAAAGTCCCAATCCCTTCGACATACTGGGCGGGCTCAACCCCGAACGGTCCGGGGAGGGATTCTAATTTGAGGGCTGGCCTAAGTTACGCCTAAATCGTAAATGTTGGCATCTCTGAACGGAGCCGTCCCTGCGCTTACCTTTCCGCTGAGCATGAAGCCTGTGAACTTGAAATTGATGTCTTCGCCCCGACTGCACTTGTCCGTTTCGCCGTCGATGTGCAGATCAACGCTGGTGGGCTCTGTACAAAATGAAAGGTCAAACGTCAAAGCTGGCCGACAGTTTGACTTGGTGTGAGAGTAAATTTCTCAGGATGTTGTGGTGAGTTCGTCCGTTGGGAGAGACGCAAAGGGAACTAATCACTCGGATTAATCACCTTAGTGCAACTTTTGCATCACCCCTAATCGGACACAGGCCCGACCGCTTCGAAATCAGAACAGCAACTCACGAGTTCCGATCTTGTAAGGTGCATCTTTTTTTAACACAGTATTTATAAATGCCATAAAAGAAAAAAAAACACCATTCTATCATAATAACTAATTGTTATTGAGTAATTGAGGTAGAGTGCCTTACTCAAGGGCACAACACGCATGGCCACTGCGGGGCTCGAACCCACAATCTCACGATCATGAATCCTGTGCCCTGCCGCTAGACCACACGTGCCCACAAAACTTCACAATGCCTCACCCAAAGATACAGTGAAATTGTTTTTTGAGAGAGCAAGAGAGAGAGATAAAAAATTAATTAACATGAGGCAATGTTGAAATGCATTTAACACAAGCTTGGAATAAGAATATAGGTTTTTGCAAAACAGCCCCCCCCCCCCGGTTTCTTACCGAAGCTCCACCCCTGCGGTGGTTCCACCTTCAGTGTGAAGTCTCCCTTGTCATAGATTGGGATCATGAAGTAGCCATTGTTAGGGGCGCAGTCCGTCTGATACTTCAGCGCTCCAGCTCGTGTGTACAGCTTGATCTGTTGCAAGCAATTATGACAGAAAACTGATTTTTGTATTGTTACAATGTAGTTAGACTGGACAAAAGTTGCTCCTTTATGCATACTAATGTCGTGCAAACCCGACCCAAAATAACACTTGCGATTTACGGGTTGGGTCGCGTCAGTTATTAACCCTAACCCCCTAGACCCTTGTTGCTTACAACCATCCTCAGTCCTCCAAAATCCTCCAAAATTTTTCAACTCCGCCTAAATTTTTCAAAATTGTCAGACAGTCCTGCCTCAAAATGCATTCATCCTCAATCCTCCAAAATCCTCCTCATCCCAAAACTTTGCACTCGTGTTTAAATGAAGAATAACCAACGCCAAATCCTTCAAAATCATCAGACAGTCCTGCCTCAAAATGCATTCATCCTCAATCCTCCAAAATCCTCTTGTGCTTCATTCACCATTCATCCTCAATCCTCCAAAATCCTCATGTGCTTCAATCACCATTCATCCTCAATGCTCCAGAATCCTCATTTGATTCAATCACCATTCATCATCAATCCTCTAGAATCCTCCAAAACCGCCAGGAGGATTTTGGAGGAGTGAGGTGGGTTAGGGTTAAGCTATCTTGTGAAAAACCAGAAGAAAAAAAAACGATAAAAACCAAAACAGTTCAGAAAATCGTGTGGGGCAATATGAACCCTAACCCCTTGGGTATTTTTACTAAAAAGTATCCTGAATCTGCCAAAATCCATCGATTTTGCCATGCAAAAAAAATTGTTCATTGGCAGTGAGTCCATCAGAATCCACCAGTTACCGGTAGCCAGGAGTAAATCTGTTGAGATCCTGAATCCATCAAAATCCCCCAATTTTTTCAATATGGAGGTATCCTGAATCCATTGAAAATCCTGCAGTACCGCTAGGCTTACTGTCCTGAATCCATCAAAATCCCCAAATTTTTTCAATGCGGAGGTATCCTGATTCTGCCGAAATCCTCCAAAACAGGGTGTGGATTTTGATGGATTAAGGTACGTTAAGGTTAATGCAGAGTTACTGTGCTCGGTACGACCACTGTCGATCCACGGCGAGAATGCGCTTGTGGTTTGCTGTCTATCACGCACAGTCTATAATGTGTAGGCCAACCAGCAGGCCACGTGATGAGCCTGCACAGCTCCACTACGTGGAGCCTCATAGTTCTAGGAGTAACAAGCCTGCACAGTACCAGACAGGGCTCGGAGTGCCCTGAAATGTGCACAACTAAATTAGACCAACTTTACTCACTCTTTTCTATTTTTCGTGAAATTTCCAGATTTGTTTGCACACATTTGCGTATCAAAATTTCAACATGAAATTTCACGAAAAATAGAGACATCTGAAAAAGGCAGCACTTTCTGATTAGCCTATAAACATGATAAAGAGGGTGAGTATGCTTTTAAAGCAAAAATAAACTATAAACTAAGCCTAAATGTGAAAATCACAATTTGACAAAGTTTGACATGTTTTTGTACATGGTGAAAGTGTGGCCTTTATTTACGAAATCGTCAACATTTTCACATTTTAGGGTTTTTTTGGGGTTCTGTTTCAAGTCGATCATTAGCATCGTGAACATTGTGACTGAATCGAGTGAATGACTGCTGAATCATGGTGTGACTGTGACAGTGTGAGGACTAGGCCTAAAAGTAAAGATAGTGGATATTTTGCCGGAGGTAATGACGGCAAACTAACGATTACTAAAGGTTTGCCGGCGGCAATCCATATCAACAGAGGGCGCTGTACTCTTTAAAATAGGGCTGAATTATAAGATGTATTAAATTCCCACCAAAAGTTGTGTAGCACGATTGGTGTAATGGTTAAGCAAAGGCTCTAGTAAGCGGGATGACTCGCGTTCGATTCCGACCGCACCACATTTTTAAGGTTTTTTTTCTCATCCCCAAATAAATAAGAATATTCTTCTTTTATTATTTTAACATGTCTCAAACATTTTTTGCAGAGTATAACATTTTCTTTTTGGCAGTGTATATTTTGCCGGAGACGGCAAACCTTTAGTAAACGTTAGTTTGCCGGATATGCACTGAACATGCGCAGTTACTTTTTTTTTTGTACTTAAACATTTTCCGGTGACAAGTTTTAGTCTGGCTCCATGCCAAAATTATCGTTGTTACCTCATATTCACAAGATGGGATTCAGACCATTTTATAATTTCGGACTTTATTTCCCTTTAAAAAAAAATCCTCCAGAGCCACAAATCTGAAAAAGAAAATGTAATACTCTGCAAAAAATGTTTGAGACATGTTAAAATAATAAAAGAAGAATATTCTTATTTATTTGGGGATGAGAAAAAAAAACTTTAAAATGTGGTGCGGTCGGACTCGAACGCGAGTCATCCCGTTTACTAGAGCCTTTGCTCAACCATTACACCAAACGTGCTACACAACTTTTGATGGGAATTTAATACCTCTTATAATTCAGCCCGATTTTAAAGAGTACAGCGCCCTCTGTTGATATGGATTGCCGCCGGCAAACCTTTAGTAATCGTTAGTTTGCCGTCATTACCTCCGGCAAAATATCCACTACCTTTCTTTTTCAGATTTGTGGCTCTGGAGGATTTTTTTTAAAAGGGAAATAAAGTCCGAAATTATAAAATGGTCTGAATCCCATCTTGTCAGTACGGGCGCACGCAAAAAATCGCGGAATGTCCCCCGATCCGCGGAAGTCCCCATATTCGCGGACAAATTCAGTCCCTCGATCGAGGGAATGTCTCCCCATTCGGGGACAAATTTTTTTTAACAAGCTATGCGGCCTCAGGGGGTGCTCTGCGGTCTCTGAAACCGTCAAAAATCGATTCTACGTGAAAAGACCCCCTAAGTTACTGTTCAACTAACGCTGGTTTACTGTCTACTTTTTGCGCTACGGACCGATTTATGTTCAGAATACCAGTCGATCAAGCTGCGATGCCGTTCGAGCGACAGTATCGATACCAAGTAACCGAATAATATATCGATACTAAAATTGTACATGTTACGCATAGGCTTATATATTCGATACCACAATTACGATACCTACCTTGGCAAAGCAATATTGATGGCAGACGATTGCTCGAGTTTAACTTTTCGAGCATGTTTGCTAGTGAAATCGGTCCTCAACTCGCAGATCCTTCCACATCATCATGATGGATGCAGTATCAAAGCTACTGTTTGTAAATTATATTAGTTTTAACAACTTTTGTCTCATTTTTAAGAGCAAAACTCAAACTGTACATGCACATTTTGGCTTTCATCATTGGGATAGTCAGAGGGTGATCATCGTGCCGCGCCGGTAAGACCATGGACGTACGTAAACTGAATTTACATGTATGTAAAAGTGTTTTAATTTTGATTATAATTAACCACGTACGCTGTATAAAGCCGCCAAACCATATGTGTTTTCTTAAAACTATTACTTCGGCCCATTACATATATTTTTTGGGTACATTTTCTTAATTTTTTTTTTCTGAATTTTTTTCAGGTACGTGTTGGGAAGACCGTTGATTGAAGACAGGAAGAACCATGCTGATCATGCTGATTAGATTAGTAGATTGCAGAAGGCATTTGATTGGATTTTTTTAATATGGAAAATACAAGAAATAAACGACTTTTTGGTACCTTTTAAAAAAAAATTGGTCAGAAAAAAAGAAAGAAAAAAAAGAAAAAAGTAGCAACTAAAGTAGATGAATGTTGTTTTTGTTATTGAAAGAAAGATGCTGGACGACAGCTTCCTGGCAATATTTTCTGCAAACTTTATTCCATACCTACCTTGGCCAATCGTCCGATAGAACCAAGGAAACAAAGCCTTTCTAGATGTCTCTTTCCATTATCACTTTACGAGATCTCTGTTGGCGACTTCAGACCAGTGTCTCTTGGACGATTTACCTGCCCCCCCCCCCCCCGGCCTGGATTCAGCTCAGATGACAATTATGTTGGCTGCCACATTATTTCATGAGGTCAATCGCCAAAATACGGTTCATATGACATCAGCGTCTATCATATTTACGATATGGATTTGTATACAAGTTATATATTTTTCATACATTTAAACATATAAAAGCTGTGATGCCCTTTGTAATTAATACAATTCCTGTCATTCAACCTTTTGTGTAAATTTCTTTTTGGATTTTAACTAAAAGGCTAGGATTGTTTAACTTTTGAAATTATGATTATGTTAATGTCCAATTATAATGACTGCCACTTCTCATGTAATATTTTCTCATGTAAAAGATTGTTTGGATAAAGTAGTTTTTATTAAAAGCATTTTGGAGCCGTTTAAGGATTTAATTCTACAAAACTACTGCTAATAATTATTGGTCACTTAAAATTTAACTTAAATTCAATTTTTAAATTGACACTGTCCTCATCAGCAAATTAAAATGAGAAATTTCTCTGAAGACCAAACACTGGCTAGAAGTAGAAGCTTCAACGTTGATGTCAAATTTACTGGCGTCAAGGGAGAACCAGAAGGAAGGGTTGCAGTCCTAAAATAGAAAAGAAAAGAGGTAAGCCGTGACAAGGGATAAATTATTGCATTTTAAAAATCTGAGAGAGAAATAAAAAAAGTGTATTCAACTTGAACACCTACGAGTGATGACTATCGCCAGGAAGCTATATTTCGATGAGTTTCCATTTGATGAAGTTGCCAGAATAGGTTTTTGTGGTGCCACTGGCCTCACTTTCCTTTTTTTTCCTTAATGCAACTGAAAACATTAGGGTATTTTAATAACAAATTTTATATTAAACTAATATGACCAACTCGTGAATAAACTAAAGCCTTTGATCATTCACCTAGAAATTTCTTGAATTAAAAATAAATAAGGCCCCAAAACCCCAAGCCATTCGCATCGAGTCCAGATAATTGTCCATGCAAAATTCTGTATCCATATGAATTCCAGAAATGTAATAACTACATCATTTGTATTTGTTTTACTAAAGCCAATCATGTACTTACCACTGCCAATACCAGAGATCGCTACCAAAACACAAGCATCAGAAAAGAATTATCCAAAACTGTAAGATCATTAAAAAAATGATTAAACTTTGATTAAAAAAATGATAAACAAAATACTAGAACACGGAACACTGCATGTACATGTACTGTACATTTACATTTGCAACGTATTAAACAACACACAAAAACGTGCAGTAAGTAGTTCTCCTGACTCTAAATTGAGCCCGTGTGAAAATCATGTAATGAGTCAGGCAGCCAGACTCAAAAGGTTTGTCCCCCGATCGGGGGACAGTCTCCGATTTGGGAGACAGCGCTGCTGAAAAAAAAATCTGTGGGCCGGCTGTCTCCGAATACGGGGACAGTCTCCAGGAACGGGGATTGTCCGCGATTTTTTGCGTGCGCCCGTACTGCTTGTGAATATGAGGTAACAACGATAATTTTGGCATGGAGCCAGACTAAAACTTGTCACCGGAAAATGTTTAAGTACAAAAAAACAGTAACTGCGCATGTTCAGTGCATATCCGGCAAACTAACGTTTACTAAAGGTTTGCCGTCTCCGGCAAAATATACACTGCCAAAAGTAAAACATGTAAAATGGAATCTGGGGAGGTGAAAAAGGACAATTTTGGGGGGTCATTCTGGAAGGGTCTCTTAAGTCTTAAGATCACACTCGCACGCCGTACTTATATCTCCAGCGTTATAGCTGGACAGTTACTCAAGCTATGCTCCCAGTACGGAAATGTTTCCCTCGTTCAATGATCTGACGATCGTGACGGAACAACCTAGGCCAGCCTACCCTACCATGGCCATGCCTACCTCGATACGGGAGAAATTTATCTCTACGTCCGATTTTACGAAGCCACCGCACCCAAGAAAGTCATCTGCCTTAGTGACTGAGCAGAAAGTGTAGATCGTCAAACAAAAAAGAGTGATTTCGTGCAAAAACCCCATGTTGTCGGCCCTGAATTACTGTACAGCAGAATCAGTACCCGTACATTTTACACACAAACGAATTTTGTAGTCAGTTCACTCAGTTGAGAAATCGGTCCTAAATATCGAATACGTAAATCGAGTTATAGTATCGAAATATGCCCCAACCAAAATTTCATATCTATGAAGTAAAAAGAATCGATTCTAAACACGACCGTTTTCATCACACAGAATCGCTTCAATGTATTTGTTGGTGAAAATGTCTAGTTCCCTGTAAACACTTCCACGATGTACAACCACACAACACGTGTAATAAAAGCAAGTAGGACGCCCTCTTTTGCGAAAAGTGCTAAACAGGGTGACCGTTTTAGCCGATTGAACTTTGACAGAATTTTTATTTAAAAACGAGTTTGACAGAAAATTTGACAGAATGGATTTTTTTGGCAGAATTCTGGGAGAATTCTGCAAAAATGGTTATTTGACCAAAAAACCCAGCAAATTCAAACAAAAAAGTGTACATTTTTGTTCAAAAAAGCTTCAATTGTTTCAAACAAACCTGCATAATTGGACAGGTTCCGGCTGGTCTAGGTGCTGAGGATCACTGAGAAACGGACTTCGTCGCGGTCGGAACATGTTTTACCTGAAATTTACCAATAATTTCACATCTTTATGTGACTAGATTGTTTATTATGTAAGTTGAATCTTAATTAAGGCAATCTGTATGCGATTTTAAGTATTTATAGTGTATTTCGAGTAATTCTGGGGAATCTGGCAGATTTTTGATGTGCATTTAGCAGAATTTGGCTCTGACCTTACGGTCACCCTGGTGCTAAAGCAAGCCCGACTATTTAAAACTATGATGAACCAAAGCATCTGATGTGTAGGTTAAATATTCGCGTCGTTATCATTTCCCGTTCTCATGCAATTACGTAAGTTAGAAATCATTGTCAAAAATATAATTATAAATCAAATTAGGATTTGCCCTTCACCGACGTTTAAACACTGTATACTCAGTGTGTTACCTCCCGAGTGAAAGTTGGAAAAAATCACTCGGGTGGGACTTGAACCCCCCATATACCTCCTGCTTTCTAGGGCAGATGTCTTACCACTCGACCACCGAGCTAACGGGATCGGATGGCCGGTTCGATACGTCGGTGAAGGGCAAAATCTTATTTGATTTACATCACCCCGATACAAAAATTCCATCTTATAATATAATTATGTAACGCAAATGAGCGAGATTTCGTGTGGTGCGAGCGCGAGCAGGCGCGAGCAAGCAATCATTGTCTAACTATAGAGGGTGCTAGAGCGCTACAGCGCTAGTTGCACACATTCAGCGCGCTAGCGGCAGTGCGTATTCAGAGATCGTCTGGGACGGACGTGCGGAGTGCTGAGCTCAGGTATTGGAGGCTACAGTGTGCGCTACCTCAATTCGAGCGTGGGCCACTGCAGTGTTAGGAATACTTGAGTGGGACTGCGGTGGGATGCCGATAAGGAAACTAGGGATTAGTTTCTGGTCCGTGTACTAGGAGAAGGGAGTTAACTTACCTTTGGAAACCCTAGGGGGAGGCTCTCGTAGCCTCGAGGCTACAACGGGAGGATCCAAACTAGGAGGCGCGTCAATCGCTGGGAGGAGGCACAGCTAGCGCCAGGCAGATCAGAGGCGCGTATTCATTTATTTATTTACTTATAATTCTGGCAATCAGTTAATTATTGAGGGTACAATTTAATCGATAACTGCATGGGGATGGGAGGTTTAACCCTGGGAGCAGCTTAGCTTAGCAAAAAAAATCACACGGAGTTGCCACGTGGAGAATTTTATCACCACGTGTTTCTAGGTCAATAACCCCGCATGCCTGTACATGCACAAGATATAGGTCATTCACATCGTCAGGGATTGTTTACAACCTGTCTGAGCTCTGGGCGGCACGAGGGGTTGACACAAAGAGATCGGCGGCACAAAGGGTTTGGCCGCCATTTTCTCCAATTACTGCACAAAGGCATGAGCCGCCATCTTGGCTTCTGTCTTTCAACACTCCTTACTCCGGAGTGGCTAGGGTCTGGCCAATGGGAGTCTACAGGCTTGTGGTGTATAGTAGGGGTGAGGATTACATGGAAGCTTGGCCTAATTGGCCCATTGAAAAAAAAAATATGCCCATATTTGGAAAATGTGGAGAATTTTATCACCGCTTCGCTGCTCGGAGGGTTGCAGCAGTAGTTGAGCGATAATTAAAGGAGATCACATCATCATGACTTCCTTGTCCCATATACTCTTTGTCCTGTGTCCTGTCTGTCCCCGAGGAGGTTTACTGAGGGTCCAGTCATTAGCCCTGTGCATTAGGCGGTACATTCCCGCCCAACGGGCCTACTCCACCGGTCTTGGGTCTCTTGAAGAAGGTACCACGCCTGCTGGGTGACCACCGGGGGAACAAATCGTCCGGGGTAATTTGGTTTTAGAATCCGCTACAAATTAGCAAGAGAAAGAGTAACCCGGCCGTGTAAAAATCCAATAGAAGGGTCGCGGAGGGGTCCGGAAGCTAAAAAGAAAATGGCGCTCTTTCAGGTTTTATTCTCTCGTCAATCAAGTAAACAACAAAAGAAATTTAACTAAGTTATGAAATAGTTTATTGCTTTTTTAAAGTTTTAGTCTTTACTTTCAATACAATTTTAAAAAGGTTCAAGCACAATTTTAGTGGCAATACAACAACTGAAACGAGGGGGGGGGGGTGTTCCTCAAAATTGCTCAAAAACAACAAACCCGAGTTGAAGTTTCTGCTCATTCATTGGATACTATACATTTCGAAAAACAGAAAATTAAGGATCAATGTTCAATCAGAGACGAAATGGAATGCTCCGGGACGAAAACGTGTCGTGTGCTTATTGCTATAATTAATTTGCTTGAACTGAATTTGAAATTGTCTGACAAAAGACGAATTTAAACAAAGAGCACTTAATCGATATTAAAGGACAAATTTCATTATGAAAAACAGTTAATTCGAATAATAAACATTTTTAAATAGCCGGAAAACCTATAATAAAGCTATTATAATTATAAAAATGAAACGAAAGTCTACTTGAATAAATTTCAATACAAATGCATAATACTTATAATGTGACCATATGGAAACAAAGTTAAGTTCAAACTATCAATTGATATGACTACCATTATTCATGGCGCAATTTAAGATAACAGAACATAGTTTGAAAACAAAGTCAAATGGGACACAAGAATGCACTTCATGGATTGATTACAAACATTACATTACACGGACCTTTAGGAGATCCAGCATACACTTGCCTTTTACTGCATGTGACATGAACTGGCAAATTACTATGATTTGCGATTAAAGGGAATGTACATCATTTGGCTTTTGCTGTAATTTTCAAAAATGAACTATTTCAGGGGTAAGTATAATAGATCAAATATTGTTACACTGACATGTTTGAAGTTTTGTGTTCGGAAATGCTGGAAAAGCCAAGAAAAACAAAAAAGTTCAAGTAGTCTGGTTCCCTGACTCCACTAAAGATGAAATGGATCAATTTATAGATGCCGGAAAATTGTAAGGTAAGGGAACCAGTCTAGCTGGCCTGCATCCGTTTATGAACATGTAACCAATAGCAAACACAATTTTGACTGAAAAAAAATGGTAAATTTGGAACAGTAGTTGAAAAATAGTTGGATTTTTTTCCAACGGCGGTCGGCCGACCACCGTTGGAAATTTATACAAAAGTACAATTTTTTTGAAAATGACTTCACACCAGGTGCCATAATTTTACAGGATGCTTTAGACTGTCGTTATTAACCAACATCCTAGTAATGTTTTTCGTGAAAACTTGGTAGTTTTATTTGTTGATGTTTGCAAATGTTGTATATTCCCTTTAAAAAAAAAGGGAAATATGGGCTTCACTCTTTATGACCATTGTAACTCAGTGAGCAGGCCCGGATTACACAGTAGGCACTGTGCCTAGGGCCTACAAAAAATTTGGGGAAGGCCTACGAAAACTTGGGGAGGGCCTACGAAAATACTGCAGTGTGCCAAACCTGGCCTACCCACACACCCACACGCGCAGAGAAAAGTCTTTTTAATAAAGTTTTAGGGTCTCTCCCAGATGCAGAGTTTTCGATTTTACCAACCGACGCTGTACAGCATGTATGCATTGACCCTACGTATAAAATGTACGTGTAAAGTCTGTCGTTCTGAAGCACGGTGCCAACCATGGGCGTCGATCGGTGGGGAACTGGGAGGGGGGGGGGGGACTGATGTCGTTCCCCAACGATTTTCGTCTCTGAATAAAATATGTAACCTACATTGGATTATATAGCTCAGAACAGCTGATTTAATTACTCCAAACTCAAAAAAGATGTTTAAATGATGATCTTGTGCTAAATACAACTTTGATAGTCGTCAGAAATTGCCTCCGATCGCACCGCAGGGCGCCCAGAATCCATTTTTCAGGGGCCCTTAAGCGGGCCCCTAACCCCGCGCCTGTTAGGCTTCGCACTGGCACAATTGGTACTGACCAAGATACACATGTATTTACCACCCTCACTTTGAGAAGCGATTAAACTCCACCCGTGACGTCCCCCTATTATTTTGCACGAATGGAGCGTTGGAGGCGATACCTCTCCATTCTTTTGGAAGATTATAATGCCTCCATCACTCCATTCATACAACATAATGGAGCGGGAATTAAAGAAACACAACAAATTACACAATTACTTTTGCAAAGTTGCAACTTTACTAGGCCTACACCATTTCTCAAATGTAATTGTATGGATTTTTTAAAATACATTGTCGCACAATGCTTACGTCAGTCAAGACCATTTAATTGCTCATTCAGAATGCTACATCGTTTCTCAAATTGATTTACACACCATTCGTACATTTACCAACGCAACTCGAGACTAGTAAAAGTCTAGGGGCGTAATTCCCGGGGTGGGGGTGGAGCGGGGGTATAATTTTGAGCTATTTTCCGAACGTCCCAGCAACTAAAATGTACTCAATAGCAAAGTGGAGAAATAAAGTACAGAACTTTTAAAACTGTAAGCGCGAGTATACATAATTACACTGCGTCCCAGTATAATGTGGTGTCCAGCCCCCCCCCCCCCTTTTCAAATGTCCACGGCCGGGCAATTCGGGCGTTTCATGTGCTACCAAGAGTTTGCCCGGTACATTTAAATTGGTAGGCCTTGTGTTTTTCGGTCAGTAGTTTTGTAAGCGTATGATTCGAGTATAAATTTGCCTTTTTTTCCTTTGTATCAATGGTGTTTTTAGTAAGGCGGCAGAACGCTATACCCGAATTTATAACCACTTAGCTAAAGTTGTTTAATGACACTCATTCAAATGGGCCTTGTTTTGTCGACCGTAATTTGAAAAACTGACTCTACATGGCAAATTCTTGGTGGCGCACTGCGTTGTGAATCGCCCGAATTTTATGATTTTGGTCATCCCCCATCCCCCCACTCGCCAGCACAGATTTACGCCACTGGCCTTCATTGCACTCGCGTGGTCACGATTCTAATCATGCCACCGGCTGACGTTAATGTGACATTGTATTATAATGGCATCATTCCCTAAACTTGGCGTAAGCACAAGAAAAGATGAATTTTCCCAAGCTAGCTAAGGGAGCTGAATCAGACAAACGAAATTCCCTCGTAAAAATTTGTAAACGGGTCAGTAGTTTGAAATAAATATAATGAGGTAGGGGAAACTTGCTAGAATTTCTCTCAACCATAGCGACATGTCAGTGCCGGCCGAAAGACGTGTGACGCGAAACAATAATTGATGAGACAGAATATAAGGACGAGCTTCAGGTTAATTGCTCGTAGTGACTCTGAATAGTCAACTGCTCGGTACATAAGAATGATTGTAGAAAAGAGTTACGTAACAGCATTCATGTGTATAGCACGATGCTAATGCATTATTCGTGCAGCTATGAAACACAAGGTAACTCTCCCACTGCGGAAATAACGATTATGTTTAAACGCAAAGAGAAAAGCACTTACTGAAACAGCCTAGTTGTTAAGCTGTCTGACAGCAGACCCAGGGTTAGGGGTTCGAATCCGCCTGTTTGTCATTTTTTTGGTTTTCGATAACCCGCGGTTCTGTCATTTAAGAGTATTAATTTCCCGTCGTCATTTACCAACAGCAGTTAGCTCGGTCGGTCGGTAAGCTGACTCACAAGTTGGGACTGTCTGCGAAGTCCAGGTTGGCATCTGCGTATAGGTACGGGGTTCTTTTGCTGACTCGGCAGCAAGGCTTAGGGTGCCACCTCGTTTCCTCCCTTTATGGTGCCTGACTTTCGAGTTACATGGATGGACAGGGAAGGAGGTGTGGTGGGCCGGGTACCGAGTCCCAGAAGAGTTCTATATGGAAGTCGGTAAGGGGCTCATTGAGTTAGGGTCATAAGTCCGACTCCTGAAGACTTGGCCATCGCCACATAACTTTTTGTTTTATTTTCTTTCTTTTCTATCGGAGGACAATATTTGCACGAATTATTAATTTGTTATATTGAAAGCTTGTACTGTAATCGTTCGAAATCAATTTTAAAAATTGCTCGAAAAATACAAAATTCAATCCAGATATAATGTTCTTATTTTATTGTCGCAAAACTACATGTACATGCTCAGTACCTTTGCGCATACCTTGTTCAGGCCTGTTCCCTGATCCCAGACTGCAGGGGGGGGGGGCGTCTTTAAATCATATAGTGGCAATTTTCATATTTTTATACTTTTTTTTATATGCACAGCTGTAGCTGTCGACCCCCGTATATGAAGCGACTTTGCGCGGCAGCTTGTGTCGACATGACAGAATGTATACTATTTTGACATGGTTTTCAGAACCGGATTTTAGCTTCGCGGAGTTTTGGGCAGCGGTGTTTATTATGTACATTCTCCACTGCGGGCCTGCGCGTAGGCCCTTTGTAAATTAGGATGGGAGAACAATGTCCCCCCCCCCCCCCCGTTCTGAGGGACCCCAAAATAGCCCGGTCCTATCCTGACAGGGATAAATATTTACATTCTCCACTTTGTTCTTATTCTCTCTTCCTTTCCCCTTCCTTCTCCATTGAACACTGGTGCCTAGGGCCTACGAAACACTTAATCCGGGCCTGCCACTGAAGAATGATTTACGTATAATGATCAATTTCTTAAGGGTGCCCTGATTGTGGGAGTCCTGTGCCCGGCCGCGCGCTGCCCGGACCCAGGCATCTGTGGGCAGACAAGAGTTCGGGAGTACAGTTGATCGGTTGCGCCGTTGTAACCTTTCGTGGCGTCACCGACGTGTGGCGTCGGCATTTTGCCACTCAGTATCCACAGTTGCAGTTTGGCGCGATTTGTTTTGTCGCAGCTCGCCACCTAGGCTATTGGACAGTCCACGGCCATATTTTTCCAGTCGTTGATCGAAATGTTGGCGGCAGTTTAGGCGGCGTTGGACGCCCTTTATCGGGGAGAATCCGGGAGCTTGCCACGGAGAGGAGGATCTGCGGCAGTCTGTGCTCCTCAATGCGCATGACATACCCCGTCCAGCAGAGCTGCATATCCAGCAACGACATGTCCGCTTAATGCAGCACTTTGTCATTGGTACCCCGCGCGATCCCGCAGGAAATGTTGAGAATAGACCGGAGGTGGCGCCGCTATAGGTTTTTGAGGTCCGTATAGGTTTTTGAGGTCCGTATATAGGTTTTGAGGTTGCATGCCCGGAGTAAATCGGTCCGAAATTGTCTACCCCGGCCAAATCACGATTTGCATGCCCTCAAATTCTTCAATATTTGAGCATATTGTGGGCCATGAACTTGAGGGTTTGTAAAAAAAATATCGGTGGAAGCCGTGCACAGGAAGGTGAGCTTGTGTTTCTGTGAAATTTGGAAAAAATCTGGTCCCTAAAAGTGCTTTATTTTCCAATGGAGTGTAGGCACCGTTTTTTCAAAATGGCGATGGGCTTCAGGACTATTTTAAGGGGTGATCATCTTCGGATGGAAATTTTTCCTTAAAGTCATCAGATTAGGCTACCGGAAATTTTTTTTAAAAGAAAATGAAAGATGATGTAATAAACTTTAATTTGATGTGTGTCTCGAAAACCTTGGCGAGTTGTGGGTATTTTTATCCGATTTACTGAAGTGGGAGCCTCCAAGAAAGTCGCTCGATACTGACTGTTCGTCACTCTTTACACCAGAGTATTGATGGAGCTGTTAATGAGGCGAGCGATTCCTAAGCAGACGTCCACGTCGAGACTCGTCCAGTAGATATCGATGAAAGTTTCTGTTGCTGAGTGCAAGGAGAACTGGAGTATCAGGCTGATGAGAGTGGAGAATGTAAGCGATGTCCATGGAATTGAGCACGTAGAAGACAGCAGTGTTGATGACTAGCATGCGGACGACCGGGTAAACTCGACGGGTTTGGCCAGCTTGACGTTCTCGGTCACTGTGGCACAACTTAACAACGATGTAAATACACGAGGATATTGTGATGGTAAACGTTGCCAGGTAAGCCCGTAGAAGGATGACAACACCTACTTGTGAGAAAACCTCATTCTTCACATAATTTTCATCAATTTGTTGTGAGTCCACTCACAATGCTCGTGACCACTGCCTCAACCCAGACGCCAGCTGATACCTTGGCTGCTCGTGACTTGCTCGCTCGCGCTCTCTGGGTTAGCGGTTGGCGTACGGCGGAGAATCTTTCAACCACTATGACAGTCTCGAAGCAGTACGAAGCAATCTGCATCGTTCCACAAGCTAGGCATACAGCTAGGGAAGCACCTGAAGCTATGTGTGTATATTCTATTGCCCATGCTGGCTAACATGGCTAGGATCAGAAAGGCAGCGCCAGCCACTGCTAGATTCTGGTCAGGGAACCAAACTACAAGAGCAGCATTTTTGTGTTTTTTTTCCCTCACATCTGTGATTGCAAATTCTTTAAACATAATTATCAGTTGATCATTGTTTGCTTTAAAATGCCAACCCCAAATCCATCAATTTGAAAATTACAGGAAAAACAAATGTTAATATCGCCTTTAAGTATCATCCTTGATCCACCTCTTGGAATCCGTTTAACTTTCTGAACGTCAGAAGTTTACATTGACTTTTTTTTTTCTTTCTCCCAGCATATTATAATAAAAACTTCTGGTTTGCTTGAGACAATAATACTGGTGATACCAAAAGTTCAAAATCAAAGCACGATTTTGTTTCGTATACACTAGTCACAGTCACATGTTGAACGATTTATTATTGGGAAGGTATTATAGCTACAAAGTCATCACGTGAACTCATTACTGTAATATTTTAAATATGATTTTGGGGTTTGTTTGTGACACTCCAGCACAAAACCATTCACTTCGACACGTATTGCAAACTGGGATTTGGGCTAATTGGTAAGGACATTGAATATGCTTATATTCTGAGATTAAGGGGGGGGGGAGAAGTGTTGATCGTGGATGGATGCAGGGGCTGATCAGCTTCGACTCAAAGGGAGGTTAGCTGTTAAGGAGGGGTAGGGGCAGGATGACCGTAAGGCCATGGCCAAATTCAGCTAAATGCACTTAAAAATCTGTCAGATTTTATCAAAAATCTGCCAAATTCTCAAGAATTACTCGAAATACACTATAAACACTTAAAATCACAAGCAAATGTTGTCGTATTGCCTTAATTAAAGTTCAAATTACATTATAAACAATCTATGTTCGCATACAAATGTAATGAAATTGCGTAAATTTCAGGAAAAATGCGGTTGCACCACGACGGGCGGGTTCCCAGTGAACCTCAGCACCTAGACCAGCCAACCTGTCCATTATGCAAGGGTACCATTTTTTTCTTCAAATTTGCCATGTTTTTCTGTCAAATAACTATTTTTGCAGAATTCTGCCAGAAATCTGCCCAAAAATCCATTCTGTCAAATTTTCTGTCAAACACTATTTTTACCAAAAAATATGTCAAAGTTAGCCGAAAATCGGCCAAAACGGTCACAATGGGTAGGGTAGCAGACATGCTCTATTTTTTTCCTGCAATATTTTGTGTTACCATTGAATACGATGTGTATCGGGTGAATATTTTCCTTTCTCTTGCGGCCCAGGGGAGAAGACCGTCTACCACCCGCCCCCCTCGTGGATCCACCACTGGGTTGAACTGAGCAAGAACTGGTTTTGCTACTTTTACCACTAAAATGTCAAGAACGTACTTGTAAGGAACTATACAGACGCACAGTAAAATTGCGTTGAAAAAGAAAATATTTATAGTCGCATATAAGTATTTTTAAACGGCACACATTAACTGCAAACTTTTTCGTTGTTTTTACTTGACCTAAGTTATGTACAAAAATATTCATAAAATTGTATTACGAACAGCGCCACCTACTGTACAATTGTGTCCAGTCCCTCAACCCCCCCAAAAAACTACTACTTTTTAAGTTTTTTTTTACAACGTCCGATGTGGTGCCAGGATTTTGCAAGCATGATGCCCCAGTTGTTGACACGAATGTACGCCACTGGTTATGATTTCAAATTAAGGTAGGCGTACCCAAATGTAGGAACGTAGCGAAATTGGTAACGTAGAGAATGTCAGATGTGTCATCCAGTTCAAAACAATCCAAATGGAATTAATGGGTCCATGAGATGAATTTTTCGGAGGAACACATTTTGTACAACTTTCTACTCCTCTTAAAAGTATGAAAACGATTTAACATTTTTTGGGTTTGTTTAATTGAAAGGTGCACTTCTTTAAACATTTCGAATTGTCCATGCTTCTCCGGACAACAGCGGGCGCTGTTGCTGTGGTTTTTTTTAGGAAGACACTATTCGGTTTTGGGGGTTTTGTGTTTAACTTGTGACCCAAAAATGTGTTCATTGAAACGTTAAATGTGAGAAAAGTTTGCTCATTGGCTTACTGCCATGTACTTACACAACAACGAATCACCAAAGAAAAGAACATTTACACCCTACAGGAAAATATTCAAAATCCTGGTAACTTTTTGGGGGTGAAATTATTGTAACAGTGAGGTTTCTGCCTGAAATGATATCAAACATTCGCTCATAAATATGGAGAATTACATCAGCATAAAAAACAAAAAGGCACAAACGTGGATTTTCAAGGATTGAAAAAAAACCAACCAAATCTGGCCTTTTAAGGAGAATCTTCAATCCAGTTACCGTCGCGTCACGGGATATTTTATCGATGTGTGACTTTTAGTCAAGACCTTACAAAATCCTCACATAAGGCCAAAAGAAAAAAGTCTCCGGTTTCTGGTATGGAGCTTGCCCAAAAAGTGGTGCGGCGACGCGGCTTTTTTTTTTTGCTTCAAATGTCGGCTGATGACTGCAAATGGTGCCCGACTAAACTTAGTGCAAATATAATGGGAGTCCAGAGAGGCCACATAAAGCTTATTCTCGATCATAACCCCATCTAAAAACACGTAAAAACTGTGCAGCAGCAGGATTCCAGTCAAACCAGTGAGTTTGGCGGTTTTGAGACACCATCTTTTATTGAAAAAAAAAACTTTTTCATTTTGCCGACGCGCATGGCTGCGGCGACGCGCGCGCATACCAGAAACCGGAGACTTTTTGGGGGGGCCTAAGTCAGTCGCAATTAAATGCTTCGATCTAAATCACTCACAAACTATTCCAAGTTAATTATGATTAGGGATTCTTATGCATAGTTTTCCTGAACAGGACTTCAAGCAACTCAATGTACAGGGCTACAGGAGAATAATAAAAAGAAGAGCAAATACTCAGGAAAACTGAAGGTTTGAATTGGCATTCCTCTTGAAACAGAGCAGAGCATAGGTTGGATGGAAACAAGCACCAGGCAAGGAATTCCAAAGAGATGCAGCACGTCTGGAGGAACCAGGTTGAATAGTCTCCATCCTTGATGTTTGTGGTCTTACTTGTGTCTAACTTGGGGCATGACTTGTGGTTGACGCGACTAAAAGTCTGGTTTGGCGTCGATATTCAGGGCACTTGGACCGGTGATTCTTGAGCGGCCTTTGCTGGTTGAATCGCTCCAAGTTCTATCTGCTCCGTCTGCTGCGGTCGGCGGCAGCGGCGGCGCTGTCGAAGGAGCTTTGCCAGTGGGGGGAAAGCCTCCAAGAAAGCCGCTCGATACTGACTGTTCGTCACGCTGTACACCAGAGTATTGATGGAGCTGTTGATGAAGCGAATGATTACTACGCAGACCTTCACGTCGAAAGTGGCCCAGTAGATATCGATGAAAGTTTCTGTAGTTGCTGAGTGCAAGGAGAACAGGAGTATCAGGCTGATGATAGCGTAAGCGATGTCCATGGAATTGAGCACGTAGAAGACAGCAGTGTTGATGACTAGCATGCGGACGACGGGGTAAACTCGACGGGTTTGGCCTGCTTGACGCTCTCTGTCACGTTGGCACAACTTAATAACGATGTAAATATAAGAGAAAACAGTTATGGTAAACGTTCCTAGGTGCATCAGGAGAAGGATGACAAAACATACTTGAGAGAAAATCACATTCTTGACATAATTGTTATTGAGTCCACCCAACACGCCCGGGACCACTGCCACAATCCAGACGCCTGCTGATACCTTGGCTGCTCGTGAATTGCTCGCTCGCGCTCTCTGGGTTAGCGGTTGACGTACGGCGGAGAACCTTTCAACGGCTATGACAGTCACGAAGAAGTACGAAGCAGTCTGCATCGTTACAGAAGCTATGCGTACAGCTAGATAAGCACCTGAAGATACGTCTGTATGTTCTGTTGCCCATGCTGCTGACATAACTATGATCAGATAGGTAGCGTCAGCCACTGCTAAATTCGACAGATAGACGTTGATGATCGTGCACTTGGATTTCACTCGAATTACTACGAAGAGAAAAATACAGTTCAGCAGGATTCCGGTGGGGGTGATGATTTTGAAGAACTGACGGAGTATGTTGTCATAGTCTTGCTGATGAGCGTCGACATCACGGACAAGCTGCCTCTCATGGGCTGTCAGTCCGTCGCTATATTCTATTGTTCCATTCATGTTTCTTAGCTTAGAAGAGACGTCTTGACAGGCCTGATTCACAAGTCGAACTGTATCTTCATTTATAGCCAGATTATAATTCGTCTTGGGACCAAGCAATATGAAATCAGAAAAGAAAGCGAGAAACACTGGATCCGGACATGCATTATAACCAAACACTCTTCGCGTCTTAAATGGCAATGTCAGAAAACTTAATTTCCGTTTCGATCAGCAGATCCAATGGAGTTAAAGGCGCTATCTCGTGAATTGTGTAGTTCTCAACTCACTCTAAGGGTGAGCTCGACCCTCTGGAGCATGGGTTCGTGCTGTTCAAATGACCCCTATTGGGTTTCGTTCTATAGCATGAGAAACAATACCAATGTCTTGCAATCTTAGTCATGTGGTTTAAACCTAATTACACCCTGCATCCCCCACGCTGCCCCATCACACCCCCACCCGATCCCACCCCACCCCCAAAGTTTGGTTAAAGTTAAGCACTCATTTCTAATGAACCTAAACTTCCGGGGTGTTAGCTCTATAGACCGTGTTACATTTATTTACAAATTGGATGTTGTGGTCACGTGATGTCAACTTTCATCCAACTGATCTCTTCCGCACTGCATGTGCATCCCTTGAAACGTGATTGGTGTAAAAATAGTGACGTAAACTGTTTAATGTTGACAAAATTACATGCATGAGATGCTTAAAAGTTTGGTTGTCTGTCGGTTGCCCGTCGGTATGACGTCACAGGTCACATGGTCTATCGAACTAAGCCAATACAGACATTAATGTTTCCCATTCTAATGTTGTTCTGTCCCAATTTGCAAACACCTTGAAATACGTTGGGATGCGACGTTATAAATGTTTGCCAAAGTTTTAATTGAATTTGATTTTAATAATGATAGCACGCATTTTCTATAAAATGTACACGACTTCAAAAAAAATGTATTGGCTCCAGTCGATTTTAATATCATCCTTGATCCAACTTTACGAAATCCATTTAATTTCCCTAACGTCAAAAGTTTCAATGTCCTTGCTCTTACCTTCTATCATTATTCTTATACAGTTTCTGGTTTGCTTGAGCCAATAGTAGTGATACCAAAGGTTCATTATCAAAACACGATCTGGTTTCCTTGTTCGCACGCTAATCACAGTCACATGTTGAACTATTTATTCTAGAAAATTTATAACAACTAGTAATCATGTCAACTTTTTGCTGTCACATTTAGGCCATGATTGGGGGGGGGGGGGAAGGGATTGTGACACTAGACTTTATAAACTAGATTAATTAAAAATGACATTGAACTCGCTTTCAATTGATGTTGGTTTACATAATATTCTCTGTGCGTCTATGATATTCGTGCAGATTCGGCGATTAATTATTAACAAATATCTTTTAGGTACACCATAAATCCAACGGCCGCCCCAACCCACCCAACCTACCTATCGACCTAATCGACTTAATCCATCCCCAAACTTTTAACATAGTTGATCTAAGACCAAAAAAAAAACTAGTCGGTCTCTGGTCAGCCCAAGCTATGCTCCCAGTACGGAATTTTTTCCCTCGTTCAAAAATCCCATGTTCTCGGCCCTGAATTACTACTGTACGGCAGAATCAGTACCCGTACATTTTACACACAAACGAATTTTGTAGTCAGTTCACTCAGTTGAGAAATCGTTCCTAAATATCGAGTACGTAAATCGAGTTATAGTATCGAAATATGCCCCGACCAAAATTTCATATCTATGAAGTAAAAAGAATCGATTCTAAGCACGACCGTTTTCATCACACAGAATCGCTTCATTGTATTCGTTGGTGAAAATGTCTAGTTCCCTGTAAACACTTCCACGATATACAACCATGCAACACGTGTAATAAAAGCAAGTCGGACGCCCTCTTTTGCGAAAATGCTACTGCTAAAGCAAGCCCGACTATTTAAAACTATGATATGAACCCATGCATCGGATGTATGTAGGTAAAATATTTGGGACACAATAATGCACTTCATGGATTGATTAAAATTCATTACGTAACACGGACCTCTAGGAGATCCAGCATACACTTGCCCTTTACTGCATGTGACATGAACTGGCAAATTAATATGAATTCCGATTAGAAAAGGGGAAATATTTGCTTCACTATTTATGACCATTGCAACTCAATGAAGCATCAGGTTGTGTTCCCCACTGAACAGGCCCGGATTACCCAATAGGCACAGTAGGCACTGTGCCTAGGGCCTACGAAAAATTTGGGGGCCTACGAAAACTTGGGGGGGGGCCTACGAAAATACTGCAGTGTGCCATAAAATACCTGGCCTACCCACACACACCCACACGCGCAGAGAAAAGTTTTTTAAAAAAAGTTTTAAGGTCTCTCCCAGATGCAGAGTTTTCGATTTTACCAACTAATGCTGCACAGCATGTATGCATTGACCCTACGTATACAATGTACGTGTAAAGTCTGTCGCTCTGAAGCACGGTGCCAACCATGGACGTCGATCGGTGGGGAACGGGGGGACTGATGTCGTTCCCCAACGATTTTCGTCCCTGAATAAAAATATGTAACCCACATTTGATTCTATAGCTCAGAGCAGCTGGTTTAATTACTCCAAACTCGAAAAACATGTTTAATTGATGATCTTGAGCTAAAACTTTGGCAGTCGTCAGAAATCGCCTCAGACCGCACCGCAGATTGTAAACCTCTCGAAAGGAGAGAAAACACGAATGAGTCCTCTCGCAATAACAAAATTGTGCCCCTCTCAGTGGTGTATGTCAAAGTGTAGAACAATGCTGGTAGTAAATTTTGCTCTGGGTAACATGCATTCCTTGCAATGTGAACGAAAATATTTTCACAATTTTCTTCTCTTTCACACCGACGGAAGGTGCCTATTTTACTGAGCAAATGCCTCGTTTTGGTGATGCCCCCAGTTTTAAAAACGTTCCGCCGCCGCCGATTGGCGTATTACATGTGCAGGTGTTAGTAAAAATTATACTCGCTTGTTAAGTACACAATACGACCCCAATTTTGATCGTTCAGTCGCCAAAGGTTCATTGCTTTGTTTCATCTCAAAGGCCCTTTCTTGACTGTAAGTCAAGGCGTATGGCGGTCCGGACACGAAAAAAAAAAGACCATGCGAGTGGCTGGACTCGTTGGCTCCGATCCGTGCGCCGTCATCAGGGGCGTAATTCCCGGGGTGTGGGCGGAGTGGGGGTAGGATATACTCCCAAACTTTTTTGACCACGGGGATGGGCTATTAAATCATCCCCCACTTTTTTGTAATGAGGAAAAAAAATGAGAATCTTGAGGTATTTTCCGAACGTCCCAGCAACTAATATGTATTCAATAGCACTGGAAAGTGGAGAAATAAAGTACGACACTGCGTCCCAGTATAATGTGGTGTCCAGCCCCCCCCCCCCCCCGCCCCCTATCGAATGTCCACGATCGGGCAATTTGGGCGTTTCATGTGCCACCAAGAGTTGGCCACGGAGAGTTCATTTTTCCTAGTGCATTGTGGGAGATGGTCGACAAATTCGCAGCGCGGGACATTTAAAATTGTTAGTTTTTTTCTGGTCAGTAGTTCGTAAGCGTATATTCGAGTATAAATTTGCCTTTTTTTCTTCTTTGTATCTGTGGTGTTTTTAGTAAGGCGGCAGAACGCTATACCCGAATTTATAACAATTTAGCTAAAAATTTGAAAAACTAAATCTCCATGGCAAACCCTTGGTGGCGCACTGCGTTGTGAATCGCCCGAATTTTATGATTTTCTTCTTTCCCCCACCCCCACCCAAACTGGCCGTCATTGCACTCGCGCGGTCACGATTCTAATCATGGCACCCGGTTAATGTGACATTGTGTTATAATTGCATCATTCCCTAGACTTAGCGTAAGTACAAGAAAAGATGAATTTTCCCAGGCTAGCTAATAGCGCTGAATTAGAATCAGACAAACAACATTCCCTCGTAAAAATGTGTGAACGGGTCAGTAGTTTGATATAAATATAATGAAGTGGGGGAAACTTGCTAGAATATCTCTCAATCACAGCGACATGTCAGTGCCGGCCGAAAGACGCGGACGCAAAACAATAATATTATTGACGAGACAGAATAAGGACGAGCCTGGTAAGATTAAGTGCTCGTAGTGACTCTGAATAGTCAACTGTTATTGCATAAGAATGATTGTAGAAAAGAGTTACGTAACAGCATTCATGCGTATAGCACGATGCTGATGCATCTTTTGTGCAGCTGTGCAGCACATAGTAACTCTCGCTGCGGAAATAAGGATTATGTTTTTAAACGCAAAGAGAAAAGTATCTACTGAAACAGCCTAGCTGTTAAGCTGTCTGACAGCGGACCCAGGGTTAGGGGGTTCGAATCCGCTTGATGTCATTTTTTGGTTTTCAATGCCCGCGATTCTGTCATTTAAGAGTATTAATTTCCCGTCGTCATTTACCAACAGCAGTTAGCTCGGTCGGTCGGTAAGCTGACTCACAAGTTGGGACTGTCTGCGAAGTCCAGGTTGGCATCTGCGTATAGGTACGGGGTTCTTTTGCTGACTCGGCAGCAAGGCTTAGGGTGCCACCTCGTTTCCTCCCTTTATGGTGCCTGACTTTCGAGTTACATGGATGGACAGGGAAGGAGGTGTGGTGGGCCGGGTACCGAGTCCCAGAAGAGTTCTATATGGAAGTCGGTAAGGGGCTCATTGAGTTAGGGTCATAAGTCCGACTCCTGAAGACTTGGCCATCGCCACATAACTTTTTGTTTTATTTTCTATCTTTTCTATCGGAGGACAATAATAATGCACGAATTATTAATTTGTTATATTGAAAGCTTGTACTGTAATCGTTCGAAATCAATTTTAAAAATTGCTCGAAAAATACAAAATTCAATCCACCTATAATGTTCTTATTTTATTGTTGCAAAACTACATGTACATGCTCAGTACCTTTGCGTATACCTTGTTCAGGCCTGTTCCCTGATCCCAGACTGCGGGGGGGGGGGGGGGGGCCCTTTAAATCCTATAGTGAAAATTTTCGTATTTTTATACTTTATTATACGCACAGCTGTAGCTGTCAACCCCCGTATATGAAGCGACTTTGCGCGGCAGCTTGTGTCGACATGACAGAATGTATACTATTTTGACATGGGTTTCAGAACCGGATTTTAGCTTCGCGGAGTTTTGAGCAGCGGTGTTTATTATTTACATTCTCCACTTTGTTCTTATTCTCTCTTCCTTTCCCCTTCCTTCTCCATTGAACACTGGTGCCTAGGGCCTACGAAACACTTAATCCGGGCCTGCCACTGAAGAATGATTTACGTATCTTGATCAATTTCTTGAGGGTGCCCTGATTGTGGGAGTCCTGTGCCCGGCCGCGCGCTGCCCGGACCCAGGCATGTGTGGGCAGACATCTCAACGGTCATCGAAGAGTTCGGGTGTACAGTCAGTGGCGTAGCCAGGAATTTTTCAGTGGGGGTGGGGGCGCTGGGGGGGGGGCTGGAACATTTCATGGGGGGGCGTCAATCAGGGGCGTAAATTAACCAATAATTATCTTAGCACAAAAGATAATAATTTAAACATAATTTTCGAGGTTTTCTCAGCTAAAGGCATAAGAAAATTTTGTGAACATTGTTTTCGAGGTTGGAGTCATTGAATCAGCTACCAGAATTCTGAGCTATAGGCGTGGGGTTCGGGGCCCGCTTAAGGGCCTCGAAAAATTTTGGATTCTAAATGCTCTGTGGTGCTATCTGAGGCAATTTCTGACCACTTTAACCAATATTTTCTAAGCAAAAGATACATTGTAGTACATAATAGGGCCCATGGCGTCATGTAGATAAATGATAATTTTTTTAGAAACTCAAAATCTCAGTGGGGGCGACTGGGGGCGAAAGGTTTCATGGGGGGCGGTCGCCCCAACGCCCCCCGGTGGCTACGCCACTGAGTACATTTGATCGGTTGCGCCGTTGTAACCTTTCGTGGCGTCACCGTGGCGTCGGCATTTTGCCACTCAGTATCCGCAGTTGCATTTTGACGCGATTTGTTTTGTCGCAGCTCGCCACCTAGGCTATTGGACAGTCCACGGCCATATTTTCCCAGTCGTTGATCGAAATGTTGGCGGCAGTTTAGGCGGCGTTTGACGCCCTTTAGCGCGGGTTCGGCCTGCAGCGTGGCCGTCTGGGAGAATCCGGGAGCTCGCCACGGAGAGGAGGATCTTCGGCAGTCTGTGCTCAATGCGCACGACATACCCCGTCCAGCGGAGCTGCATATCCAGCAACGACATGTCCGCTTAATGCAGCACTTTGTCATTGGTACCCCACGCGATCCCGCAGGAAATGTTGAGAATAGACCGGAGGTGGCGCCGCTGAATGGTCCGTATAGGTTTTTGAGGTTGCATGCCCGGAGTAAATCGGTCCGAAATTGTCTACGCCGGCCAAATCACGATTTGCATGCCCTCAAATTCTTCAATATTTGAGCATATTGTGGGCCATGAACTTGAGGGTTTGTAAAAAACATATCGGTGGAAGCCGTGGACAGGAAGGTGAGCTTGTGTTTCTGTGAAATTTGGAAGAAATCTGGTCCCTAAAAGTGCTTTATTTTCCAATGGAGTGTGGGCACCGTTTTTAATGGCGATGGGCTTCAGGACTATTTTAAGGGGTGATCATCTTCGGATGGAAATTTCTCCTTAAAGTCATCAGATTAGGCTACCAGAAAAAATTGGAAAGAAAATGAAAGATGACATAATAAGCTTTAATTTGATGTGTGTCTCGAAAACCTTGAAGTGTTGTGAGTATTTTTATCCGATTTTCTGGAATGGGGGCCTGGGGGCATTTATCATTGGGGTCTATGGCAGTTTATTTATTGGTCTGCAACCTAGACTTGCCGTCTGTGGGTGCAGACCGGTAAATAGGCCGAAACCCCTCAGCCGAGCTCATGAATGCAAGTTATAGTGGCCCTCAAAATGCTTTATGTTAGAGAGTTGTGAGAGCCATATAATTGGGGAATTGAAAAGATATGACGATGAACCTGTTGTCCGGATTGAAGGCCTTCCAATTTAAATTTGAACATTTTGGATGAAATTAAGCTCGAAAGTGACGCTATTTTGCCATGTTGTGGAGGGATCCTTTTTCAAGACGGCAAATTTGTTTCGCTTTGGGGAAAAAAAGAGAGTGGTCGTGTTCTTTGGGTAAGTATATCTCGAAAAGTCAATGGTCAACCCACCAAAAAAAAAAAAAAGGAAAAATGACCTGTTGATCATCGTTTTTGTAATACTGTTCTATACCCAGTTATGTCGGCGGCAGCGGCGGCACTGTCGAAGGAGCTTTGCCAGCGGGGGGAAAGCTTCAAAGAAAGTCGCTCGATACTGACTGCTCGTCACGCTGTACACCAGAGTATTGATGGAGCTGTTAATGAGGCGAGCGATTCCTAAGCAGACGTCCACGTCGAGACTGGTCCAGTAGATATCGATGAAAGTTTCAGTTGCTGAGAAGTGTTGGCAGAATGTGCATGGCTGGCACTGCAAGGGGAATTGGAGTTTTAGGCTGATGAGAGTGTAAACGATGTCCGTGGAATTGAGCACGTAAAATACAGCAGTGTTGATGACTAGCATGCGGACGACGGGGTAAACTCGACGGGTTTGGCCTGCTTGACGTTCTCGGTCTCTGTGGCACAACTTAATAACGATGTAAATATACGAGGATATAGTGATGGTAGACGTTGCCAGGTAAGCCAGTAGAAGGATGACAACACCTACTTGAGAGAAAACCTCATTCTTTACATAATTTTTTATCAATTGGGAGTCCCCTCACTCACTCGTGACCACTGCCACAACCCAGACGCCTGCCGATACCTTGGCTGCTCGTGAATTGCTCGCTCGCGCTCTCTGAGTTAGCGGTTGGCGTACGGCGGAGAGTCTTTCAACAGCGTCAGCCACTGCTAGATTCTGGTCAAGGAACCAAACTACAAGAGCAGCATTTTTGGGTTTTTTCCTAGCAGTTTTTTCCTAGTTTTTTCCTTGTGAACACAAAATCTTTAAACACAATTACCAGTTGAACATTGTTTGCTCTAAAATGCCAACCCCAATCCATCAATTTGAAAATTACAGGACAAACAAATGTTAAAGGGAATATACATCATTTGCTTTTGCTGTAATTTTCAGAAATGGATGGAATTGGGGGGTTGGAAATATAAAGCAAATATAGCTACACTGACTTTTTTGAGGTTTTTGGTTCGAAAATACAATAAAAACAAAAAAAACCCAATCATTTTCCTGTAGTCTGGTTCCCTGACTCCATTTAAGAAGAAACAGAGCAGTTTACATACATTGGGGGAATTGTAAGGTCAGGGAACCAGTCTAGCTGGCTTGTACCCGTTCATAGGTGTGTAATCGATTGCAAACAAGTGCGATGGTCAACTGGGGCCAGTATTTGAAAAAAGGCCATTTTTTTTCCAACGCTGGTCGGCCGATCAGCGTTGGAAATTGATACAAAAATACCACTTTTCTTGAAAATAACAGTATACCAGGTGCCATGATTTTACAGGATGCTTTACACTGTCATTCACTAACAGTCCAGCAAGGTATTTCAAAATGATTTGGTAGTTTTATTTTTTGATGTTTGCAAATGTTGTATTTTCCCTTTAACATCGCCTTTAAGTATCATCCTTGATCCAACTTTTAAGAATCAGTTTAACTTCCTGAACGTCAGACGTTTACATTTACTGTTTTTTTCTCCCAGTATATTATAATAAAAACTTCTGGTTTGCTTGAGACAATAATACTGGTGATACCAAAAGTTCAATATCAAAGCACGACTATGTTTCCTCGTTCATATACACTATAGTCACAGTCACATGTTGAACGATTCATTATCGGGAAGGTATTATAGCTACAAAGTCATCACGTGAACTCATTACTGTAATATTTTAAATATGATTTTGGGGTTTATTTGTGACCCTCCAGCACAAAACCATTCACCTCGACACGTATGAAAACTGGGATTTGGGCTAATTGGTAAGGACATTGAATATGCTTATATTCTGAGATTAAGGGGGAGGGGGGAGAAGTGTTGATCGTGGATGGATGCAGGGGCTGATCCAGCTTCGACTCAAGGGGAGTTTGCTGTTAAGGAGGGTTAGGGGCAGGGTGACCGTAAGGCCATGGCCAAATTCAGCTAAATGCACTTAAAAAATCTGTCAGATTTATCAAAAATCTGCCAAATTCCCAACAATTACTCGAAATACACTATAAACACTTAAAAATCACAAGCAAATGTTGTAGTATTTCCTGAATTGAAGTTCAAATTACATTATAAACAATCTATGGTCACATAAAAATGTAATGAAATTGCGTAAATTTCAGAAAAATATGCAGTTGCATCACGACGGGCGGGTTCCCAGTGAACCTCAGCACCTAGACCAGCCAACCTGCCCATTATGCAAGGGTACCATTTTTTTCCCCAATTTGCTATGTTTTTCTGTCAAATAACTATTTTTGCAGAATTCTGCCAGAAATCTGCCCAAAAATCCATTCTGTCAAATTTTCTGTCAAACACTATTTTTACCAAAAAATATGTCAAAGTTAGCCGAAAATCGGCCAAAACGGTCACAATGGGTAGGGTAGCAGACATGCTCTATTTTTTTCCTGCAATATTTTGTGTTACCATTGAATACGATGTGTATCGGGTGAATATTTTCCTTTCTTTTGCGGCCCAGGGGAGTAGACCGTCTACCACCCGCCCCCCTCGTGGATCCACCACTGGGTTGAACTGAGCAAGAACTGGTTTTGCTACTTTTACCACTAAAGAAAATATGAAAAGAAAATATTTATAGTCGCATATAAGTATTTTTAAACGGCACACATTAACTGCAAACTTTTTCGTTGTTTTTACTTGACCTAAGTTATGTACACAAATATTCATAAAATTGTATTACGAACAGCGCCACCTACTGTACAATTGTGTCCAGTCCCTCAACCCCCCCCCCAAAAAAACTACTACTTTTTAAGTTTTTTTTTTACAACGTCCGATGTGGTGCCAGGATTTTGCAAGCATGATGCCCCAGTTGTTGACACGAATGTACGCCACTGGTTATGATTTCAAATTAAGGTAGGCGTACCCAAATGTAGGAACGTAGCGAAGTTGGTAACGTAGAGAATGTCAGATGTGTCATCCAGTTCAAAACAATCCAAATGGAATTAATGGATCCATGAGATGATTTTTTTCGGAGGAACACATTTTGTACAACTTTCTACTCCTCTTAAAAGTATGAAAACGATTGAACATTTTTTGGGTTTGTTTAATTGAAAGGTGCACTTCTTTAAACATTTCGAATTGTCCATGCTTCTCCGGACAACAGCGGGCGCTGTTGCTGTGTATTTTTTTTTAGGAAGACACTATTCGGTTTTCGGGGTTTTGTGTTTAACTTGTGACCCAAAAATGTGTTCATTGAAACGTTAATGTGAGAAAAATTTGCTCATTGGCTTACTGCCAAATACTTACACAACAACGAATCACCAAAGAAAAGACCATTTACACCCTACAGGAAAATATTCAAAATCCTGGTAACTTTTTGGGGGTGAAATTATTGTAACAGTGAGGTTTCTGCCTGAAATGATATCAAACATTCGCTCATAAATATGGAGATTTACATCAGCGTAAAAAACAAAAAGGCACCAAAAATACCATTGAAAATGGCGAATCGAAATAGAAATTTAGATCAAATGGGACACAAACGTGCATTTTCTTGGATTGAAACAAAAACAAAAACAAATCTTCAATCCAGTTACCGTCGCGACACAAGATATTTCATCGATGTGTGACTTTTAGTCAAGACCTTACAAAATCCTCACATAAGGCCAACAAAAAAAGTCTCCGGTTTCTGGTATGGAGCTTGCCCAAAAAGTGGTGCGGCGACGCGGTTTTTTTTTTTTACCTGGTTTTTTTTGCTTCAAATGTCGGCTGATGACTGCAAATGGTGCCCGACTAAACTTAGTGCAAATATAATGGGAGTCCAGAGAGGCCACATAAAGCTTATTCTCGATCATGACCCCATCTAAAAACACGTTAAAACTGTGCAGCAGCAGGATTCCAGTCAAACCAGTGAGTTTGGCGGTTTTGAGACATCATCTTTTATTGAAAAAAAAACTTTTTTATTTTGCCGACGCGCATGGCTGTGGCGACGCGCGCGCATACCAGAAACCGGAGGGTTTTTTTGGGCCTAAGTCAGTCGCAATTAATTGCTTCGATCTAAATCACTCACAAACTATTCCAAGTTAACTATGATTAGGGTTTCCTATGCATAGTTTTCCTGAACAAGACGTCAAGCAACTCAATGTACAGGGCTACAGGAGAATAATAAAAAGAAGAGCAAATACTCAGGAAAACTGAAGGTATGAATTGACATTCCTCTTGAAACAGAGCAGAGCATAGGTTGGAGGGAAACAAGCACCAGGCAAGGAATTCCAAAGAGATGCAGCACGTGGTAAAAGCTATTGGAATATTGCTTTGTTCTACATCTAGGTAAAGCACCAGTATATGGATGAGAACAGGCAGAAAGTCGGGTTTCTTTCTCAAACACTGTTTTTGGAGGAACCAGGTTGGATAGTCTCCATCCTTGATGTTTGTGGTCTTAGCTTGTGTCTGACTTGACTTGTGCAGGACTCGACTGAAATTCTGGATTGGCGTCGATGTTCAGATCGCTTGGGCCGGTGATTCTTGAGCGGCCTTCGCTGGTTGAATCACTCCAAGTTCTATCTGCTCCGCCTGCTGCGGTCGGTGGCAGCGGCGGCACTGTCGAAGGAGCTTTGCCAGCGGGGGAAAAGCCTCCAAGAAGGCTGCTCGATACTGACTGTTCGTCACGCTGTACACCAGAGTATTGATGGAGCTGTTGATGTGGCGAAATATTCCTAAGCAGACCTCCACGTCGAGAATCGTCCAGTACATATCGGCAGCTTCTGCTCTTGAAGGCGTGGAGAACAGAAATATAAGGCACATGACATTGTAAGCGATGTCCACTGAACTGAGCACGAAGAAGACAGCGGTGTTGATGACCAGCATGCGGACGACGGGGTAAGCTCGACGAGTTTGGCCTGCTTGACGCTCTCGGTCTCTGTGGCACAACTTAATAATGATGAAAATATACGAAGAAATAGTTATGGCAAACGTTGCCAGGTAAATCAAGAACAAGACGACAGCACATATTTGAGAGAAAACCTCATTCATGAAATCAGTGGTACCAGATGCGAGTCCACTCAAAACGCCAGTGACAACTGCCACAACCCAGACGCCTGCTGATACCTTGGCTGCTCGTGACTTGCTCGCTCGCGCTCTCTGGGTTAGCGGTTGACGTACGCCGGAGAATCTTTCAACCGCTATGACAGTCACGAAGAAGTACGAAGCAATCTGCATCGCCGAAGAAGCCATGAGCACGGCTAGGAAGGCACCTGAAGCTATGTGTGTATATTCTATTGCCCATGCTGTTGACATGCATAGTATCAGATAGGTAACGTCAGCCACTGCTAAATTCGACAGATAGACGTTGATGATCGTGCGCATGGACTTCACTCGAAATACTACGAAGAGAAAAATAGAGTTCAGAAGGATTCCTATCGGGTCGATGATTTTGCTAAACTGGCTGATTATGTCGTCGTTTTCTTGCCCATGAGCTTCGACATCACGGAAAAGCTGCCTCTCATGGGCTGTCATTCCGTCGCTATGTTCTACTGTTCCATTCATCTTCTCATAAGAGACGTCTTGACAGGCCTGATTCACAAGTCGAAATGTGTCTACATTTATAGTCAGATTATAACTCGTCTTGGGACCGAGCAAAGTGAAATAAGAAAAGAAAGCGATAAACACTGGGCATGCATTATAACCAAGTCACTCTTCGCGCGTGAAATGGCAATGTCAGAAAACTTATTTTCCGTTTCGATCAGCAGATCCAATGGAGTTAAAGGCCATCCATCTCGTGAATTGTGTAGTTCTCAACTCACTCCAAGGGTGAGCTCGACCCTCTGGAGCATGGGTTCGTGCAGTTCAAATGACCCCTATTGGATTTCGTTCTATAGCATGAGAAACAATAACAATGTCCTGCAATCTTAGTCATGTGGTTTGAACCTAATTACACCCTGCATCCCCCACGCTGCCCCATCACATCCCCATCCGATCCCACCCCACCCCCAACGTTTGGCCAAAGTTATGCACACATTTCCAATGAACCTAAACTTCCGGGGTGTTAGCTCTATAGACCGTGTTACATTTATTTACAAATTGCATGTTGAGGTCACGTGATGTCAACTTTCATCCAACTGATCTCTTCCGCGCTGCATGTGCATCCCTTGAAACGTGATTGGTGTAAAAATAGTGACGTAAACTGTTTAATGTTGACAAAATTACATGCATGAGATGCTTAAAAGTTTGGTTGTCTGTCGGTTGCCCGTCGGTATGACGTCACAGGTCACATGGTCTATCGAACTAAGCCAATACAGACATTAATGTTTCCCATTCTAATGTTGTTCTGTCCCAATTTACAAACACCTTGAAATACGTTGGGATGCGACGTTATAAATTTTTGCCAAAGTTTTAATTGAATTTGATTTTAATAATGATAGCACGCATTTTCTATAAAATGTACACGACTTCAAAAAAAATGTATTGGCTCCAGTCGATTTTAATATCATCCTTGATCCAACTTTACGAAATCCATTTAATTTCCCTAACGTCAAAAGTTTCAATGTCCTTGCCCTAACCTTCTATCATATTCTTATACAGTTTCTGGTTTGCTTGAGCCAATAGTAGTGATACCAAAAGTTCATTATCAAAAAACAATCTGGTTTCCTTGTTCGCACGCTAGTCACAGTCACATGTTGAACTATTTATTCTAGAAAATTTATAACAACTACAAAGTAATCATGTCAACTCATTACTGTCACATTTAGGCCATGATTTGGGGGGGGGGGGGGATTGTGACACTGGACTTTATAAACGAGATTAATTAAAAATGACATTGAACTCGCTTTCAATTGATGTTGGTTTACATCATATTCTCTGTGCGTCTATGATATTCGTGCAGATTCGGCGATTAATTATTAACAAATATCTTTTAGGTACACCATGAATCAAACCGCCCCAACCCACCCAACCCACCTATCGACCTAATCGACTTAATCCATCCCCAAACTTTTAACATAGTTGATCTAAGACCAAAAAAAAAACTAGTCGGTCTCTGGTCAGCCCAAGCTATGCTCCCAGTACGGAATGTTTTCCCTCGTTCAAAAATCCCATGTTGTCGGCCCTGAATTACTACTACTGTACGGCAGAATCAGTACCCGTACATTTTACACACAAACGAATTTTGTAGTCAGTTCACTCAGTTGAGAAATCGTTCCTAAATATCGAGTACGTAAATCGAGTTATAGTATCGAAATATGCCCCAACCAAAATTTCATATCTATGAAGTAAAAAGAATCGATTCTAAGCACGACCGTTTTCATCACACAGAATCGCTTCATTGTATTCGTTGGTGAAAATGTCTAGTTCCCTGTAAACACTTCCACGATATACAACCATGCAACACGTGTAGTAAAAGCAAGTCGGACGCCCTCTTTTGCGAAAATGCTACTGCTAAAGCAAGCCCGACTATTTAAAACTATGAACCCTTGCATCGGATGTATGTAGGTAAAATATTTGGGACACAATAATGCACTTCATGGATTGATTAAAATTCATTACATAACACGGACCTTTAGGGGATCCAGCATACACTTGCCCTTTACTGCATGTGACATGAACTGGCAAATTAATATGAATTCCGATTAGAAAAGGGGAAATATTTGCTTCACTATTTATGACCATTGCAACTCAATGAAGCATCAGGTTGTGTTCCCCACTGAACAGGCCCGGATTACCCAATAGGCACAGTAGACACTGTGCCTAGGGCCTACGAAAAATTTGGGGGCCTACGAAAACTTGGGGAGGGCCTACGAAAATACTGCAGTGTGCCATAAAATACCTGGCCTACCCACACACACCCACACGCGCAGAGAAAAGTTTTTAAAAAAAGTTTTAGGGTCTCTCCCAGATGCAGAGTTCGAGGGTCAAGGGTCATCGGTGTGTCAGCAACGTTCTCAGATAGCTCCGTGCTATCTTTTTTTAAATATCAAGAATTTAGTTGCTGCACACCTGACCCTGACCAACGTACGTCGACAACCTTCTAGGTGTTTGTACGTTTATGGAACAGAAACAGAAACAGAAACAGAGTTTTCGATTTTACCAACTGATGCTGTACAACATGTATGCATTGACCCTACGTATAAAATGTACGTGTAAAGTCTGTCGTTCTGAAGCACGGTGCCAACCATGGGCGTCGATCGGTGGGGAACGGGGAGTGATGTCGTTCCCCAACGATTTTCGTCCCTGAATAAAAATATGTAACCCACATTTGATTCTATAGCTCAGAGCAGCTGGTTTAATTACTCCAAACTCGAAAAAGATGTTTAATTGATGATCTTGAGCTAAAACTTTGGCAGTCGTCAGAAATCGCCTCACATCGCACCGCAGATTGTAAACCTTCTCGAAAGGGAAGAAAACACGAATGAGTCCTCTTGCAATAACAAAATTGTGCCCCTCTCAGTGGTGTATGTCAAAGTGTATAACAATGCTGGTAGTACATTTTTGTTCTGGGTAACATGCATTCCTTGCAATGTGAACGAAAACAGTTTCACAATTTTCTTCTCTTTCACACCGACGGAAGGTGCCTATTTTACTGAGCAAATGCCTCTTTTTGGTGATGCCCCCAGTTTTAAAAACGTTCCGCCGCCGCCGATTGGCGTATTACATGTGCAGGTGTTAGTAAAAATTATACTCGCTTGTTAAGTACACAATACGACCCCAATTTAGATCGTTCAGTCGCCAAAGGTTCATTGCTTTGTTTCATCTCAAAGGCCTTTTCATGACCGTAAGTCAAGGCGTATGGCGGTCCGGACACGAAAAAAAAGAAGACCATGCGAGTGGCAGGCTCGTTGGCTCCGATCCGTGCGCCGTCATCAGGGGCGTAATTCCCGGGGTCAGTGGGCGGAGTGGGGGTATATACCCCCACACTTTTTTGACCACGGGGATGGGCTATTAAATCATCCCCCACCTTTTTGTAATGAGGGAAAAAAATGAGAATCTTGAGGTATTTTCCGAACGTCCCAGCAACTAAAATGTATTCAATAGCACTGGAAAGTGGAGAAATGACGTACGACACTGCGTCCCAGTATAATGTGGTGTCCAGCCCCCGCCCCCTTTCGAATGTCCACGCTCGGGCAATTTGGGCGTTTCATGTGCCACCAAGAGTTTGCCACGGAGAGTTCATTTTTCCTAGTGCATTGTGGGAGATGGTCGACAAATTTGCAGCCCGGGACAGTTGAAATTGTTAGGTTTTTTTTCCGTTCAGTAGTTTTGTAAGCGTATATTCGAGTATAAATTTGCCTTTTTTCTTCTTTGTATCTGTGATGTTTTTTGTAAGGCGGCAGAACGCTATATCCGAATTTATAACAATTTAGCTAAAGTTGTTTAATGACACTCATTCAAATGGGTCTTGTTTTGTCGACCGTAATTTGAAAAGCTAAATCTCCATGGCAAACTCTTGGTGGCGCACTGCGTTGTAAATCGCCCGAATTTTATCGGATTTTCGTCTTTCCCCCACCCCCACCCAAACTCGCCAGCACGGATTTACGCCACTGGCCGTCATTGCACTCGCGCGGTCACGATTCTAATCATGGCACCCGGTTAATGTGACATTGTGTTATAATTGCATCATTCCCTAGACTTAGCGTAAGTACAAGAAAAGATGAATTTTCCCAGGCTAGCTAAGGAGCTGAATTAGAATCAGAAAAACAAAATTCCCTCGTAAAAATTTGTAAACGGGTCAGTCTTTTGATATAAATAAAATGAGGTAGGGGAAACTTGCTAGAATTTCTCTCAACCATAGCGACATGTCAGTGCCGGCCGAAAGACGCGGACGCAAAACAATAATATTATTGATGAGACAGAATAAGGACGAGCTTGGTAAGGTTAAGTGCTCGTAGTGACTCTGAATAGTCAACTGTTATTACATAAGAATGATTGTAGAAAAGAGTTACGTAACAGCATTCATGATTGTGTACAGCACGATGCTGATGCATCTTTTGTGCAGCTGTGCAGCACAAAGTAACTCTCCCGCTGCGGAAATAAGGATTATGTTTTTAAACGCAAAGAGAAAAATATCTACTGAAACAGCCTAGCTGTTAAGCTGTCTGACAGCGGACCCAGGGTTACGGGGTTCGAATCCGCTTGATGTCATTTTTTGGTTTTCAATGCCCGCGGTTCTGTCATTTAAGAGTATTAATTTCCCGTCGTCATTTACCAACAGCAGTTAGCTCGGTCGGTCGGTAAGCTGACTCACAAGTTGGGACTGTCTGCGAAGTCCAGGTTGGCATCTGCGTATAGGTACGGGGTTCTTTTGCTGACTCGGCAGCAAGGCTTAGGGTGCCACCTCGTTTCCTCCCTTTATGGTGCCTGACTTTCGAGTTACATGGATGGACAGGGAAGGAGGTGTGGTGGGCCGGGTACCGAGTCCCAGAAGAGTTCTATATGGAAGTCGGTAAGGGGCTCATTGAGTTAGGGTCATAAGTCCGACTCCTGAAGACTTGGCCATCGCCACATAACTTTTTGTTTTATTTTCTTTCTTTTTTATCGGAGGACAATAATTGCACGAGCGATTAATTTGTTATATTGAGAGCTTGTGCTGTAATCGTTCGAAGTTAATTTCTAAAATTGCTCGAAAATACAAAATTCAGTCCAGCTATAATGTTCTAATTTTATTGTCGCAAACCTGCATGTACATGCCCAGCACTTTTGCGCATATACCTTGTTCAGGCCTGTTCCCTGATCCAAGATTGCAGGGGGGGGGGTGGGGTCTTTAAATCCTATAGTGATAATTTTGTATTTTTAGTATTTCTTTTTATATGCACGGCTGTAGCTGTCAATCCCCGTTTATGAAGCGTTTTTGCGCGGCAGCTTGTGTCGACATGACAGAATGTACACTATTTTGACATGGGTTTCAGAACCGAATTTTAGCTTCGCGGAGTTTTGAGCAGCGGTGTTTATTATTTACATTCTCGACTTTGTTTTTATTCCCTCTTCCTTTTCCTTTCCTTCTCCATTCTTCGGAACACTGGTGCCTAGGGCCTGAGAAACACTTAATCCGGGCCTGCCACTGAAAAATGATTTACGCATCTTGATCCATTTTTTTTTTTAAAGTGCCCTGATTGTGGGAGTCCTGTGTCCGGCCGCGCGCTGCCGGGACCCAGGCATGACGGACAGACCACTGTCATCGAAGAGTTCGAGAGTACAGTTGATCGGTTGCGTCGTTGTAACCTTTTTTGGCGTCGCCGTGTGGCGTCGGTATTTTGCCACTCAGTATCCGCAGTTGCAGTTTGACGCGATTTGTTTTGTCGCAGCTCGCCACCTAGGCTATAGGACAGTCCAAGGCCATATTTTCCCAGTCGTTGATCGAAATGTTGGCGGCAGTTTAGGCGGCGTTTGACGCCCTTTAGCGCGGCTTCGGCCTTCAGCCTGGCCGTCTGGGAGAATCCGGGAGCTCGCCACGGAGAGGAGGATCTTCGGCAGTCTGTGCTCCTCAATGCGCACGACATGCCCCGTCCAGCGGAGCTGCATATCCAGCAACGACATGTCCGCTTAATGCAGCACTTTGTCATTGGTACCCCGCGCGATCCCGCAGGAAATGTTGAGAATAGACCGGAGGTGGCGCCGCTGAATGGTCCGTATAGGTTTTTGAGGTTGCATGCCCGGAGTAAATCGGTCCGAAATTGTCTACGCCGGCCGAATCACGATTTGCATGCCCTCAAATTCTTCAATATTTGAGCATATTGTGGGCCATGAACTTAATAAGGGTTTGTAAAAAAAATATCGGTGGAAGCTGTGCACAGGAAAGTGAGCTTCTGTTTCTGTGAAATTTGGAAGAAATCTGGTCCCTAAAAGTGCTTTATTTTCCAAGAAAGTCGCTCGATACTGACTGCTCGTCACGCTGTACACCAGAGTATTGATGGAGCTGTTAATGAGGCGAGCGATTCCTAAGCAGACGTCCACGTCGAGACTGGTCCAGTAGATATCGATGAAAGTTTCTGTTGCTGAGCAGTGTTGGCATGAATTTGCATGGCTGGCACTGCAAGGAGAATTGGAGTATAAGGCTGATGAGAGTGTAAACGATGTCCATGGAATTGAGCACGTAAAATACAGCAGTGTTGATGACTAGCATACGGACGACGGGGTAAACTCGACGGGTTTGGCCTGCTTGACGTTCTCGGTCTCTGTGGCACAACTTAATAACGATGTAAATATACGAGGATATAGTGATGGTAGACGTTGCCAGGTAAGCCAGTAGAAGGATGACAACACCTACTTGAGAGAAAACCTCATTCTTCACATAATTTTTATCAATTGGGAGTCCACCCAACACGCCCGGGACCACTGCCACAACCCAGACGCCTGCTGATACCTTGGCCGCTCGTGAATTGCTCGCTCGCGCTCTCTGGGTTAGCGGTTGGCGTACGGCGGAGAGTCTTTCAACAGCGTCAGCCACTGCTAGATTCTGGTCAGGGAACCAAACTACAAGAGCAGCATTTTTTGGGTTTTTTCCTAGCATCTGTGAACACAAAATCTTTAAACACAATTACCAGTTGAACATTGTTTGCTCTAAAATGCCAACCCCAATCCATCAATTTGAAAATTACAGGACAAACAAATGTTAAAGGGAATATCCATCATTTGCTTTTGCTGTAATTTTCAGAAATGGATGGAATTGGGGGGTTGGAAATATATAGCAAATATAGCTACACTGACTTTTTTGAGGTTTTGGGTTCGAAAATACAATAAAAAAAAAAAAACAATCATTTTCCTGTAGTCTGGTTCCCTGACTCCATTTAAGAAGAAACAGAGCAGTTTACATACATTGGGGGAATTGTAAGGTCAGGGAACCAGTCTAGCTGGCTTGTACCCGTTCATAGGTGTGTAATCGATTGCAAACAAGTGCGATGGTCAACTGGGGCCAGTATTTGAAAAAAGGCCAGTTTTTTCCAACGCTGGTCGGCCGATCAGCGTTGGAAATTGATACAAAAATACCACTTTTCTTGAAAATAACAGTATACCAGGTGCCATGATTTTACAGGATGCTTTACACTGTAATTCACTAACAGTCCAGCAAGGTATTTCAAAATGATTTGGTAGTTTTATTTTTTGATGTTTGCAAATGTTGTATTTTCCCTTTAACATCGCCTTTAAGTATCATCCTTGATCCAACTTTTGGAATCAGTTTAACTTCCTGAACGTCAGAAGTTTACATTTACTGTTTTTTTTCTCCCAGCATATCATAATAAAAACTTCTGGTTTGCTTGAGACAATAATACTGGTGATACCAAAAGTTCAATATCAAAGCACGACTATGTTTCCTCGTTCGCATACACTAGTCACAGTCACACGTTGAACGATTCATTATCGGGAAGGTATTATAGCTACAAAGTCATCACGTGAACTCATTACTGTAATATTTTAAAGATGATTTTGGGGTTTATTTGTGACACTCTAGCACGAAACCATTCACCTCGACACGTATGAAAACTGGGATTTGGGCTAATTGGTAAGGACATTGAATATGCTTATATTCTGAGATTAAGGAGGGGGGAGAAGTGTTGATCGTGGATGGATGCAGGGGCTGATCCGGCTTCGACTCAAGGGGAGGTTAGCTGTTGAGGAGGGGTAGGGGCAGGGTGACCATAAGGCCGTGGCCAAATTCAGCTAAATGCACTTAAAAAATCTGTCAGATTTATCCAAAATCTGCCAAATTACCAACAATTACTCGAAATACACTAGAAACACTTAAAATCACATGCAGATGTTGTAGTATTGCCTTAATTAAAGTTCAAATTACATTATAAACAATCTATGGTCACATAAAAATGTAATGAAATTGCGTAAATTTCAGAAAAAAATGCAGTTGCATCACGACGGGCGGGTTCCCAGTAAACCTCAGCACCTAGACCAGCCAACCTGTCCATTTGCAAGGGTATCATTTTTTTTCAAATTTGCTATGTTTTTCTGTCAAATAACTATTTTTGCAGAATTCTGCCAGAAATCTGCCCAAAAATCCATTCTGTCAAATTTTCTGTCAAACACTATTTTTACCAAAAAATATGTCAAAGTTAGCCGAAAATCGGCCAAAACGGTCACAATGGGTAGGGTAGCAGACATGCTCTATTTTTTTCCTGCAATATTTTGTGTTACCATTGAATACGATGTGTATCGGGTGAATATTTTCCTTTCTCTTGCGGCCCAGGGGAGTAGACCGTCTACCACCCGCCCCCCTCGTGGATCCACTACTGGGTTGAACTGAGCAAGAACTGGTTTTGCTACTTTTACCACTAAAATGTCAAGAACATCCAATAAATCTCAGACAAAGATCAGTACTTGTAAGGACCTATACAGACGCACAGTAAAATTGCGTTGAAAAAGAAAATATTTATAGTCGCATATAAGTATTTTTAAACGGCACACATTAACTGCAAACTTTTTCGTTGTTTTTACTTGACCTAAGTTATGTACACAAATATTCATAAAATTTTATTACGATCAGCGCCACCTACTGTACAATTGTGTCCAGTCCCTCACCCCCCCCCCCAAAAAAAACCACTACTTTTTTTTTACAACGTCCGATGTGGTGCCAGGATTTTGGAAGCATGATGCCCCAGTTGTTGACACGAATGTACGCCACTGGTTATGATTTCAAATTAAGGTAGGCGTACCCAAATGTAGGAACGTAGCGAAGTTGGTAACGTAGAGCATGTCAGATGTGTCATCCAGTTCAAAACAATCCAAATGGAATTAATGGGTCCATGAGATGAATTTTTCGGAGGAACACATTTTGTACAACTTTCTACTCCTCTTAAAAGTATGAAAACGATTGAACATTTTTTGGGTTTGTTTAATTGAAAGGTGCACTTCTTTAAACATTTCGAATTGTCCATGCTTCTCCGGACAACAGCGGGCGCTGTTGCTGTGTATTTTTTTTTAGGAAGACACTATTCGGTTTTCGGGGTTTTGTGTTTAACTTGTGACCCAAAAATGTGTTCATTGAAACGTTAATATGAGAAAAGTTTGCTCATTGGCTTACTGCCATGTACTTACACAACAACGAATCACCAAAGAAAAGAACATTTTACACCTTACAGGAAAATATTCAAATCCTGGTAACTTTTTGGGGGTGAAATTATTGTAACAGTGAGGTTTCTGCCTGAAATGATATCAAACATTCGCTCATAAATATGGAGAATTACATCAGCATAAAAACCAAAAAGGCACCAAAATACCATTGAAAATGGCGAAAGGAAATCGAAAGTAAGGTTAAATGGGACACAAAAGTGCATTTTCAAGGACTGAAAAAAACCCCAAAACAAATCTGGCCTTTTAAGGAGAATCTTCAATCCTGTTACCGTCGCGTCACAGGATATTTCATCGTGTGTGACTTTTAGTCAAGACCTTACAAAATCCTCACACATAAGTCAGTCGCAATTTAATGCTTCGATCTAAATCATTCACAAGCTATTCAAAGTTAACTATGATTGGGGTTTCTTATGCATATTTGCCCTGAACAAGACTTCAAGCAACTCAATGTACAGGGCTACAAGAAATTAATAAAAAGAAGAGTAAATGCTCAGGAAACCGAAGGACATTAATTGACATTCCTCTTGAAACAGGACAGATCATAGGTTGGAGGGAAACAAGCACCAGGCAAGGAATTCCAAAGAGATACAGCACGTGGGAAAAGCTATTGGAATATTCTTTTGTTCTACATCTGGGTAATGCACCACAAGGGCGGATCCAGGGGGCCAAAGGCGGCCATGCTTTCCCCCCCCCCAAAAAAAAAACCCCACCGATACCAATTTTTTTAAATTTTTTTTATTTGACGTCGCAATAAAGGCAGGCAATGAGTACACCACCATCTTTTCCTCACAAAACATTGGTTAAAGTGTTCAGAAATTGCCTCAGATCGCACCACAGAGCATCTACAATCCAAAAAAAATTCTGGATCCGCCCTTGATGCACCAGTATATGAATGAGAACCGGCAGAAAGTCAGGTTTCTTTCTCAAACACTCTGATTGGAGGAACCAGGTTGGATAGTCTCCTCCTTAGCTTGTGTCTGACTTGAGACTTGACTTGTGAATGACTCGACGAAAATTCTGGATTGGCGTCGATGTTCAGATCGCTTGGGCCGGTGATTCTTGAGCGGCGATCGCTGGTGGAATCGCTCGAAGTTCTATCTTCTCCGTCTGCTGCGGTCGGCGGCAGCGGCGGCACTGTCGAAGGAGCTTTGCCAGCGGGGGGAAAGCCTCCAAGAAAGCCGCTCGATACTGACTGCTCGTCACGCTGTACACCAGAGTATTGATGGAGCTGTTGATGACGCAAACGATTCCTAAGCAGACCTGCACGTCGAGAGTGGCCCAGTAGATATCGATGAAAGTTTCTGTAGTTGCTGAGTGCAAGGAGAACAGGAGTTTCAGGCTGATGATAGCGTAAGCGATGTCCGTTGAACTGAGCACGTAGAAGACAGCAGTGTTGATGACTAGCATGCGGACGACGGGGTAAACTCGACGGGTTTGGCCTACTTGACGCTCTCTGTCACGTTGGCACAACTTAATAACGATGTAAATATAAGAGAAAACAGTTATGGTAAACGTTCCTAGGTGCATCAGGAGAAGGATGACAATATATACTTTAGAGAAAATCACATTCTTGACATAATTGTTATCGAGTCCACCTAACACACCCGGGACCACCGCCAAAATCCAGACGCCTGCTGATACCTTTGTTGCTCGTGACTTGCTCGCTCGCGCTCTCTGGGTTAGCGGTTGACGTACGGCGGAGAACCTTTCAACGGCTATGACAGTCACGAAGAAGTACGAAGCAGTATGCATCGTTACAGAAGCTATGCGTACAGCTAAATAAGCACCTGAAGATAAAACTGTATGTTCTGTTGCCCATGCTGCTGACATAACTATGATCAGATAGGTAGCGTCAGCCACTGCTAAATTCGACAGATAGACGTTGATGATCGTGCACTTGGATTTCACTCGAATTACCACGAAGAGAAAAATACAGTTCAGCAGGACTCCGGTCGGGGTGATGATTTTGAAGAACTGACGGAGTATGTTGTCATCGTCTTGCTGATGAGCGTCGACATCACGGACAAGCTGCCTCTCATGGGCTGTCAGTCCGTCGCTATATTCTATTGTTCCATTCATATTTCTTAGCTCCGTAGACAGGCCTGATTCACAAGTCGAAATGTATCTTCATTTATAGCCAGATTACTTGTGTTGGCACCAAGCAATATGAAATCAGAAAAGAAAGCGAGAAACACTGGACATGCATTATATCACTCCTCGCGTCTTAAATGGCAATGTCAGAAAAGTTAGTTTTCATTTTCGATCAGCAGATCCAATGGAGTTAAAGGCGCTATCTCGTGAATTGTGTATTTCTGAACTCGCCCCAAGGGTGAGCTCTATCCTCTGGAGCGTGGGTTCGTGCATTCAAATTACCCCTATGGGATTTCGTTCAGTAGCATGAGAGACATTAACAATGCCCTGCAATCTTAGTCATCTGATTTGAACCTATAATTACACCCTGCACTCCCCACGCTGCCCCATCACACCTCCACCCGATCCCACCCACAACAAAAGTTTGGTCAAAGTAATGCACACATTTCTAACTAACCTAAACTCCAGAGTGTTAGCTCTATAGACCATGCTACATTTATTTACAAATTGGATGTTGTGGTCACGTGATGTCAACTTTCATCCAACTGATCTCTTCCGCACTGCATGTGCATCCCTTGAAACGTGATTGGTGTAAAAGTAGTGACGTAAACTGTTTAATGTTGACAAAATTACATGCATGAGATGCTTAAAAGTTTGGTTGTCTGTCGGTTGACCGTTGGTATGACGTCACAGGTCACATGGTCTATAGAACGAAGCCAATAAAGACAAATGTTTCCCATTCTAATGTTGTTCTGTCCCACTTTACAAACACCTTGAAATAAGTTGGGATGCGACGTTATAAATATTTGCCAAAGTTTTAATTGAATTTGATTTTAATAATGATAGCACGCATTTTCTATAAAATGTACACGACTTCAAAAAAAATGTATTGGCTCCCGTCAATTTTAATATCATCCTTGATCCAACTTGACGAAACCCATTTAATTCCTTAACATCAAAAGTTTCAATGTCCTTGCTCTTACCTTCTACCATATTCTTATACAGTTTCTGGTTTGCTTGAGCCAATAGTAGTGATACCAAAAGTTCATTATCAAAACACGATCTGGTTTCCTTGTTCGCACGCTAGTCACAGTCACATGTTGAACTATTTATTCTAGAAAATTTATAACAACTACAAAGTAATCATGTCAACTTTTTGCTGTCACATTAGGCCATGATTGGGGGGGGGGGTTGTGACACTGGACTTTATAAACTAGATTAATTAAAAATGACATTGAACTCGCTTTCAATTGATGTTGGTTTACATAATATTCTCTGTGCGTCTATGATATTCGTGCAGATTCGGCGATTAATTATTAACAAATATCTTTTAGGTACACCATGAATCCAACGGCCGCCCCAACCCACCCAACCTACCTAGCGACCTAATCGACTTAATCCATCCCCAAACTTTTAACATAGTTGATCTAAGACAAAAAAAAAAACACTAGTCGGTCTCTGGTCAGCCAAAGCTATGCTCCCAGTACGGAATTTTTTCCCTCGTTCAAAAATCCCATGTTGTCGGCCCTGAATTACTACTGTACGGCAGAATCAGTACCCGTACATTTTACACACAAACGAATTTTGTAGTCAGTTCACTCAGTTGAGAAATCGTTCCTAAATATCGAGTACGTTAATCGAGTTATAGTATCGAAATATGCCCCAACCAAAATTTCATATCTATGAAGTAAAAAGAATCGATTCTAAGCACGACCGTTTTTATCACACAGAATCGCTTCATTGTATTCGTTGGTGAAAATGTCTATTTCCCTGTAAACACTTCCACGATATACAACCATGCAACACGTGTAATAAAAGCAAGTTGGACGCCCTCTTTTGCGAAAATGCTACTGCTAAAGCAAGCCCGACTATTTAAAACTATGAACCCATGCATCGGATGTATGTAGGTAAAATATTTGGGACACAATAATGCACTTCATGGATTGATTAAAATTCATTACATAACACGGACCTCTAGGAGATCCAGCATACACTTGCCCTTTACCGCATGTGACATGAACTGGCAAATTAATATGAATTCCGATCAAAAGAGGAAATATGGGCTTCACTATTTATGACCATTGAAACTCAATGAACAGGCCCGAATTACCCAATAGGCACAGTAGGCACTGTGCCTAGGGCCTACGAAAAATTTGGGGAAGGCCTACCTGGAATACCTGGCCTACCCACACACACCCACTCTTACATAGGCAAAGAAGTGGGGTATTCCTTTGTTCTCGTGTACTAAAATTTTGCAACGTCGCACACTTATTTCAAAATGCTCTTATCTTAACCATAGTTAATTTCCTGGGCTGAAATTCGGACCATTTGTGACCGATCAACCCACCTTGGAAATTCCTAGTTTTTGAGTAAAATCCATATATATCTATTTCGTGAAAACTTGTGGGGTACCAAAACGGTACCCCGCAAGTCGGTGGGCATTCCTTGTGGGGTACCTTTCATTGTTCCGGCACCCCATAAGGCAGTGTTTGTACACGCACACACACGCGCAGAGAAAAGTTTTTTTTTTTAGTTTTAGGGTCTCTCCCAGATGCAGAGTTTTCGATTTTACCAACCGACGCTGTACAGCATGTATGCATTGACCCTACGTATAAAATGTACGTGTAAAGTCTGTCGTTCTGAAGCACGGTGCCAACCATGGGCGTCGATCGGTGGGGAACGGGGGGGGGGGGGACTGATGTCGTTCCCCAAAGATTTTCGTCCCTGAATAAAATATGTAACCTACATGATTCTATAGCTCAGAACAGCTGATTTAATGACTCCAAACTCGAAAAAGATGTTTATATGATGATCTTGTGTTAAATAAAATTTTGGCAGTCGTCAGAAATTGCCTCAGATCGCACCGCAGGGCGCCAAGAATCCATTTTTTTTCAGGGGCCCTTAAGCGGGCCCCTAACCCCGCGCCGGTTAGGCTTCGCACTGGCACAATTGGTACTGATCAAGATACACATGTATTTACCACCCCCACTTTGAGAAGCGATTAAACTCCACCCGTGACGTCCCCCTATTAGTTTGCACGAATGGAGTGTTGGAGGCGATACCTCTCCATTCTTTTGGAAGGTTATAATGCCTCCATCTCTCCACTCTTACAACATAATGGAGCGGGAATTAATGAAACGCAAAAAAAATGTTGCAACTTTACTAGGCCTACACCCAGGCGCGTCAAGCAATTCTCAAAAGTGTGTGCTGGGGGGGGGGGGGACATACCTTGATCAGAAGTGATGTGAGCGCGAAGCGCGACGCCCTTACGGCGTGGGGTTCGGGGCCCGCTTAAGGGCCCCGACAAAAATTGGATTCTAGATGCTCTGTGGTGTTTTCTGAAGCAATTTCTTACCCCGTTCCTCCATGCTTTAACTTATATTTTCTTAGCAAAAGATAATTATTTGAACATCGTTTTCGAGGTTGGAGTCATTGAACCAGCTATCGGTATTCTGAGTTATAGGCGTGGCATTGGCGTCGCCAGGATTTTTTTCTAGAGGGGGCAAAACATATTTTTCCCGAACAATTCTTGTATTTCTCAACAAATTCTCGACTTTTACACCACTATGACTTCGCGCCTCTTTTTCTATTCTTTTTTTTCTCTTTTATTTTCTTCTTTTTTTTGGGTTGCTTTTCCAGGGGGGGGGGGGGACCTTGCCCCCCCCCCCCTCGCGACGCCCATGAGGCGTGGGGTTCGGGGCCCGCTTATAAGGGCCCCGAAAAAAAATGGATTCCCGGTGCTCTGTGGTGTGATCTGAGGCAATTTCTTACCACTTTAACCAATAGTTATCTTAGCAAAAGATAATAATTCAAACATAATTTTCGAGGTTTTCTCGGCTAAAGGTATAAGATAATTATTTGAACATCGTTTGCGAGATTGGAGTCATTGAATCAGCTACCAGAATTCTGAGCTAGAGGCGTGGGGTTTGGGGCCCGCTTAAGAGCCCCGATAAAAATTGGATTCTAAATGCTCTGTGGTGCTATCTGAGGCAATTTCTGACCACTTTAACCAATATTTTCTAAGCAAAAGATACATTTTAGTACATATTAGGGCCCTGTAAATGAGACACGAGTTCAAAAATCTGGGGTGTGGGACATTTGATATTGTGTCCCCCACCATTCAAAAAGTGGGGGGACACGTCCCCCTGTCCCCACCCCCCCCAGGATTGACGCTCATGCCTACACCATTTCTCAAATGAAATTGTATGCATTTTTCTAAATACATTTTCGCACAATGCTTACGTAAGTCAAGACCATTTTATTGCTCATTCAGAATGCTACATCGTTTCTCAAATTGATTTATATATCATTCGTACATTTACCAACGCAACTCGAGACTAGTAAAAGTCTAGGGGCGTAATTCCCGGGGTAGGGGTGGAGTGGGGGTATAATTTTGAGCTATTTTCCGAACGTCCCAGCAACTAAAATGTACTCAATAGCGCTGGAAAAGTGGAGAAACAAAGTACATAACTTTTAAAACTGTAAGCGCGAGTATACATAATTACACTGCGTCCCAGTATAATGTGATGTCCAGCCCCCCCCCCCCTTCGAATGTCCACGGCCGGGCAATTCGGGCGTTTCATGTGCTACCAAGAGTTTCCCCGGGACAATTAAAATGGTTAAGCCTTGTGTTTTTCGGTCAGTAGTTTTGTAAGCGAATGATTCGAGTATAAATTTGCCTTTTTTCCCCTTTGTATCAATGGTGTATTTAGTAAGGCGGCAGAACGCTATACCCGAATTTATAACCACTTAGCTAAAGTTGTTTAATGACACTCATTCAAATGGGCCTTTTTTTGTCGACCGTAATTTGAAAAAAAAAAACTGACTCTCCATGGCAAACTCTTGGTGGCGCACTGCGTTGTGAATCGCCCGAATTTTATGATTTTGGTCATCCCCCCATGCCCCCATTCGCCAGCACAGATTTACGCCACTGGCCTTCATTGCACTCGCGTGGTCACGATTCTAATCATGCCACCGGCTGACGTTAATGTGACATTGTATTATAATGGCATCATTCCCTAAACTTGGCGTTAGCACAAGAAAAGATGAATTTTCCCAAGCTAGCTAAGGGAGCTGAATCAGACAAACAAAATTCCCTCATAAAAATTTGTAAACGGGTCAGTAGTTTGATATAAATATAATGAGGTAGGGGAAACTTGCTAGAATTTCTCTCAAACATAGCGACATGTCAGTGCCGGCCGAAAGACGTGTGACGCGAAACAATAATTGATGAGACAGAATATAAGGACGAGCTTGGTAAGGTTAATTGCTCGTAGTGACTCTGAATAGTCAACTGCTCGGTACATAAGAATGATTGTAGAAAAGAGTTACGTAACAGCATTCATGTGTATAGCACGATGCTAATGCATCTTTCGTGCAGCTATGAAACACAAGGTAACCCTCCCACTGCGGAAATAACGATTATGTTTAAACGCAAAGAGAAAAGCACTTACTGAAACAGCCTAGTTGTTAAGCTGTCTGACAGCAGACCCAGGGTTACGGGTTCGAATCCGCCTGTTTGTCATTTTTTGGTTTTCGATGCCCGCGGTTCTGTCATTTAAGAGTATTAATTTCCCGTCGTCATTTACCAACAGCAGTTAGCTCGGTCGGTCGGTAAGCTGACTCACAAGTTGGGACTGTCTGCGAAGTCCAGGTTGGCATCTGCGTATAGGTACGGGGTTCTTTTGCTGACTCGGCAGCAAGGCTTAGGGTGCCACCTCGTTTCCTCCCTTTATGGTGCCTGACTTTCGAGTTACATGGATGGACAGGGAAGGAGGTGTGGTGGGCCGGGTACCGAGTCCCAGAAGAGTTCTATATGGAAGTCGGTAAGGGGCTCATTGAGTTAGGGTCATAAGTCCGACTCCTGAAGACTTGGCCATCGCCACATAACTTTTTGTTTTATTTTCTTTCTTTTCTATCGGAGGACAATAATTGCACGAACGATTAATTTGTTATATTGTGAGCTTGTACTGCAATGGTTCGAAATTAATTTCTAAAATTGCTCGAAAATACAAAATTCAGTCCAGCTATAATGTTCTTATTTTATTGTCGCAAAACTGCATGTACATGCCCAGCACTTTTGCGCATACCTTGTTCAGGCCTGTTCCCTGATCCCAGACTGCAAGGGGGGGGGGCGTTTTTAAATCCTATATTGGTAATTGTATATATTTTTAGTATCTTTTTTTATGCACAGCTGTAGCTCTCAATCCCCGTATATGAAGCGACTTTGCGCGGCAGCTTGTGCCGACATTACAGAATGTACAATATTTTGACATAGGTTTCAGAACCAGATTTTAATTTCGCGGAGTTTTGAGCAGCGGTGTTTATTATTTACATTCTCGACTTTGTTTTTATTCCCTCTTCCTTTCCCCTTCCTTCTCCATTCTTCGGAACACTGGTGCCTAGGGCCTGAGAAACACTTAATCCGGGCCTGCCACTGAAGAATGATTTACGTATCTTGATCAATTTCTTAAGGGTGCCCTGATTGTGGGAGTCCTGTGCCCGGCCGCGCGCTGCCCGGACCCAGGCATGACGGGCAGACCACTGTCATCGAAGAGTTCGCGAGTACAGTTGATCGGTTGCGCCGTTGTAATCTTTTGTGGCGTCGCCGTGTGGCGTCGGTATTTTGCCACTCAGTATCCGCAGTTGCAGTTTGACCCGATTTGTTTTGTCGCAGCTCGCCTCCTAGGCTACAGGACAGACCACGGCCATATTTTTCCAGTCGTTGATCGAAATGTTGGCGGCAGTTTAGGCGGCGTTTGACGCCCTTTAGCGCGGCTTCGGCCTGCAGCCTGGCCGTCTGGGAGATTCTGGGAGCTCGCCAGGAGAGGAGGATCTTTGGCAGTCGGTGCTCCTCAATGCGCATGACGTGGCCCGTCCAGCAGAGCTGCATATCCAGTAGCAACGACATGTCCGCTTAATGCAGCATTTTGTCATTGGTACCCCGCGCGATCCCGCAAGAAATGTTGAGAATAGACCGGAGGTGGCGCCGCTGAATGGTCCGTATAGGTTTTTGAGGTTGCTTGCCCGGAGTAAATCGGTCCGAAATTGTCTACGCCGGCCAAAACACAATTTGCATGCCCTCAAATTCTTCAATATTTGAGCATATTGTGGGCCATGAACTTGAGGGTGTGTAAAAAAATATCGGTAGAAGCCGTGCACAGGAAGGTGAGCTTGTGTTTCTGTGAAATTTGGATGAAATCTGGTCCCTAAAATTGCTCTATTTTTCAATGGAGAGTAGGCACCGTTTTTCAAAATGGCGATGGGCTTCAGGACTATTTTAAGGGGTTATCATCTTCGGATGGAAATTTCTCCTTAAAGTCGTCAGTTTAGGCTACCAGAAAAAAATGAAAAGAAAATGAAAGATGACATAATAAGCTTTAATTTGATGTGTGTCTCGAAAACCTTGGAGAGTTGTGAGTTTTTTTGTCCGAATTTCTGAAGTGGGGCCTGGGGGCATTTATCATTGGGGTCTATGGCAGTTTATTTACCGGTCTGCAACCTAGACTTGCCATCTGTGGGTGCAGACCGGTAAATAAGCCGAAACCCATCAGCCGAGCTCATGAATGCAAGTTATAGCGGCCCTCGAAATGAGAGCCATACAATTGGCCCAGGCAAAGAACCAGTTGTCCGGATTAAGGGCTTCCAATTTTGAACATTTTGGGAGAAATTGAGCTCGAAAGTGACGCTATTTTGCCATGTTGTGGGGGGGGGGTCGTTTTTCAAGACGGCTAATTTTTCGCTTGAGTATATCTCGAAAAGTCAATGGTCAACCCACCAAAAAATGAAAAGAAAAGGAAAAATCACCTGATGATCATCGTTTTTGTAATACATGTACTTTTCTATACCCATTTATGTTACGTTTCCAAATTAATCTGTACATTTGATTTTCTAGAATGTAGGATAAGAACGCGCTATATTATCCAGTAACCGTCACGGGATATTTAATCGATGTGTGACTTTTTGTCAAGACCTCACGAAATCCTCACATTTGTCATTCACAATTAAATCCTTCGATTTAAATCACTCACAAGCTATTCCAATTTAACTATGATTAGGTTTCTTATGCATATGTTCTCTTAACAAGACTTGAAGCCACTCAATGTACAGGGCTACAAGAGAAAAAATCAAAAGAAGACTAAATACTAAGGAAAACTGTACTTACACAACAACGAATCACCAAAGAAAAGAATATTTACACCTAACAGGAAAATATTCAAAATCCTGGTAACTTTTTGGGGGTGAAATTATTGTAACAGTGAGGTTTCTGCCTGAAATGATATCAAACATTCGCTCATAAATATGGAGAATTACATCAGCATAAAAACCAAAAAGGCACCAAAAATACCATTGAAAATGGCGAATCGAAATAGAAATTTAGATTAAATGGGGCACAAACGTGCATTTTCAAGGATTGAATAAAACAAAAAGAAGTCTGGCCTTTTAAGGAGAATCTTCAATCCAGTTACCGTCGCGTCACAGGATATTTCATCGATGTGTGACTTTTAGTCAAGACCCCACATAATCCTCACACATAAGTCAGTCGCAATTTAATGCTTCGATCTAAATCATTCACAAGCTATTCAAAGTTAACTATGATTGGGGTTTCTTATTGTGGGCCATGAACTTAATAAGGGTTTGTAAAAAAAATATCGGTGGAAGCTGTGCACAGGAAAGTGAGCTTGTGTTTCTGTGAAATTTGGAAGAAATCTGGTCCCTAAAAGTGCTTTATTTTCCAAGAAAGTCGCTCGATACTGACTGCTCGTCACGCTGTACACCAGAGTATTGATGGAGCTGTTAATGAGGCGAACGATTCCTAAGCAGACGTCCACGTCGAGACTGGTCCAGTAGATATCGATGAAAGTTTCTGTTGCTGAGCAGTGTTGGCATGAATGTGCATGGCTGGCACTGCAAGGAGAATTGGAGTATCAGGCTGATGAGAGTGTAAACGATGTCCATGGAATTGAGCACGTAAAATACAGCAGTGTTGATGACTAGCATGCGGACGACGGGGTAAACTCGACGGGTTTGGCCTGCTTGACGTTCTCGGTCTCTGTGGCACAACTTAATAACGATGTAAATATACGAGGATATAGTGATGGTAGACGTTGCCAGGTAAGCCAGTAGAAGGATGACAACACCTACTTGAGAGAAAACCTCATTCTTCACATAATTTTTATCAATTGGGAGTCCCCTCACTCACTCGTGACCACTGCCACAACCCAGACGCCTGCCGATACCTTGGCTGCTCGTGAATTGCTCGCTCGCGCTCTCTGAGTTAGCGGTTGGCGTACGGCGGAGAGTCTTTCAACAGCGTCAGCCACTGCTAGATTCTGGTCAGGGAACCAAACTACAAGAGCAGCATTTTGGGTTTTTTTCCTAGCATCTGTGAACACAAAATCTTTAAACACAATTACCAGTTGAACATTGTTTGCTCTAAAATGCCAACCCCAATCCATCAATTTGAAAATTACAGGACAAACAAATGTTAAAGGGAATATCCATCATTTGCTTTTGCTGTAATTTTCAGAAATGGATAGAATTGGGGGGTTGGAAATATATAGCAAATATAGCTACACTGACTTTTTTGAGGTTTTGGGTTCGAAAATACAATAAAAAAAAACCAATCATTTTCCTGTAGTCTGGTTCCCTGACTCCATTTAAGAAGAAACAGAGCAGTTTACATACATTGGGGGAATTGTAAGGTCAGGGAACCAGTCTAGCTGGCTTGTACCCGTTCATAGGTGTGTAATCGATTGCAAACAAGTGCGATGGTCAACTGGGGCCAGTATTTGAAAAAAAGGCCAGTTTTTTCCAACGCTGGTCGGCCGATCAGCGTTGGAAATTGCTACAAAAATACCACTTTTCTTGAAAATAACAGTATACCAGGTGCCATGATTTTACAGGATGCTTTACACTGTCATTCACTAACAGTCCAGCAAGGTATTTCAAAATGATTTGGTAGTTTTATTTTTTGACGTTTGCAAATGTTGTATTTTCCCTTTAACATCGCCTTTAAGTATCATCCTTGATCCAACTTTTGGAATCAGTTTAACTTCCTGAACGTCAGAAGTTTACATTAACTTGTTTTTTTTTTCTCCCAGCATATTACAATAAAAACTTCTGGTTTGCTTGAGACAATAATACTGGTGATACCAAAAGTTCAATATCAAAGCACGACTGTGTTTCCTCGTTCGTATACACTAGGCACAGTCACATGTTGAACGATTTATTATCGGGAAGGTATTATAGCTACAAAGTCATCACGTGAACTCATTACTGTAATATTTTAAATATGATTTTGGGGTTTATTTGTGACACTCACCTCGACACGTATTGCAAACTGGGATTTGGGCTAATTGGTAAGGACATTGAATGTGCTTATATTCTGAGATTAAGGGGGGGGGGAGAAGTGTTGATCGTGGATGGATGCAGGGGCTGATCCAGCTTCGACTCAAGGGGAGTTTGCTGTTAAGGAGGGTTAGGGGCAGGGTGACCGTAAGGCCATGGCCAAATTCAGCTAAATGCACTTTAAAAATCTGTCAGATTTATCAAAAATCTGCCAAATTCCCAAGAATTACTCGAAATACACTATAAACACTTAAAATCACATGCAAATGTTGTAGTATTGCCTTAATTAAAGTTCAAGTTACATTATAAACAATCTATGGTCACATAAAAATGTAATGAAATTGCGTAAATTTCAGGAAAAATGCATTTCAGGTTGCATCACGACGGGGGGGGGGGGGGTCCCAGTGAACCTCAGCACCTAGACCAACCAACCTGTCCATTATGCAAGGGTACCATTTTTTTCTCCAAATTTGCTGTTTTTCTGTCAAATAACCATTTTTGCAGAATTCTGCCAGAAATCTGCCAAAAAATCCATTCTGTCAAATTTTCTGTCAAACACTATTTTTACCACAAAATATGTCAAAGTTAGCCGAAAATCGGCTAAAACGGTCACAATGGGTAGGGGTAGCAGACATGCTCTATTTTTCCTGCAATATCTTCCTTTCTCTTGCGGCCCTAGGGAGTACACCGTCTACCACCTGCCCCCGTCGTGGATCCACCACTGGGGTGAACTGGGCAAGAACTGGTTTTGCTATTTTTTACTAAAATGTCAAGAACATCCATCTTAGACAAAGATCAGTACTTGTAAGGAACTATATAGACGCACAGTAAAACTTGCGTTGAAAAGAAAATATTTATAGTCGCATATAAGTATTTTTAAACGGCACATATTAACTGCAAACTTGTTAGTTGTTTTTACTTGACTTAATTTATGTACAAAAATATTCATAAAATTGTATTACGAACAGCGCCACCTACTGTACAATTGTGTCCAGTCCCTCACCCCCCCCCCAAAAAAAACCCCAAAACAACCCACTACTTTTTAAGTTATTTTTTTTACAACGTCCGATGTGGTGCCAGGATTTTGCAAGCATGATGCCCCAGTTGTTGACACGAATGTACGCCACTGGTTATGATTTCAAATTAAGGTAGGCGTACCCAAATGTAGGAACGTAGCGAAGTTGGTAACGTAGAGCATGTCAGATGTGTCATCCAGTTCAAAACAATCCAAATGGAATTAATGGGTCCATGAGATGAATTTTTCGGAGGAACACATTTTGTACAACTTTCTACTCCTCTTAAAAGTATGAAAACGATTGAACATTTTTTGGGTTTGTTTAATTGAAAGGTGCACTTCTTTAAACATTTCGAATTGTCCATGCTTCTCCGGACAACAGCGGGCGCTGTTGCTGTGTATTTTTTTTTAGGAAGACACTATTCGGTTTTCGGGGTTTTGTGTTTAACTTGTGACCCAAAAATGTGTTCATTGAAACGTTAATATGAGAAAAGTTTGCTCATTGGCTTACTGCCATGTACTTACACAACAACGAATCACCAAAGAAAAGAACATTTTACACCTTACAGGAAAATATTCAAATCCTGGTAACTTTTTGGGGGTGAAATTATTGTAACAGTGAGGTTTCTGCCTGAAATGATATCAAACATTCGCTCATAAATATGGAGAATTAAATTAGCGTAAAAACCCAAAAGGCACCAAAATACCATGGAAAATGGCGAAACGAAATCGAAAGTTAGGTGAAATGGGACACAAACGTGCATTTTCAAGGATTGAAAAAAAAACCCAAAAAACAAATCTGGCCTTTTAAGGAGAATCTTCAATCCAGTTACCGTTGCGTCACAGGATATTCCATCGATGTGTGACTTTTAGTCAAGACCTTACAAAATCCTCACATAAGGCCAAAAGAAAAAAAAAGTTTCCGGTTTCTGGTATGGAGCTTGCCCAAAAAGTGGTGCTGCGACGTGGCTTTTTTCCCCCTGTTTTTTTTTTTGCTTCAAATGTCGGCTGATGACTGCAAATGGTGCCCGACTAAACTAAGTGCAAATATAATGGGAGTCCAGAGAGGCCACATAAAGCTTATTCTCGATCATAACCCCATCTAAAAACACGTTAAAACTGTGCAGCAGCAGGATTCCAGTCAAACCAGTGAGTTTGGCGGTTTTGAGACACCATCTTTTATTGAAAAAAAACTTTTTCATTTTGCCGACGCGCATGGCTGCGGCGACGCGCGCGCATACCAGAAACCGGAGACATTTTTGGGGGGCCTAAGACAGTCGCAATTAAATGCTTCGATCAAAATCACTCACAAACTATTCCAAGTTAATTATGATTAGGGTTTCTTATGCATAGTTTTCCCGAACAAGACTTCAAGCAACTCAATGTACAGGGATACAGGAGAATAATAAAAAGAAGAGCAAATACTCAGGAAAACTGAAGGTATGAATTGACATTCCTCTTGAAACAGAGCAGAGCATAGGTTGGAGGGAAACAAGCACCAGGCAAGGAATTCCAAAGAGATGCAGCACGTGGGAAAAACTATTGGAATATTCCTTTGTTCTACATCTAGGTAAAGCACCAGTATATGGATGAGAACAGGCAGAAAGTCGAGTTTCTCTCTCAAACACTCTGATTGGAGGAACCAGGTTGGATAGTCTCCATCCTTGATGTTTGTGGACTAACTTGTATCTGACTTGGGACTTGACTTGTGATTGACTCGACCAAAAGTCTGGATTGGCGTCGACGTTCAGTGCTTTTGGGCCAGTGATTCTTGAGCAGCCTTCGCTGGTGGAATCGCTCGAAGTTCCATCTGCTCCGTCTGCTGCGGTCGGCGGCAGCGGCGGCTCTGTCGAAGGAGCTTTGCCAGCGGGGGAAAAGCCTCCAAGAACGCCGCTCGATACTGACTGTTCGTCACGCTGTACACCAGAGTATTGATGGAGCTGTTGATGACGCGAACCATTCCTAAGCAGACCTTCACGTCGAGATAGGTCCAGTAGATATCGATGAAAGCTTCTGCTTCTGAATGCATGGAAAACTCGATTATAATGACCATGACATTGTAAGTGATGTCCATTGAATTGAGAACGAAGAAGACAGCAGTGTTGATAACTAGCATGCGAACGACGGGGTAAACTCGACGGCTTTGGCCTGCTTGACGCTCTCTGTCACTGTGGCATAACTTAATAACGATGTAAATATAAGAGAAAACAGTTATGGTAAACGTTCCAAGGTAAATCAGGAGATTTATCGAACTAAGCCAATCGAACTAAGCCAATAAAGACATTAATGTTTCCCATTCTAATGTTGCTCTGTCCCAATTTACAAACACCTTGAAATACGTTGGGATGCGACGTTATAAATGTTTGCCAAAATTTTAATTGAATGTGATTTTTGAATGAGAGCATTTTCTATAAAATGTACACGACTTCAAAAAAAATGTATTGGCTCCAGTCGATTTTAATGTCATCCTTGATCCAACTTTACGAAATCCATTTGATTTCCCTAACGTCAAAAGTTTCAATGTCCATGCTCTTACCTTCTATCATTATTCTTATACAGTTTCTGGTTTGCTTGAGCCAATAGTAGTGATACCAAAAGTTCATTATCAAAACACGATCTGGTTTCCTTGTTCGCACGCTAGTCACAGTCACATGTTGAACTATTTATTCTAGAAAATTTAAAACAACTACAAAGTAATCATGTCAACTTTTTGCTGTCACATTTAGGCCATGATTGGGGGGGGGGGGAAGGGATTGTGACACTGGACTTTATAAACTAGATTAATTAAAAATGACATTGAACTCGCTTTCAATTGATGTTGGTTTACATAATATTCTCTGTGCGTCTATGATATTCGTGCAGATTCGGCGATTAATTATTAACAAATATCTTTCAGGTACACCATGAATCCAACGGCCGCCCCAACCCACCCAACCTACCTATCGACCTAATCGACTTAATCCATCCCCAAACTTTTAACATAGTTGATCTAAGACCAAAAAAAAACAACTAGTCGGTCTCTGGTCAGCCCAAGCTATGCTCCCAGTACGGAAATTTTTCCCTCGTTCAAAAATCCCATGTTCTCGGCCCTGAATTACTACTGTACGGCAGAATCAGTAGTACCCGTACATTTTACACACAAACGAATTTTGTAGTCAGTTCACTCAGTTGAGAAATCGGTCCTAAATATCGAGTACGTAAATCGAGTTATATCGAAATATGCCCCAACCAAAATTGCATATCTATGAAGTAAAAAGAATCGATTCTTAGCACGACCGTTTTCATCACACAGAATCGCTTCATTGTATTCGTTGGTGAAAATGTCTAGTTCCCTGTAAACACTTCCACGATATACAACCATGCAACACGTGTAATAAAAGCAAGTCGGATGCCCTCTTTTGCGAAAATGCTACTGCTAAAGCAAGCCCGACTATTTAAAACTATGAACCCATGCATCGGATGTATGTAGGTAAAATATTTGGGACACAATAATGCACTTCATGGATTGATTAAAATTCATTACATAACACGGACCTTTAGGAGATCCAGCATACACTTGCCCTTTACTGCATGTGACATGAACTGGCAAATTAATATGAATTCCGATTAAAAGAGGAAATATGGGCTTCACTATTTATGACCATTGAAACTCAATGAACAGGCCCGAATTACCCAATAGGCACAGTAGGCACTGTGCCTAGGGCCTACGAAAAAATTTGGGGAAGGCCTACCTGGAATACCTGGCCTACCCACACACACCCACCCTTACATAGGCAAAAAAGTGGGGTACTTCCTTTGTTCTCGTGTACTAAAATTTTGCAACGTCGCACACTTATTTCAAAATGCTCTTATCTTAACCATAGTTAATTTCCTGGGCTGAAATTCGGACCATTTGCGACCGATCAACCCACCTTGGAAATTCCTAGTTTTTGAGTAAAATCCATATATATCTATTTCGTGAAAAACTTGTGGGGTACCAAAACGGTACCCCGCAAGTCGGTGGGCATTCCTTGTGGGGTACCTTTCATTGTTCCGGCACCCCATAAGGCAGTGTTTGTACACGCACCCACACGCGCAGAGAAAAGTTTTTTTTTTAGTTTTAGGGTCTCTCCCAGATGCAGAGTTTTTGATTTTACCAACCGACGCTGTACAGCATGTATGTATTGGCCCTACGTATAAAATGTACGTGTAAAGTCTGTCGTTCTGAAGCACGGTGCCAACCTTGGGCGTCGATCGGTGGGGAACGGGGGGACTGATGTCGTTCCCCAAAGATTTTCGTCCCTGAATAAAAATATGTAACCTTCATTGGATTGTATAGCTCAGAACAGCTAATTTAATTACTCCAAACTCGAAAAAGATGTTTAAATGATGATCTTGTGCTAAATACAACTTTGGCAGTCGTCAGAAATTGCCTCAGATCGCACCGCAGGGCGCCAAGAATCCATTTTTTTTCAGGGGCCCTTAAGCGGGCCCCTAACCCCGCGCCGGTTAGGCTTCGCACTGGCACAATTGGTACTGATCAAGATACACATGTATTTACCCCCCTCACTTTGAGAAGCGATTAAACTCCACCCGTGACGTCCCCCTATTATTTTGCACGAATGGAGTGTTGCTGGCGATACCTCTCCATTCTTTTGGAAGGTTAAAATGCCTCCATCTCTCCACTCATACAACATAATGGAGCGGAAATCAATGAAACACACAAAAAAATGTTGCAACTTTACTAGGCCTACACCCAGGCGCGTCAAGCGATTCTCAAAAGTGTGGGGGGGGGGGACATACCTTGATCAGAAGTGATGTGAGCGCGAAGCGCGACGCCCTTACGGCGTGGGGTTCGGGGCCCGCTTTAAGGGCCCCGACAAAAATTGGATTCTAGATGCTCTGTGGTGTTTTCTGAAGCAATTTCTTACCACTTTCCTCCATGCTTTAACTTATATTTTCTTAGCAAAAGATAATTATTTGAACATCGTTTTCGAGGTTGGAGTCATTGAATCAGCTATCGGTATTCTGAGTTATAGGCGTGGCATGAGCGTCGCCAGGATTTTTTTCTAGAGGGGGCAAAACATATTTTTCCCGAACAATTCTTGTATTTCTCAACAAATTCTCGATTTCTCATTAAATTTACACCACTATGACTTCGCGCCTCTTTTTCTATTCTTTTTTTCTGTTTTATTTTCTTCCTTTTTTTGGGTTGCTTTTCCGGGGGGAGGGGACCTTGCCCCCCCCCCCCTCGCGACGCCCATGAGGCGTGGGGTTCGGGGCCCGCTTATAAGGGCCCCGAAAAAATTGGATTCCCGGTGCTCTGTGGTGTGATCTGAGGCAATTTCTTACCACTTTAACCAATAGTTATCTTAGTAAAAGATAATAATTCAAACATAATTTTCGAGGTTTTCTCGGCTAAAGGTATAAGATAATTATTTGAACATCGTTTGCGAGATTGGAGTAATTGAATCAGCTACCAGAATTCTGAGCTAGAGGCGTGGGGTTTGGGGCCCGCTTAAGAGCCCCGAAAAAAAAAATTGGATTCTAAATGCTCTGTGGTGCTATCTGAGGCAATTTCTGACCACTTTAACAAATATTTTCTAAGCAAAAGATACATTGTAGTACATATTAGGGCCCTGTAAATGAGACACGAGTTCAAAAATCTGGGGGGTGGGACATTTGATATTGTGTCCCCCACCCTTCAAAAAGTGGGGGGACACGTCCCCCTGTCCCCCCCCCCCCAGGATTGACGCTCAAATGAAATTGTATGCATTTTTCTAAATACATTTTCGCACAATGCTTACGTAAGTCAAGACCATTTTATTGCTCATTCAGAATGCTACATCGTTTCTCAAATTGATTTATATATCATTCGTACATTTACCAACGCAACTCGAGACTAGTAAAAGTCTAGGGGCGTAATTCCCGGGGTAGGGGTGGAGTGGGGGTATAATTTTGAGCTATTTTCCGAACGTCCCAGCAACTAAAATGTACTCAATAGCGCTGGAAAGTGGAGAAATAAAGTACATAACTTTTAAAACTGTAAGCGCGAGTATACATAATTACACTGCGTCCCAGTATAATGTGATGTCCAGCCCCCCCCCCCCCTTCGAATGTCCACGGCCGGGCAATTCGGGCGTTTCATGTGCTACCAAGAGTTTGCCCGGGACAATTAAAATGGTTAAGCCTTGTGTTTTTCGGTCAGTAGTTTTTGTAAGCGTATGATTCGAGTATAAATTTGCCTTTTTTCCCCTTTGTATCAATGGTGTATTTAGTAAGGCGGCAGAACGCTATACCCGAATTTATAACCACTTAGCTAAAGTTGTTTAATGACACTCATTCAAATGGGCCTTTTTTTGTCGACCGTAATTTGAAAAAAAACTGACTCTCCATGGCAAACCAAACTCTTGTTGGCGCACTGCGTTGCGAATCGCCCGAATTTTATGATTTTGGTCATCCCCCATCCCCCCACCCGCCAGCACAGATTTACGCCACTGGCCTTCATTGCACTCGCGTGGTCACGATTCTAATCATGCCACCGGCTGACGTTAATGTGACATTGTATTATAATGGCATCATTCCCTAAACTTGGCGTTAGCACAAGAAAAGATGAATTTTCCCAAGCTAGCTAAGGGAGCTGAATCAGACAAACAAAATTCCCTCATAAAAATTTGTAAACGGGTCAGTAGTTTGATATAAATATAATGAGGTAGGGGAAACTTGCTAGAATTTCTCTCAACCATAGCGACATATCAGTGCCGGCCGAAAGACGGGTGACGCGAAACAATAATTGATGAGACAGAATATAAGGACGAGCTTGGTAAGGTTAATTGCTCGTAGTGACTCTGAATAGTCAACTGCTCGGTACATAAGAATGATTGTAGAAAAGAGTTACGTAACAGCATTCGTGTGTATAGCACGATGCTAATGCATCTTTCGTGCAGCTATGAAACACAAGGTAACTCTCCCACTGCGGAAATAACGATTATGTTTAAACGCAAAGAGAAAAGCACTTACTGAAACAGCCTAGTTGTTAAGCTGTCTGACAGCAGACCCAGGGTTAGGGGTTCGATAATCGATAATCCGCGGTTCTGTCATTTAAGGGTATTAATTTCCCGTCGTCATTTACCAACAGCAGTTAGCTCGGTCGGTCGGTAAGCTGACTCACAAGTTGGGACTGTCTGCGAAGTCCAGGTTGGCATCTGCGTATAGGTACGGGGTTCTTTTGCTGACTCGGCAGCAAGGCTTAGGGTGCCACCTCGTTTCCTCCCTTTATGGTGCCTGACTTTCGAGTTACATGGATGGACAGGGAAGGAGGTGTGGTGGGCCGGGTACCGAGTCCCAGAAGAGTTCTATATGGAAGTCGGTAAGGGGCTCATTGAGTTAGGGTCATAAGTCCGACTCCTGAAGACTTGGCCATCGCCACATAACTTTTTGTTTTATTTTCTCTCTTTTCTATCGGAGGACAATAATTGCACGAACGATTAATTTGTTATATTGAGAGCTTTGTACTGTAATCGTTCGAAATTAATTTCTAAAATTGCTCGAAAATACAAAATTCAGTCCAGCTATAATGTTCTTATTTTATTGTCGCAAAACTGCATGTACATGCCCATCACTTGCGCGCATACCTTGTTCAGGCCTGTTCCCTGATCTCAGACTGCAGGGCGGGGGGGGGGGGGCGTTTTTAAATCCTATAGTGGTAATTGTTATATTTTTAGTATTTTTTTATGCACAGCTGTAGCTGTCAATCCCCGTATATGAAGCGACTTTGCGCGGCAGCTTGTGCCGACATGACAGAATGTACACTATTTTGACATAGGTTTCAGAACCGGATTTTAATTTCGCGGAGTTTTGAGCAGCGGTGTTTATTATTTACATTCTCGACTTTGTTTTTATTCCCTCTTCCTTTCCCCTTCTTTCTCCATTCTTCGGAACACTGGTGCCTAGGGCCTGAGAAACACTTAATCCGGGCCTGCCACTGAAGAATGATTTACGTATCTTGATCAATTTCTTAAGGGTGCCCTGATTGTGGGAGTCCTGTGCCCGGCCGCGCGCTGCCCGGACCCAGGCATGTGTGGGCAGACAAGAGTTCGGGAGTACAGTTGATCGGTTGCGCCGTTGTAACCTTTCGTGGCGTCACCGACGTGTGGCGTCGGCATTTTGCCACTCAGTATCCACAGTTGCAGTTTGGCGCGATTGTTTTGTCGCAGCTCGCCACCTAGGCTATTGGACAGTCCACGGCCATATTTTTCCAGTCGTTGATCGAAATGTTGGCGGCAGTTTAGGCGGCGTTTGACGCCCTTTAGCGCGGCTTCGGCCTGCAGCGTGGCCGTCTGGGAGAATCCAGGAGCTCGCCACGGAGAGGAGGATCTTTTCGGCAGACTGTGCTTCTCAATGCGCATGACATGCCCCATCCAGCGGAGCTGCATATCCAGCAACGACAGGTCCGCTTAATGCAGCACTTTGTCATTGGTACCCCGCGCGATCCCGCAGGAAATGTTGAGAATAGACCGGAGGTGGCGCCGCTGAATGGTCCGTATAGGTTTTTGAGGTTGCATGCCCGGAGTAAATCGGTCCGAAATTGTCTACGCCGGCCAAATCACGATTTGCATGCCCTCAAATTCTTCAATATTTGAGCATATTGTGGGCCATGAACATAAGGGTTTGTAACAAAACTATCGGTGGACGCCGTGCACAGGAAGGTGAGCTTGTGTTTCTGTGAAATTTGGATGAAATCGGGTCCTTACAAGTGCTCTATTTTCCAATGGAGTGTAGGCACCGTTTTCAAAATGTTGATGGGCTTCAGGACTATTCTAAGGGGTGATCATCTTCGGATTGAAATTTCTCCTTAAAGTCATCAGTTTAGGCTACCAGAAAAAAATGAAAAGAAAATAAAAGATGACATAATAAGCATTAATTTGATGTGTGTCTCGAAAACTTTGGAGAGTTGTGAGTATTTTTATCCGATTTTCTAAAGTGGGGGCCTGGAGGCATTTATCATTGGGGTCTATGGCAGTTTATTTACTGGTCTGCAACCTAGACGTGCCGTCTGCGGGTGCAGACCGGTAAATAAACCGAAACCCATCAGCCGAGCTCATGAATGCAAGTTATAGCGGCCCACAAAATGCTTTATATTAGAGAGGTGTGAGAGCCATATCATTGGGGAATTGAAAAGATATGGCAATGAACCCGTTGTCCGGATTAAAGGCCTTCCAATTTTGAACATTTTGGATGAAATTGAGCTCGAAAGTGACGCTATTTTGCCATGTTGTGGAGGGTTCCTCTTTCAAGACGGCATTTTTTTTTCGCTTTGGGGAAAAAAGAGTGGTCGTCTTCTTTGGGTGAGTATATCTCGAAAAGTCAATGGTCAACCCACCAAAAAAAAAAAAAAAAAGGAAAAATGACCTGTTGATCATCGTTTTTGTAATACTGTTCTATACCCAGTTATGTCGGCGGCAGCGGCGGCACTGTCGAAGGAGCTTTGCCAGCGGGGGGAAAGCTTCAAAGAAAGTCGCTCGATACTGACTGCTCGTCACGATGTACACCAGAGTATTGATGGAGCTGTTAATGAGGCGAGCGATTCCTAAGCAGACGTCCACGTCGAGACTGGTCCAGTAGATATCGATGAAAGTTTCTGTTGCTGAGCAGTGTTGGCATGAATGTGCATGGCTGGCACTGCAAGGAGAATTGGAGTATAAGGCTGATAAGAGTGTAAACGATGTCCATGGAATTGAGCACGTAAAATACAGCAGTGTTGATGACTAGCATGCGGACGACGGGGTAAACTCGACGGGTTTGGCCTGCTTGACGTTCTCGGTCACTGTGGCACAACTTAATAACGATGTAAATACACGAGGATATAGTGATGGTAAACGTTGCCAGGTAAGCCAGTAGAAGGATGACAACACCTACTTGAGAGAAAAACTCATTCTCCAAATAATTTTCATCAAATGTGAGTCCACTCACAACGCTCGTGACCACTGCCACAATCCAGACGCCTGTTGATACCTTGGCTGCTCATGACTTGCTCGCTCGCGCTCTCTGGGTTAGCGGTTGGCGTACGGCGGAGAATCTTTCAACCGCTATGACAGTCACGAAGCAGTACGAAGCAATCTGCATCGTTCCACAAGCTAGGCTAGGGAAGCTAGGGAAGCACCTGAAGCTATGTGTGTATATTCTATTGCCCATGCTGGCTGACATGGCTAGGATCAGAAAGGCAGCGCCAGCCACTGCTAGATTCTGGTCAGGGAACCAAACTACAAGAGCAGCATTTTTGTGTTTTTTTTGCCTCACATCTGTGATTGCAAATTCTTTAAACATAATTATCAGTTGATCATTGTTTGCTTTAAAATGCCAACCCCAAATCCATCAATTTGAAAATTACAGGAAAAACAAATGTTAATATCGCCTTTAAGTATCATCCTTGATCCACCTCTTGGAATCCGTTTAACTTTCTGAACGTCAGAAGTTTACATTGACTTTTTTTTTTTTTTCTCCCAGCATATTATAATAAAAACTTCTGGTTTGCTTGAGACAATAATACTGGTGATACCAAAAGTTCAAAATCAAAGCACGATTGTGTTTCGTATACACTAGTCACAGTCACATGTTGAACGATCTATTATCGGGAAGGTATTATAGCTACAAAGTCATCACGTGAACTCATTACTGTAATATTTTAAATATGATTTTGGGGTTTGTTTGTGACACTCCAGCACAAAACCATTCACTTCGACACGTATTGCAAACTGGGATTTGGGCTAATTGGTAAGGACATTGAATATGCTTATATTCTGAGATTAAGGGGGGGGGGGGGAGAAGTGTTGATCGTGGATGGATGCAGGGGCTGATCAGCTTCGACTCAAAGGGAAGGTTAGCTGTCAAGGAGGGTAGGGGCAGGGTGACCGTAAGGCCATGGCCAAATTCAGCTAAATGCAATCTGTCAGATTGATCCAAAATCTGCCAAATTCCCAACATTTACTCGAAATACACTATAAACACTTAAAATCACATGCAGGTGTTGTAGTATTGCCTTAATTAAAGTTCAAATTACATTATAAACAATCAGTGGCGTACGCAGGATTTTTTGAAGGGGGTGTTTCAAAATTGGATGTCATCATTTATGACGCTAGAAATGAAGATGGTAAATTGTGTTGGCGCCCGAAATAAAAATAGTATCAGTGGGCTAAACTTAACGCTAAAATAAAAGTCGGGAGTTTTGTTGGCGCCAAACATAGTAAATCGAAGAAAAAAAAACATGTTCTGTGTCTTATGATGAACATATGAATAAAGGGGTCAATGTGGGCAGTCCCCTCCCTCAACAGCATTTAAAAAAAAGAAGAAATTCAAGAAAAAAAGTGACACGGGCTGCGGAAGTGCTAGGATCTGTTCTTGTAATTGGCTAAAATTACTCAGCTTCGTCCCCTGGATCTCATGATTCTCATCCGTTGGGAATTTAATTCTTTGTGTAAACCGCCCCACCCCTAAGGCCAAACTCCAGATACAGGATACAAATGCGCTCTGGTCACAGGGGCGGATTCAGACTGCCATTTGCCGGGGGGGGGGGGCCTAGAATTGTAATGAAGAGTTCAGGACCTGCGAGCGCGCAGTGCGAAGCCCTTACGGCGTGGGGTCCGGGGCCCGCTTAAGGGCCCCGGGAAAAAATTGGATTTTAGATGCTCTGTGGTGCAATCTGAGGCGATTCCTGGCCACTTCCATCGTTTATAAAACTTTTTAAACATCGAAAATTCCATTAAAATTTGTTATTTTTTTTTGTTCTTCATAAAGTTTGTTATGTACTCAAAGTTGAGAACCATGTTCCATCTCCGTATTTTTTCACAATTTTCTATTTTGGAAAGGGATTTAGGCCACTTGTAGTCCGAGCCTCAGCCATTCGCTGAATGAGGTACAAATAAGGTGGGGGCACCGCTAGGGTGAAATTAGCAGAGAGGGAATTTGGCCGGAGGACTAATGCGAGCGCTGAGCGCGAAGCACTTACAGCGTGGGGTCCGGGGCCCGCTTAACCCTAAAGGGGCCGGGTTATTTTGACCATCTCTCAGCCGGGGGGGGCGGATTCCGCCCCCCCTAAGATCTCGGCCATCGAGTGACGAAAAATTTTGAAACTTGGCACATGCATAGAGCAACTCTTCCTAAACATACCCAAGAAATTTCATGACTATAGGCCAAAGGGTTTTGGAATTATGGCTAAATAATTATTCATATATACGAAAGGCAATTCTGCTCTGTGTACACGACGTATATGCGAAAATTCAGTTTCCACGGCGCGTAGCGCCGGAAAATTTTTCGCTACGCGGCAACCCGTGGTCCGATTTTTATGCTTTTGGTATCAAAAGATGCGCAAAGCTCGAGGCTAAAAAGTCATAACAGCTCGGGTCGCGAAAATTTTTTTTAAGAGGCTATCACGGAAAATGTTGAGGGGGGGGGGGCGGATTCCCCCCGGCCCCTTTAGGGTTAAGGGCCCCGGGAAATTTTGGATCGTAGATGCTCTGTGGTGCAATCTGAGGCGTTTCCTGGCCACTTTTCCCCTGATTATTTTAGCAGAAGTTTTTAAAATTGAGGGGATATTTTGTTTCATTTGTTTCAAATACATATAGGCCTATGTATTCTTGCTCTTATAAAGTGTCTTCTGTATTTAAAGCTTAAAGTTGAGAACATGCACATAATTTGTAATTGTTCCGCGCTCGGTCACATAACTCTCTTTTCCCTCCATATTTTTACATGGCAAAGGGGGGTGTTTAACAGCCAAAACACCCCCCTGCGTACGCGCCTGTAAACAATGTATAGTCACATAAACATGTAATGAAATTGCGTAAATTTCAGAAAAAATGCAGTTGCATCACGACGGGCGGGTTCCCAGTGAACCTCAGCACCTAGACCAGCCAACCTGCCCATTGTGCAAGGGTACCATTTTTTCCCAATTTGCTATGTTTTTCTGTCAAATAACCATTTTTCAGAATTCTGCCAGAAATCTGCCCAAAAATCCACTCTGTCAAATTTTCTGTCAAACACTATTTTTACCAAAAATTATGTCAAAGTTAGCCGAAAATCGGCCAAAACGGTCACAATGGGTAGGGGTAGCAGACATGCTCTAATTTTTCCTGCAATATTTTGTATTACCATTGAATACGATGTGTATCGGGTGAACATTTTCCTTTCTCTTGCGGCCCAGGGGAGTAGACCGTCTACCACCCGCCCCCCTCGTGGATCCACCACTGGGTTGAACTGAGCAAGAACTGGTTTTGCTACTTTTACCACTAAAATGTCAAGAACATCCAATAAATCTCAGACAAAGATCAGTACTTGTAAGGAACTATACAGACGCACAGTAAAATTGCGTTGAAAAAGAAAATATTTATAGTCGCATATAAGTATTTTTAAACGGCACACATTAACTGCAAACTTTTTCGTTGTTTTTACTTGACCTAAGTTATGTACAAAAATATACATAAAATTGTATTACGAACAGCGCCACCTACTGTACAATTGTGTCCAGTCCCTCAACCCCCCCCCAAAAAAACTACTACTTTTTAAGTTTTTTTTTTTACAACGTCCGATGTGGTGCCAGGATTTTGCAAGCATGATGCCCCAGTTGTTGACACGAATGTACGCCACTGGTTATGATTTCAAATTAAGGTAGGCGTACCCAAATGTAGGAACGTAGCGAAATTGGTAACGTAGAGAATGTCAGATGTGTCATCCAGTTCAAAACAATCCAAATGGAATTAATGGGTCCATGAGATGAATTTTTCGGAGGAACAGATTTTGTACAACTTTCTACTCCTCTTAAAAGGATGAAAACGATTTAACATTTTTTGGGTTTGTTTAATTGAAAAGTGCACTTCTCTAAACATTTCGAATTGTCCATGCTTTTCCGGACAACAGCGGGCGCTGTTGCTGTGTTTTTTTTTAGGAAGACACTATTCGGTTTTGGGGGTTTTGTGTTTAACTTGTGACCCAAAAATGTGTTCATTGAAACGTTAATGTGAGAAAAATTTGCTCATTGGCTTACTGCCATGTACTTACACAACAACGAATCACCAAAGAAAAGAATATTTACACCTTAAAGGAAAATATTCAAAATCCTGGTAACGTTTTGGGGGTGAAATTATTGTAACAGTGAGGTTTCTGCCTGAAATGATATCAAACATTCGCTCATAAATATGGAGATTTACATCAGCATAAAAACCAAAAAGGCACAAACGTGCATTTTCAAGGTTTGAAAAAAAAACAACCAAATCTGGCCTTTTAAGGAGAATCTTCAATCCAGTTACCGTCGCGTCACGGGATATGTCATCGATGTGTGACTTTTAGTCAAGACCTTACAAAATCCTCACATAAGGCCAAAAGAAAAAAAGTTTCCGGTTTCTGGTATGGAGCTTGCCCAAAAAGTGGTGCGGCGACGCGGCTTTTTTTTTTTTGCTTCAAATGTCGGCTGATGACTGCAAATGGTGCCCGACTAAACTAAGTGCAAATATAATGGGAGTCCAGAGAGGCCACATAAAGCTTATTCTCGATCATAACCCCATCTAAAAACACGTAAAAACTGTGCAGCAGCAGGATTCCAGTCAAACCAGTGAGTTTGGCGGTTTTGAGACACCATCTTTTATTGAAAAAAAAACTTTTTCATTTTGCCGACGCGCATGGCTGCGGCGACGCGCGCGCATACCAGAAACCGGAGACTTTTTTGGGGGGCCTAAGTCAGTCGCAATTAAATGCTTCGATCTAAATCACTCACAAACTATTCCAAGTTAATTATGATTAGGGATTCTTATGCATAGTTTTCCTGAACAGGACTTCAAGCAACTCAATGTACAGGGCTACAGGAGAATAATAAAAAGAAGAGCAAATACTCAGGAAAACTGAAGGTTTGAATTGGCATTCCTCTTGAAACAGAGCAGAGCATAGGTTGGATGGAAACAAGCACCAGGCAAGGAATTCCAAAGAGATGCAGCACGTCTGGAGGAACCAGGTTGAATAGTCTCCATCCTTGATGTTTGTGGTCTTACTTGTGTCTAACTTGGGGCATGACTTGTGGTTGACGCGACTAAAAGTCTGGTTTGGCGTCGATATTCAGGGCACTTGGACCGGTGATTCTTGAGCGGCCTTTGCTGGTTGAATCGCTCCAAGTTCTATCTGCTCCGTCTGCTGCGGTCGGCGGCAGCGGCGGCGCTGTCGAAGGAGCTTTGCCAGTGGGGGGAAAGCCTCCAAGAAAGCCGCTCGATACTGACTGTTCGTCACGCTGTACACCAGAGTATTGATGGAGCTGTTGATGAAGCGAATGATTACTACGCAGACCTTCACGTCGAAAGTGGCCCAGTAGATATCGATGAAAGTTTCTGTAGTTGCTGAGTGCAAGGAGAACAGGAGTATCAGGCTGATGATAGCGTAAGCGATGTCCATGGAATTGAGCACGTAGAAGACAGCAGTGTTGATGACTAGCATGCGGACGACGGGGTAAACTCGACGGGTTTGGCCTGCTTGACGCTCTCTGTCACGTTGGCACAACTTAATAACGATGTAAATATAAGAGAAAACAGTTATGGTAAACGTTCCTAGGTGCATCAGGAGAAGGATGACAAAACATACTTGAGAGAAAATCACATTCTTGACATAATTGTTATTGAGTCCACCCAACACGCCCGGGACCACTGCCACAATCCAGACGCCTGCTGATACCTTGGCTGCTCGTGAATTGCTCGCTCGCGCTCTCTGGGTTAGCGGTTGACGTACGGCGGAGAACCTTTCAACGGCTATGACAGTCACGAAGAAGTACGAAGCAGTCTGCATCGTTACAGAAGCTATGCGTACAGCTAGATAAGCACCTGAAGATACGTCTGTATGTTCTGTTGCCCATGCTGCTGACATAACTATGATCAGATAGGTAGCGTCAGCCACTGCTAAATTCGACAGATAGACGTTGATGATCGTGCACTTGGATTTCACTCGAATTACTACGAAGAGAAAAATACAGTTCAGCAGGATTCCGGTGGGGGTGATGATTTTGAAGAACTGACGGAGTATGTTGTCATAGTCTTGCTGATGAGCGTCGACATCACGGACAAGCTGCCTCTCATGGGCTGTCAGTCCGTCGCTATATTCTATTGTTCCATTCATGTTTCTTAGCTTAGAAGAGACGTCTTGACAGGCCTGATTCACAAGTCGAACTGTATCTTCATTTATAGCCAGATTATAATTCGTCTTGGGACCGAGCAATATGAAATCAGAAAAGAAAGTGAGAAACACTGGATCCGGACATGCATTATAACCAACTCACTCTTCGCGTCTTAAATGGCAATGTCAGAAAACTTAATTTCCGTTTCGATCAGCAGATCCAATGGAGTTAAAGGCGCTATCTCGTGAATTGTGTAGTTCTCAACTCACTCTAAGGGTGAGCTCGACCCTCTGGAGCATGGGTTCGTGCTGTTCAAATGACCCCTATTGGGTTTCGTTCTATAGCATGAGAAACAATACCAATGTCTTGCAATCTTAGTCATGTGGTTTAAACCTAATTACACCCTGCATCCCCCACGCTGCCCCATCACACCCCACCCGATCCCACCCCACCCCCAAAGTTTGGTCAAAGTTAAGCACTCATTTCTAATGAACCTAAACTTCCGGGGTGTTAGCTCTATAGACCGTGTTACATTTATTTACAAATTGCATGTTGAGGTCACGTGATGTCAACTTTCATCCAACTGATCTCTTCCGCACTGCATGTGCATCCCTTGAAACGTGATTGGTGTAAAAATAGTGACGTAAACTGTTTAATGTTGACAAAATTACATGCATGAGATGCTTAAAAGTTTGGTTGTCTGTCGGTTGCCCGTCGGTATGACGTCACAGGTCACATGGTCTATCGAACTAAGCCAATACAGACATTAATGTTTCCCATTGTAATGTTGTTCTGTCCCAATTTACAAACACCTTGAAATACGTTGGGATGCGACGTTATAAATGTTTGCCAAAGTTTTAATTGAATTTGATTTTAATAATGATAGCACGCATTTTCTATAAAATGTACACGACTTCAAAAAAAAATGTATTGGCTCCAGTCGATTTTAATATCATCCTTGATCCAACTTTACGAAATCCATTTAATTTCCCTAACGTCAAAAGTTTCAATGTCCTTGCCCTTACCTTCTATCATATTCTTATACAGTTTCTGGTTTGCTTGAGCCAATAGTAGTGATACCAAAAGTTCATTATCAAAACACGATCTGGTTTCCTTGTTCGCACGCTAGTCACAGTAACAGTCACATTTATTCTAGAAAATTTATAACAACTACAAAGCAATCATGTCAACCTATTACTGTCACATTTAGGCCATGATGGGGGGGGGGGGATTGTGACACTGAACTTTGTAAACTAGGTTAATTGAAAATGACATTGAATTCTCTTTCAATTGATGTTGGTTTACATAATATTCTCTGTGCGTCTTTAATATTCATGCAGATTAATTATTAACAAAGATCTTTTAGGTACACCATGAATCAAACCACCCCAACCCACCCACCCCACCAATCGACCTAATCCACCTAATTCCCCCCAAACTTTTAACACAGTTGATCTAAGACAAAAAAAACCACTAGTCGGTCTCTGGTCAGCCCAAAGTTCCGAAATTGATGCGGCGATGCGGTCCCCCCCCCTTTTCAAGCTAGGATCGTACAGACAAGGTGAGTACTATGTTGCTTAATTGTGTCCTATATACCTTGTTGTTCACCATCATTTGCAATGGTGCCCTCCATCATTTGCCTTGGTGCCCTTCCCCATTCCTTGGTGTGTCTTGGTGCGAACATTTTAGGCGGTGCGGCAATAGAGGGCACTGTTGTAGATACCGCAGAACATTTGAAGGAAAAACACATATTGACGGCATGATCAAAATCGACGCGCGCGCTCACCAGAGACCGACTACTTTTTGTTTGTGGCCTAAACCAGTATTAGATAATATAACGTGTTGGCTCTATGGAACATGTTACATGTTGTTTATACGCATAGGATTACATGTTGTGGTCACGTGATATCAGCTTCCATCCAACTGTACTCTTCTGCACAGCTTGAGTATCTCTTGAAATGTGATTGATGTCAAAGTCGTAACAAACTTCTTAATGTGGGCAACATAACATGCACAAGATGCTAACATGCCTGGGTTGTCTGTCGGTTGCCCCATGGTATGACGTCACACGTAACATGGTCTATAGATCTAAACCACTTAAGACAAATATCCCGTCCTATTTTTAGCCGTCACAGTTTACAAACACCTTGGAATACGTTTTGGATGCGGCGTCATCAAATGTCTTTTGGTTTCAATGATGAAACATGTCCTTGAAACTTGTGTGACTATAAAAAAAATATGTTGCCTGCAGTCAATTTTAAAGGGAAAATACAACATTTGCAAACATCAAAAAATAAAACTACCAAATCATTTTGAAATACCTTGCTGGACTGTTAGTGAATGACAGTGTAAAGCATCCTGTAAAATCATGGCACCTGGTATACTGTCATTTTCAAGAAAAGTGGTATTTTTGTATAAATTTCCAACGCTGATCGGCCGATCAGCGTGTAACTATATTTGCTATATATTTCCAACCCCCCAATTCCATCCATTTCTGAAAATTACAGCAAAAGCAAATGATGTATATTCCCTTTAAAATCATCCCTGATCCACCTTACTGGGTTCTTTAATTTCCTGAACGTCAGGAGTTTGGATTTGCTTGCGCATTTCCCCTAGCATATTCTTAATAAGTTTCAGGTTTGCTTGAAACAATAGTGGTGATACCAAAAGTTCATTATTAAATTACGATTGTATTTCCTCGTTCGTGCACTAGTCACAATCACATGTTGAACGATTTATTCTTGGAGTAAGTATTATGTAGCCACAGAGTCATCACGTGAACTCATAGTTTGGCCATTGCCCTCCGGCACAAAACCTAGTCTATGGAATATTCCCTTGTACAGCAAGGGTCTATGATATGCGAGCAGATTTGGCGATTAATTATGCAAAACAAGACCGTGTCTTGACGTCGAGATTCTGACCATTCTGACCGGGTCTTCGATAACCAGTTGCTGTGTTGCAAAACACATGGCATCTCAATTGCCCAATCAACATCTTAGTCCAAATTTCTGATCGAAATGACGTCACACTTTTTAAAGTCGACTCTGATTGTCTGCCGCGCGGATTCGCATGCATGTTAGGATATATCAGATGTTCGCAGATGGCTCTGCACATGTGAATGTCTGATCCTCAAACTAATAATACACTGTACAGACTAAAATTATCGAACGCCAGATTTAGGCGTTAGAAGCTAGAACAACGAAAATAGCTCACTTTCAATGAAATTAATGTTTACATTTAGAAGGCGCATGATGAATGGTCGGAATCTTGAGGTCAAGACGCAGTCTTGTTTTGCATAATTAATTTCCAAATGTGCACGCAAAATCATAGACGCTTGCTTTGCAAGCGGCTACACCACCAACCATTATTCTGTGGGCCTACATCATGGGAAAGCTTATTCAATGTCTTTTCCAATGAGCCCAAATCCCAGTTTTCAAAAGTTGTCCACATGACTGGTTTTGTGCCGGAGTGTCACAAATAGACCCCATATATTGGCCAAAATATTACAGTAATGAGTTCACGTGATGACTTTGTAGCTATATATACCTTTCTGAGAATAAATAATTGAACATCCGACTGTGGCTAGCGTGCGAACGAGGAAACACAATCGTAATTTTATAATGACACCTGTATCACTACTATTGTCTGTAGCAAACCAAATACTTTCATTATAATAATCTTGGGGGGAAAAAAAACAAGTAAAGTGAAACTCTTGACGTTCAGGAAATTTAATTGAATCCGAAAGTTGGATCAAGGATGCTTAAAGGTATACACAACATTTGCATTTGCTGTAATTTCAGAAATGGATGGGGATTTGGGATTGGTATTTTATAGCAAATATTGTTAGATGGATAATTATGTATAAAGTTGTGTGTTTATAGATGCTGAAAAAAATACAAGAGAAAAACAATGTTGTTCTTGTAGTTTGATTCCCAGACCCTACATCAGACGAAATGGAGCAATCTATAGACGTCGGGGAATTGTCAGGTCAGGGAACCAGACTTACTGGCTTGCCATTGTTATCGGATGTGTAACCAATGCAATCACATGTGGACTACAGAGATTTTGTAAATTTGGGGCACTATTTGAAATTGTCAGTTTTGTTCCCTAACGAAGGTCAGCCAACCATCTTTGGAAATTGATACCAAAATTTCAAAATTGATACCAAAATAACAGCACATCCAGTGCCATGATTTCACAGGCTGATTCATTTACAGTCAAGTAAGGTATTTCATAATTATTTGGTAGTTTTGTTGTATAATGTTGGAACATGTTGTATATTACCTTTACATTGACTGCAGGCAATTCATTTTTGTAGCACGCAATGTTCAAGAAAAACAATCAAATTTTGATAGAGAAACAAAACGAAATTTCATAACGTTGCACCCAAAGGTTTTTCCAGGTGTTTGTAAAGCGGGACAGAACAAAATTAGGATGGGAGACATTTCGACTTTGACGGCTTAGTTTTATAGACCGTGTTACCTGTGACGTCATACTAAGCATCTTTTGCATGTTATTTTGCCCACAGTTGACGTCACCACTTTTACACCAATCAAATTTCAAGGGATAGACATTCAGTGCGGAAAAAGATCAGTTTGCTGAAAGTTGACATCACGTGACAACAACATCTAATTTGTAAATGTAACAAGGTATATAGAATTAACACTCGGGAGTTTAGGTTCGTTAGAAATGTGTTGCATAATTTTGGCCAAACTTTGGGGATGAGTGGGATCGGGTGGGGGTGTGATGGGGCAGCGTGGGGGATCCAGGGTGTAATTAGGTTCAAATCAGATGACTAAGATTGCAGGACATCGTTATTGTTTCTCATGCTATAGAACGAAATCCAAAAGGGGAGATTTTAACTGCACGAACCCATGCAGCAAGGGGTTCAAGCTCACCCTTGGAGCGAGTTTAGAAATACACAATTCACGAGATAGCGCCTTTAACTCCATTGGATCTGCTGATCGAAATGGAAACTAAGTTTTCTGACATCCCATTTAAAACGCAAAGAGTGAGTTGGTTATAATACATATTATATATTGCTCGGTCCCAAGACGAGTTATAATCTGACTATAAAT